>AP028448.1:9554307-9611807 GCA_036509395.1 Antheraea yamamai | reverse complement strand
ATAAAACGCAAGGGATTCTCCAGGATAACGGACGAAAGTCAAAAATTTGTAGTTAATGAAATTTTTGACGGATTTTGGTAAATTTTCATTGTGCTATATATAGCAGACAGATTAGCTAAAAAGATAAGCTATATTTCCCTAAGCTACTTTAAAAAAAATACCAAAAAAAAAGATCGCCGGGATTCGAACCGTCGGCTCCGGCGGACCATATAATGTCCAGTACGTTATAACTGCGCTACGGCTATATGACATTTCTATGCGTAATTATTAACCTCATATGAAAAAGTTTGTGTAAACGAAACTGTCATTTATATGTTGTTACATTTATTTTATTGTATAAAAAATGTTTGCTAAACAAAGGTGACAAGACTTTTCCTAAAACATAAACCTAGATAATAGTTACATTGCATTGTAGAAGATGAATCTCAACTAGAGTTCTATCAGTACGTGTGTTGTTTCGATATTTGATAAAATTAGTTTTCTAAATGTTGTTGAGTCTTGAAGTAGTTGGGTTCAGGTTTGTGAATCTAAGATTAAAATAAATCAGTTGAGGTGTATGCAGTTTTTTTTTTTCTCGAACTGACCACGCTATTGACCTAGCAAGGTCTTAACAGCTTCACCGGACTACTGTTTGCAGTTACTATGTTATATTTATACTAATATTATAATGAGTGGTAAAGTTTTGTTTTCGAGGAATGATTGGTACCTACTACTGGTCCGATTTCAAAAATTCTTTCACTGTTAGAAAGGTATATTATCCCAAGTTCAGTATCTCAGTAAAAAAGGTGGTTTGTATGTCAAAAGTAAAATAAATGTGACCAAATTAAAATTGAATGCAGATTTCACGTATACTTTACAAATTCTTATAAAACAAACAACTAAAACAAAATGGAAATTTAATGTAGATAAAGTTCAACTTTTACAGTATGTTACGTGATGAAGTTACAAGGGGTACTGGGAAGACATTTATCGGCAATATATGTAAGTTAGTTTTGATCTTCACTTTGATGACACTACTTTAGGTAATGCTGCGAACAGATTCTAGGCTTATTTTAAAAGATTTCTCACATACCAACTGGGTATATGTTTGAATGAGTCCCTGGATAGTTTGGATTCACGATTGGAAGTGCTGGATAACGCTGCAATAGGGTTTTAGGTTTTTTAAGATTATTTGCGATTAAAAATACAATTGAAACCGGTAATAACCGATTTGGTGCAGACGAAGTTGCACGGGTCAGCTAGTTAATAATAATTGTATATTATTCAACAAATTATATTGAGTAGTCCGGTGAAGCTGTTAAGGCCTTGCTAGGACAATAGCGTAGAGAGTTCGAAAAAAAAACTATCTTGATCGAGCTCCATAGGATATAAACCTGTTTCCTTATTGTTAGAATTAAATAACGACAAATTATCACGATATTTTAGAGTTACATATTCGGGAAACTCACTTAAACTTTAGTTAACCTAATAAATAGTTAGTCGAAACTTTTCGTATAAAAACAGAATAGGCTGATTGCTAATTTTTAATAATAATGTTTCATAGCATTAATAGATTATAGGTTAGTATTTTAAAACTAAAAGTCTGTAAATTTGTCATGTCAAGTTTAAGTATCTTTTATGAGCATTTTTTTTTCAGTGAGATTCGTATTTATAGTTTTATTACTTAATTCTATCGTTTTTTACTTATGACTTAAGTTTTAAAATATAGACACTCTTAAAGGCACATTTGTTCGTTAACTATATTATTTTATATGAACAACTTTCAAATGATCTCATTTCTTTAAAGCTTATGCACATATTGACAGCTGCACTTTTTGTTTGTTGTGTTTTTTGTTGCAGTCGATATATCCACTTTATGTCTACATTGACCTATTCAATTTTACCAGTCATTTGATAGTTGATGATTAAAATTTTGATTTATACTATTTTTATTACCTTTGTTACAACCGTTTTGCATCAAACGTGATATGTCACTGATTTTAAGATTATTAGATATTGCTCTTTTGCATTGACTTGCTAATTTTATGGTTATTAAAAATTGTTCTTGCAATTTTCTTTTTATCGAAAGCCTTTTATCATAAAACTTGGTCGACTACTTCAATAAATACTAAAAAACGGAAATGTTTCAATACTGGGAATTATAATTAACATTTTTTGCCGTTTAGGGCAGCAAAAAGTCTTATATTACTATATAAACTAGTCTATTAATACTTCAATATTATTTTTATAAATCGTGCGCATCTACCGTTTTTCTTACTAATGACTAAGGAATATTTAATTGTGTTACGCTATAAAAGTCTATAAATTCGGAAATACGAAGTGCTTTAGTAGTTCCCACCATTCATATGCGTCATCTCATCACCCCACTCTCCAGTAGGTATGGGTTCGGCATAACAACAACTTTTCCGTAATAAAAAAGTAACATGCTGTTGTCTTATCACACAAACGTAGAATATTAAAATAGCTTGTAGAAGATTTACAAAAATATGAATGTATAGTAATTCATCGAATTTGAGCCACGACATGAGGAGAAATAGCCAGGCTGTTGTCATTATCAGGAATAGTTGTAGAAATAGGTTGAAACTGGAAAATTTAAAGATTTTTAAAGTTACTTAATGTCAACCTGCATTTTACTCAAAATGTAACATTTAGTACTTGTATTAAAAATAAATGTATGTTTATTTAAATTTTCTGTTAATTAGGTGAAACAATATGGACAAGGTTGACTGGAATGTTTAAATATTAAATTTACATATGAAATCACATTTAATAAATGAAAAAAATTAGGCAAATTGGAATGAAAAATAAATAAAAAATGTAATGAATATTTGTCATCACAAGATAATAATAAACACATAAAACTGTTTTTGACTCCTAAGTTACTATATTATTAAAGTGTTGGTTATAAGAGATAATCCCTCAAACAAATTTACTTATTATTTCATTAACACTTATATTATTATTATTATATTATTTCATTGTATATTGTACGAAACGATATGTTAAGCGGTAGCACGTAATATGACATATTCCATCCCTATAATAATGTCTCACAGAAACTTAATTTTGTACAATTTGTAAGGAATATTATTATAAATATTTTTATAAAATTTATCAGAAAAACAACAATGCTCTAAGCAACAATAATATTATTTGCGTATCTTTAACCTAATGTGCTATCGCTCTTTCAACAGGCCAAATCCCAAGTTGATATATATTTTAATTATTGATGATAATGCTCTTTCTTAGAAGCATAGTAGTATTATATTAACTTTTAAGGATTTCCACTGCTGCACAAACCAAAATAAAATGTTTACCAGGATAAGATATAAATAATGATAATTTAAAATATAGAGAAATACTCAGTTCAATATTTTCCTGATATATGATGGTTATATAATAAAGAATTTTCTTAGACATTCAGATGCTTTACAACGATTTTTTTTAATGTCAGCTAACATTTTTATCAATTTAAAATAATAAAGCATGTAATTTAAATAATCCTAGGTACATGCTTAGCATTCTACAATGTTAAAATCAATTACTATGTATGACATAATACAAGTTTTTGCTAATGTTGTAATTATTATAAGGGGTAATAGCTATTAACCACAAAATTAAAAAAAATTACTTATATACAACAATAATAAATTGTTATAAAAATTACACAAGAATAAACTCACCATCCTTTAAGCTTGTGGTGTATTCTTCCATAGATATTGATTCTTTTTATTACTTTTAAAGTCGTAACATAGAAAAACAAGTTGAATATTATTGTAAATGCCACCGGAGTGAAGAATATTGCAATTCCAAGCAAACCTAAAAATTAAGGTTTGTATTAATGGTATTTTGTACAGAATTCCTTTATTACGAAATTCTAGTATTTTTAAACTCTATAGTAAAAATATAATTTTGGTTTTAAAAATAAAATTGATAGTATAAAACACAAGGAAAATTGTAGCAAAACTTTGTGGTTTATAAATATTAGGTTCCTACCAATAGTTTCTTGTTCAGTGTCATCAACGGGGATGGGGGTTGTGGATTGAGTATACATTCTTCTATTAGCATTAGTGCCCATATCTAATAGGAAATGTGTACAAATAGCCATTGCAGTCATAACTAAAACACATGACCAAACAATGCAAGAGTAATAACAGTATTTACGAACATCAGTCACTCGGAGAAATACATTTCTCGATCTGAAATAATAATATATATTATTATGGTTGAATTAAACATATTTAATTTGCACATTTCTGTAAAACATTGCATACATAGGGTAATAAAGTGTGAATGTTAGTTACAAGAGTGGCAGAGCCACGCTGAAGCTATTATTGGTTTCAGCATGAATGGGTCGGCTCCTCTGGGGTAGTACCGCCCTCTCATAGAAAACCGACGTGAAGTAACAATGCATGCATGGTTGCGTTTCGTACGGTCAGTGAGATCGCCAGAGGCCCACCTCCCTTTCCCTCTCCTCTCCCCCTCACTCCCTTTCCCCCAAACAAAGGCTGGCAACGCACTTTCAACTCCCCTGGTGTTGTTGTGTCTGGTCTGTGGTGATCACTTAACATCTGGTGACCCATAAGTTCGTTTGCCAGTTATGACATAAAAAAAAATGTAATCTTTATAAATCACAGATCTTTTAGTTTATAGTCTGAAATTAAAGTATGACTAACTTGAAAGTTTTCCATATGTAGAATCCGAAGCTATTAAGCCAAAAGAATGCTGCTAAAAGGCTGATGTACAATATTACGTCTGAAAACAAAATTAAATAATTTTTATATTTACTGTGTGAATGTGTATTCTGTTGAATATGTCTTTCCATAATTATTGTTGTTGTCCTATAAAACAGGGATTCCTAAACTGGGTTCCATAGAATAGTCATCAGGGTTCTACCAAATTTATATTTATACAAAAAACAAATACAGGTCAAGACTGGATGCTACTCCTGATATACGCATAAAATTGTCAGACATAATACGGACTATAAAACAATTATTCATAAAATATTAAAACAATTTCATTTTTCACATTAAAACTTAAGTCAGCAATAATATGTTTCAATTAAATTACACATTTCTTAAACAAATAATCTTATACAAATTTCAGTGTTGATTAGTAATCATTTCATATAGGGTTCAATAAAATAAAAGGCATTAAGTTCGTATTCCCTTAACTTTAAAGTTTAAGAACCCCCTTCTATAAAGCTGACCTATGCTATATTTAAATATCTATTAAAAATCTGTAATTGTCTAAACTGACATCCAGAATATGTGCATTAAATCATTACGGATATTATAGTATATTTTGTGAAAACAATAACAGATTAGTGTAAATAAAAATAAAATATATTATTTGTTATCTATATTGACTTCAGATGTCAATACAAAATGGATAAATCATAGAAAAAAAAGTTCAATTAAATTTAGACAAAGTGAAAACTCTTAAATATCAAACTTCTGCTAAAATACAGACAAAATAAAGGAGTAAGTAATTATCAATCGGATTTGTATGGAAAAGGCTCGTCTATTTTTGGTTATCAATCCACTCTCTAGATGGCACTGTTATATATTTTTTTTGGCAAGTTTGATAACAAAAAATGGTGGATGACAATTAATTTTGACATTTCACATTGACAACTTTCAAATATTTGTTTTCATTCATGTTGTTTACGTATCTGTTACGAGAGTGTGCTCCCTTAAATTTTCTTGCCTCCCACTAACAATTTTATCTATCTCCCGATCTACTTATAAACATTGACTCCTGCATATACATACTTGGATTTAGATTTGCCTTACGATGAATATATTCATTATTACAAATAAAAATGATCAAAAACTTGTATACGATTTACGCAGTACCGCTGTATGCATACATACATAGCTATAAATGTACATTTATAACCAACAGATATTAGTTCGAAACTAATATTATAGAGGCGCTGAATGGAAAGAACGAGTGCGACCTCTATTTATATAATAAATGTACTCGTATTATTCTTGGAGAGACACAAAATAATTTATGCCTCATATAATGAATTACACTTACCTGTAATCATAAAACTAACGTGATTACTGAATTCTTTGAATATTCTGACCAAATCTGCAGCTTGACTCACTATCAGACATATGTTTATAGTCGTAATTATATTTCCTGCAAGGTCTCTTAATGTGGGCAATACAAAATATATGATTGCCACAATTAAGTATAATATCATTGCGATCGCATGGAATGTAGGGTTAATGACTCTCTTCATGAGAAAGCTGAAATCCTTCCAGTCTGTTTTTACTTCTGGTATACACACTTGAGCATATACTCCTACCATATTGGTATTCGTTATAAGTATCTGTAATGTTAATTAAACTAGACTTATTATAGTTCAAAAGGCACTTTTCTGAAATCAGAATTAAATATAACTAGCGGGCCCAGCAGACGTTGTCCCGCCCTGATTAAAAATAAATCCTTGACAAATTATATACCAAAACGTTCCTCATGAATCACTTTATCCACTGGTGAAAACCGCATGCAAATCCGATCAATAGTTTTTGAGTTTATCGCGAACAGACAGGCAGACAGACGTGGTAGGGGACTTTATTTTATACTATGTAATGATAACATTTTTTGTTTCAGTTATGTATTACACAATATTAGTTTTTAAACAAATGATGTAGTATATAATTGCAATAAAGCTATTCATCTTAATTGTCACATTTTGAGGGTCTAATAATGTACATAATGTTTTTTTATTTCATTACTATCTGTTCCTGCGATTCCATCCGCATTGAACCTAATGTAAAAAACAGTAACTAATAAAATCATCTGAATGTAATAAGTCCATTTACTTATCTACTTTACTCCCATACTTAAGTCACATCATCATTAAAATTACAATCACTTTTGATGGAGTGAACCGATTTTATTTCAAGACTAAATGTTGCTTGAGGATATGCTTTATTATATTTTGGTGAGGTTTAATAGTAAAAGCAGTACTTTAGCAGTGATGAGTGTTTAAACAAACAAACAGAGAGATAAACAGACAGACAGACATAAAAATGATAAAAATGTATTTTATTACTTATTCCAAAACACTTGCAACAATTTTTTTCACAAGAATCTAAAAAGCACAGACTTTACACCTTCTTATTATATGTATAGATTTTTGATAAAAACTTTATATATTTTAAATGTATGAAATATTACCTTATCCATACAATATTTATTTTTTACATGAATATATGAGGATGGTTCTTTGGTTACAGGGATAGGTATACTTTCATGTAGATTGAATGTATTAGTCATTTGCTCTCCATTTAAACTCTCTGTGGTGTGTTCATGACGGATCAGATGTTGTAAACGACCATCAGTTAATAGGTTCAACCTGAAATATATAAAAACAGAGGTATCTAAAATTAAAAGAAACTATTTGTATAGCTTATATGTAAAACTTGCTAGTGTTTTGTTATAAATCTCATGCTAATCAAACGGTAACTTTAATGGCAAATAATTATTTGTAAAAGTCATCCATGGTTACCTGTACCTTTTTGTTATTAGTGCAGACAGGATAATGTATGTAGACAATCATGTTAAAGATAAATATTTTTGATAAATAATTGGTTTATAAAATGTACATACATTAGTATGTTCCTTAGTAGTTTTGAACATTTTATTACTCAGGACCTGAACAACTTAGCTTCGTTTACAAAAATAATCTCAGCATATTACACAGCTATACTAATATTATAAAGCTGAAGACACTAATTTCAGGAACTACTGCTCTGATTTAAAAAAATCTTCTAGAGCTAGATAGATCATTTATCGAGAAAGTTATATATCATCATGCTAAGACCAATGAAGAATGTTTCAAACCCTGAATTGACATACATATTATTTTAATATATTTTCACCTTCTATGTAAACAAAGTTGTGAGTTAAGGTTAGTGTTAGCCCAAAGTAACTATTCCATGCAAACAAAAGCAAATATTTATATAAACTTGGAAAGAAAATATTATGGAAACCATTAAACCAAAACCACTTATTTACAAAAATTTCTTTCTTAGCAGAATAAAAAGAATTCTTATTTAACATACTCATCTTCTGATTTCCCTTTTCCAAAATCAAATATAAGTCTCCATTGCGTTGCTTCACAGTCAGGGAAGCCATATGTATAATTATAAAATTTCAGAAGTGCATCATTTCCATCTTCAGTCTTAAAGTGTGGTTGCCATATACCTAAGTGTGTATTAAAAAATGACAAATGTAAGGTGAATTTATCCATATTATCATTTAAGTTTCAATTTTTATTTTATTGTAGTGAAATATTTTTTTGTTATTATAAAGTGGACAGGTCATATTTTTTGTTACATTTACTAATTTTTTCACATATCTATAGCCTAATAGAAGTTATAAAGTTAATTTTGATATAAATTACTCACTTTGGTTGTACTTTGCAGCCAGTCGGCAAACGGAATCGACCATTAACTCATTATATTCACAGCATTTGTTTATTTTGGTTGCATATTGTCGTTCCGACACTTCGTTTAAATCTGAATCTGCTACTTTAGCGTTTAATGAATTAAACACGCCGAAAAAGAGTACTACGATGTATTCCAAATACATTTTCTTCGTTTATATATAGTGCACATCACATACACTACGCGATTATGTCGTACGTAAAATCCACTACAGTGAAAACTTTATGTGTAAAGCCTTGTACATATTCTTGTTGCTAACCAAATTTAGTATCAGTCATTATTTGTATAATAATTGTATTGTATTTCTTGAAAAAAACGTTTACGTTACTCATCTAATAACCTTCAGTTTTTTGATACTTAGTCAGGGTTGCTAGTAAAGTAAATATATTTTGGACGCCTGCGGGTTTTTGAAGTTGTACAAAAACAAGAGTTTTGTAAGCTAGCAATGCGTATCGTCAAAACGTTTGATTTTTCGAATTTTTAAACATTTGTGTTTGCATCTAATTGTATAAGTAAATCTGCCATACAAACTGGAGTAACTGTATATGTAGGTACTAAGGATCGTATACTTTTTGCAGCCAGTTTTAAAATCTGGCAACACGGTACATCGTTGATCGTGTGTAATTTGACAAATGACAGTAGGTTACTTTTCATAATAAAACCACTGATTTTACATCCTTTGAGAGAAACTTATTTCTAGCTGTCTCAATATATTATTTTTAATTCATTAGGACCGATTAATCCAAGTTTTTAAAACCAGACTTCGTATTATTTTTGTAATCCCCAAACAGCATCTATCAAAATGGTAGACTCTTTGTTAGACGTTGAACGGCTATGACGTTATATTTATTCACAATTAATAGCTGCTGACGGTTGCGGACTTGTTTCTTATGCAGTAATTATTTTCGACTTTATACTTGATTATTAAATTGAGTTTCTAAATCAGCTGATGATAATTTTTATAGGTTATCAATTCTGGAATGGCATAGGTACTTTTCGTGTACAAAATTTCATTATATTCGTTTTATTTTCGCGATTTGTACTAGTAGGTACTATTAAAAATTATTTAATAGTAACAGTGGAGAAATTTGCAATATTCCATATGGATCATTCAAGTCGTTTTTGTGTTGAATTCAAAAAGAAAAGCAACAATTTTTTGTACGGTGTATTCTTGGCTTGCTTTTATAGTACATTAAACTCTCTTTATTTTTGTTGCTTTATCTCCGATATCAGTATTAGGCAGTAGAAAAGATGTGACCATTTGGTTGAAACCTTTATAATAAGTAACAACCAGATATTTATAAAGAAACAAAGTTTAGTTTGTCTTAACCTAATGTTCCTTGATAAAAGCCACCCCTGGCGTCGCTTCGCGAAGCTCCCCTCGGCGTGTTATATCTGCAACGTTCGTAAATGCATTTCAGATTCAGTATTTTTTCTAACCTAGCGTATTCATCACATTATAACTTAACACAAAGTGTGATGCAATGATTTAGGATTATAAAAAGTATTAACTAAGTAATACATTACTTATCTGTATACCTATTTCTATAAAATACCTTATAGCGTACATCTGCGTTATTGTTAGCTCATTCGTTCATTCTTATATCGGT
Organism: Antheraea yamamai; assembly: GCA_036509395.1. NCBI lineage: Eukaryota > Metazoa > Arthropoda > Insecta > Lepidoptera > Saturniidae > Antheraea > Antheraea yamamai. The sequence goes on along the minus strand of AP028448.1, from coordinate 9,601,726 downwards.
ATGCACTGTGTACTACCGCTCTGATTTTTGATTTTGTTGATTACGTTGTTGATTTTAATTCAATAAAATAACTTAAAAGTATATCATCGAATTGTAATTGTTATATAAGTGATTTATTATTCTAGCATATGCAATAAATATTTTTTTAAATCGTATTCGTCATTACACCTAAGATCTATAACCTTACGCTCCTCGGAAAATTTCGTATGATATTAAATTTTTTTGTATCAACATGTCCAACTATGTGAAAATTCGGAGTCATTTGTAACGTGTGCTCTGACTACACACAAACATTTAGCTTGGTGTCCCTTTTTTTAACAATGGGGAGATCCTATATGGATACTCTCTCATTCGGAGGAGCATGAGAGTTATGTAAGGACTCCTATTGAATAAAACCCCACGGTGTAACACCAGTCACGTTAAGGGGTCTACGACATAGAGATTAGCAAGGTCGGTAATATTACAGTAATGATACCTCTGGTGTTAAAGTTGTCCATAGGCGACTGTAACTATTTATCGTCTAGTGAAGTTATCCAAATTGCATGAAAACAAATTAAGAAATTAATAAATCTAGTATGTTTGATGGTATAAAGACATTTGTTCTTCTGATTGCTACTTTTATGTCTTGTTTATTATCTTAACAACATATTTTACGTGCAAAGGAAATATATAAAAAAATTAAAGAAGAAATATACTTTGCTTACAAAATCTCTTTGTAAACTATGTTATCCGTTTAGTTCCGTCTTTCAGCGCATGTGCACGACACCGCTTGCCTCCGGTTCACACATCGCTGAACGCGTAGTACTCCTAAGAGTCGTAGTTTCTTACAAAAGTAATAACCATATATTAAACTAGCGGGTCCGGCGGACGTTGTCGCACTCTGATAATAAATAAAACCTTGACAGACTATATACCTAAACCTTCCTTCCCCATGAATCACTTTATCTACTGGTGAAAACCGTAGGAAAATCCGTTCAGTAGTTTTTGAGTTTATCGCAAACATACAGACAGACAGACGTGACAGAGAGCATTATTTTGTATTTATATGTAATAATGAAGATATCGGGATAAAAAAGGACTAAGTATCTAAGAATTAAAACTAAAAAGCCTATCGAATTGTATCGAGTAGTTTCTGAGTGAAGCGCGCTTAGCGGTATTTATACATGTGAGGAGAAATTAAATTAAATAAAACTACGTATATATTTATGTATAATTTAAAAACATGTATTTTTTACAAACATTGCAAAAAGTATTCTCATAAAAAACAAATTCCATAAAATTACAAGTAGGAACTTACAAACGATTTAAACTTAATATTTTAAATGCGTAAATTCTACAATTAAGTATTTAACTAATTACTGGGCATATATTAAACCTATTATTATATGGAATATGGCACAATTATGAAGAAAAAAGGTGAATATATGACTATATAGTAATATTAAAGTATATCATATAGAGATTCATAATTGATTAGTATTTATAACATATATATATATAAGTATCATCTATCTTAATAAAAAACAAATAGAATATTATGGACACTAAATTAATCATTATTATGTAACAGGCATAAAATTATATTGTATGACTTTTGGTTTAATTAAGCCGGACTTCAACTGTGTCGTCGGCCAACATTTCTTGGTCTTCTGAGTCATCATGAGGGTTCAGTTTCTCTGCTAACGGTCGCGTGATAAACAACAGGCAGTTTTCGTTAGCCAGACCTTTGATAACGCGTTTTCTTAGCACAACTAAGAGCAGAAATATAATCACTCCTTGGAGGCAGTTAAATATATCCATTATTTTCCTGAAAAAAAAAATTGATCATCTATACTAATATTATAAAGCTGGAGGGTTTGTTTGTTTGGTTGAACGCGGTAATATCAGGAAATACTAGTCCGATTTGAAAAATTATTTCAGTGTTTGGTAGCACCAATGAAGAATGTTTCAAAATCAGGGTCTTTTTTCCTTTTGGGAGCTTTCGCTGCATGTTAGCGTTAGGCCAAAGTAACTATTTCCCGTGGACGAAGTCGCGGGCATAACTAGTATTCTATAAAAACAAGGTCAATTTACTTTATAGTCGTAAAATATATATAAATATGTGTTTGTTTAGAATTTTAAATCATCAAAAATGCTTCACTGATTACATTCATACAACGATGCATTTAAATTTGTACTTATCAGCCTTACTAAGCTGTGGCCGGATAAATTTAGTTGTATCGAATAAAAATTAATAGTATGAATGAAAAATATAAAGTAAGTATAAGATATAATTCTAACTAATATTATAAAATGCGAATGTGAGTTTGTTTGTTTGTTATGCTTTCATGTCCTAACTACTCAACCGATTATTATAAAATCTATAGTAATTAATTAATTAATAATAATAGTTTTGTAAAGAGGTAAAGTTTGTGACGTTGTAGAGGGTAATATCTGGATCTACTACACCGATTTTGAAAATTCTTTTACCAATAGAAAGTCACGTTATTTGTGACTGTCATAGGCTATATATTAACCCGAAAAATGTGAAGACGTTTTTGCGGTAGTCGGATTTGCAAAGTAAGTCGGAGAAAAAACGGTCGAACGAAAACGATTCTTATGAACGCTGCTTTAGTGATGAGAGATATATGATTGAGTTCTAGAGAAAAGTTGTAGAGCTTTATAATGCACACAAAAAAGCCAACGACAGCATATGTCTAACTTTTATATTTAAGTCACAGAAAGTTTATATTAAAAAAATAATTTAAATCGTTAAAGTGATGTTTATTGGTCATATTATCAACAACAATTATAAATTCTTATTAATATGTAATGATAGATATTATAACTAAAAAGCTACAGATACGTCATATGCGCTTAGACAGCGCCTTGTTAAAACTTGGCTAGCTAGCTTATTTTTGACAGCTGCCCCGTCGATACCCGTATCTAAGCAACACATAACTATTTCTTTTTTACAACCGAAATTGAGAATATGCCATCTTACTTCCAAATTTCATCTAAGACAGTGTGGCGTTACAATATTACTTTACGTATGAGTGCATTATCGTGCCATTTGTTTTGTCAAAATATCATGTAGGTTACGTATCTACAGCTTTTTAGTTATAATATCATTTCTTATTAATAAATAAATACTCATTTGATTCGTACAGTATACCAGGTGAAAGGTTAGACACTTGCAGTATTCTAGGATATGACACATAGACCTAGGTTGAATGACTGGTGATAAAAGCTGCGAGTGGCGATCCGGAGTTCATAACTTTCGATAGTAAAACGGATAATAAACCCTTTTGTTTGTTAAAACTTTCGACAAATTATCCTTTGTTAGTTAGTTGGCTTCACTGTCACTTCACCCGACAGTCATTGACACTGTGCTTTAACACATACGCTTAGGGGATTGAGTATAAATTTTGTATGTTTCTAGATAATTAGGTCAAATATTAAGCACCTATTTTTTAAATTGATTTAGATCGAGAATCGATTGCAGAGTGTCCTCCATAAATATTGCTACTGTTCAAACATTCACCTGGTATTATACGCTGGTAAGACAAAGTAACTTACCAAATAATATGTGCTTCTCCGTGAGCAAAACTAGCGATTTCAAATATCCAAGAAATTCCCATAACAAGAAATAGCTTCAGTGACAGTAGAAACCTGAAAAATTTATAAGAAATTAAATAGACATTACAGTCGATACATTTGTAACATTTTTAACATGATATGATAGTAATAATGATAGATACTGTTCAACAATGACCAACAATTATTTATAATAAATAATAAACACTTACACATAGCCAACAGCATATAACAATGAAATGAAATTCTGAGCGTTCCTAAATTATTCATAGTAAAAGTCAAAATAAAATTTCTCGATAAAATACGATATTCTCTTCTGCCCTTACTGTTAAACTATGGTGAAATTCAGAATATTCAAATATTGTTGCAAGAATAAATACATTTTTTACAAAAAGGGTCCTTAAGTTTTTTAATCTCTCTAGTACAATAAAGTAAACAAACGTTAAGAAAAATAACAGGCGGTATGCAAGCTAGATTTATGCCCTGTTTATCAAACATAACCGATGTTATTACAAAAAAGTGAAATACGTATTGAATACTTGCTTTAAAAAGGTTTTCAATTAAATGCGCCGCCGTCGCTGAATGTTCGCCATCTTGCTCTTTTGTCTCGCTTTGGTTACGTTGGGTTAGACTTACGAAAAATGATAACGCGAACTTGCCTCGGGCGAGCGCGGTGCATTTAATTCGAAACCGTTTAAATGCAAGTATTTAATACGTATTTAACTTTTTTGAAATAACACCGAACAAGTCTTGCATTACAACTATAAAAGTGTTGAGTATGATGGTGGACGGATATACGATATACTTAGGCGGGATAAGTATAAGATGATGATGAATAAGCCTTACATTACAATCGTTTTCTTTTGTAATTTACTGGTGATCCGGTGAAGATGTGAAGGCACGTCGTCAGGCCAATAGACATTACATTACTATACGTTTACAGAAATGTGTTTATCAAAACTACATGTGTAAATTACAAGCTACACTTCGATCAACAAAAACTAGATATCGGGTCGGCGCGAAAAATACGTCTCGGTAAATAACAGCTCACCTGTAATGTGAGCTTTTATTTTGTTTAGTTTGTTTGAAACACATCCAATGTAAGCACGTTTCACAATGCCGCAGTGTATTCAAAAGATGCAAAAATAATACCCGAAAAAGCAATTTAACGGCCGGAGTATCTTACTTTCGCTAAATACATGTTGAATAAGTTATGTTTTAAGCTTTAAACTAACAAATAATATCAAATTTTGAACAAAATTACCGATTTTAAACCTGTGGTTCAAATGTTTGGCCAAGGCTCGCCAACCACGCACAAACACGCACAATAACGGGGAAAAGCACTTTATTCATCGCGTGTTAAGGTTAAATTCACACTAAATGTTGTTTATTTTGTCTTTTCATTTGTAAGTGACGGGAGTAATTCATTGCTTTGCTCGTTTTATCGTAAGTATTAGATAATATTTTGAACATTTGTGACTTTATTACTGGGTGTCATGGTTGTAATTAGGTTGAACTTAAAACTGTTTTAAAACTTTTTTTCTCCCCTTCTTAGAAAACAAATAGCTACATAAGTATATATTTACGCGGACAGCATTTAGCTTCGGTTTTGTACGTGACCCTTTATCTAGTTATTGTTGATCGAAGAAGCTGCAAGTGATACCACTTGTAACATAAGTGCTTTATCACACTTGTATTTGTGGTATTGTTTATCATGCCTTTGTAGTTTGTAACTTGTTACGAAAAAGTTAAGGAGTTCCCATTGATTCTAAAATTGGTCATTGCACATAGAATCAGATAGTTTTATTTTTAATATTAACTTGACTAGTTATTATAACGTAATTTCTATCTTAGAGATATATAAATGGTAGAAAAATCATTTTGCAAGTACAAAGCAAAAGTAAAGTCTGTAACTTGTGAACTCATAGATTTGATAAACATGGCACTTGTCATAGTATCTAACTTTATACTATCAATATAGTGTGTTTTATTACTAAAATCTAACAAATACACACATACATACGTCACGGGCACAGTTACGTAAGAACTCGCATAAATATACATAGACACAAGGATTCGTTCAGTGATATCATATTTCGCAAGAGCAAAACGATAGCATAAACGACCTAAATATCGGCGTCAAATTTCCAAATGCTGATTATGTATCAGCCATAGTGTAATATAAAACGTCCACTTTTCATATGGACTTCCTCTTAGGTAAATTGTTGTGTTATGTATAAGAGACAGCACTAGCATTGGTTTGCTTAGGCTTGATTATGACTGGTTGATAATTTGAAGACGATTATTTCTGTTATCGCTTTGCTTACGCGAAACTAGCAATAAGAGGTCGGTTATTTCTACTGAACTTAACGGTACTAGTAATAACTCAAAATTCTATTAATTATGTGGTCAAAATCGAATAAAGCATTATCGTACGTGATTTTTGCAGAACATAAACTTGATGCTCTGAAAGGTCATTTTGGATTTTTGGAAAAAGTAATATTATAAAATTGATAAACTACTAGCGGCCTGACAGATGTTATTCTGCCTTGATAGTAAAAAAAACCTGTATTCAAATCGCAGTACCACCTATGGGATTCAGTTGTAAATAAAAAAAAATAGAGATCGGTTCAGCTATTTGGTAGAAGTTAATGGTAAACACACGTATAGGAAAATTATATATATGCAGAGATATTATTATGGAGATGATTATTTAAGTTTGGATACTTTTAGTTTAGTTAAAGTTAAAAGCGATAGACTTGTTTAAAAATAGGAAGAGAGAATCAGACTTGAAAAACAAGAAACGACGTTGCATTGATGTTATATAGATAAAAAGTTAGTATAAAGATTTATAGCTAAAAGAAGTTTCTGATTGGAATTAATGGATAATCATACACTATATATATGTAATATATGAATACACAGATACATTTACCAGGTGACTGTTTAGGCACTCGCAGTATTCTACACATAACATTTAACATATAAAATAATAATATCAAAATAAATACTAATAAACAACCAAGAAAACCTAAGTTAAAGTTTTTTTCTAAGACTATTAAAAGTATAGCTACAAACGTGTAAATAAAATAATAAACCTAAGTGCAATAACCGGTGCCAAAAGCTACAATGGTCGACCCGGAGTTAATAACTTTTGATAGTAAAACTGCCGCAATAAACTCTTTTGTTTTGTTCCTGACGTTCCCACGTTCTGTTTCAAATGAAAGTGAAATCACCCGACGGTCATTGACACAGTGCTTTAACATAGACGCGAAGAGGATTGTGTATAATTTTTGTATTTTTCTAGATAATTAGGTCAAATATTAAGCACCTATTTTTGAAATTGATTTAGAACGAGAATCCAGCGCAGAGTGTCCTGCAGAAATAATGCTACTGTCTAAACATTCACCTGGTATATGTAATATACTATATAATGAATGGCAATAATTAATATTTTACTTGTGTTTAAGATTGTTCAGTTTGTTGACTTCATATTTCCTAGTGTCTTGGCAAAGCTTGAATGAAGATAGAGTGAATAGTATGATGTTAGAAGTGATAAGGACAGCGATTGGGCCGTAGAAAAAGATCCATGTTTCAGTACGCCCTGAAAATGAAATTAATATAATATAAATATTGTCATCGAAAAACATAACGACAAAGTTTTACATAATAATTATTATTTTTAACCGACTAAGTAATAGTTTTTCTTGTTATGAAAGAAATTATTAAGTAAGATGTATGTAATATAAGAAACATTAGCTTGTATGATTTGAGAGTAAAGATTTGTTTCTCAATACATCTAATGAAAATGTACAATTAGTTACAACACCTTGTAAAAATGTTAACTATCTTGTTACTGTAATATATTACAAATTATTTATTTGGTAAACTCACCATTAAACCAACAACTGCCATTACCAATACCGGGCTTCCAGTGATCCCCTTCCACAAAGTTCGCAATGAGACAGATAGTAAGGAACAAAAGTGTAGCGCCCCATGCGTAGCAGCTGTACCATAAATATTGTTTTCTTTCCGTCTTCTTCAAATATGTAGAATCTCTGCAATTACAAATATATAGTATACTATCAGTTAACGTGTAATATATCTTTTTATAAAAATAAATTGCCGAATGCATGTAAGCCCATCACTTAAGAACGTCTTCACTTATTTGGCTAACTCTATGTTGTTGTTTGTGTTTGTTTATAAGGACACGGTTTGAAGAATTTGGGTTGAAAAGTTTCCATATAAAAACGTAAATGATTGAGTAATATAGAAGAGAGTCCGGTAATCTTCAGAGAATTTATTTTGACAGAATTGATAGATTAACGTGCAGTTGTTCAGTTTCCATTTTATTTCAAAATCAAATAGAAGGCCATCTCTAGCATTAATTCATACTACTTAGACTCTTAATGACGCTAGTGTCACTCATTAGTAATTGTAAAATATAATTTAATATTATACTTACAAAACGGTTCGGTACATATTAATACAAATAACATTCATCCAAAAGAAAGTTGCCATCATCCACGTGTAGACAAGGAATCCTAAAAGTAAAAAAAAAAAGAAATATTCAAATTATCTTTTAAGAATTTGTTTAGAAACGACTACACAGTGAAAAACGATAAATACCAGTAAGAGTGCACATCTCGCTTCTGAATCCGGGGCTCAGTTGCAATATACCTAAGGATAGAAATCCTAAAGCCATGCTGATACACATACAAATGTAGCACATGCCCTGAAGATCTCTGAAAAGTAAAGACGAAGATATAAGCGAAAGAAGAAATGAGTTCTTTTACTTGTTCAATACTGAAACTCTTTTTCCATGGTTAAGTCTAATCCGTGCTGACTATATTGAGCTGATTCCTACATCACAGTATAAATATAAGAGACAGTATGGAAACTAGCTACAAACGCTCATACCGGCACACTCACACAAACATGCTCATTGACGAGACCCCTAAGTGTACGGCCTGAGTGCATCTGCGTTCGGCGGTGCGTCCAGCGTCCAAGAGCGACGCTCGCGCGCCACACAGGACACTCACGTATTAATGCATATGTTTGAAACGAACGCCGGACGCGACGCCCCGCTCGACGCTCGACTGTAGCGTCCACTCCGTGAGTGTCCTGAGTGGCGCGCGAGCGTCGCTCTTGGACGCTGGACGCACCGCCGAACGTAGATGCACTCAGGCCGTACACTAAGGGTTTTACGCGGTGCTGTCCATAGAGAACCTTTTAAAATCTCTCGTCGACGCGCATGCTTGTGTGAGTGTGCCGTTTTCGAGCGTTTGTAGATAATTTCCGAACTGTTTCACATAGTTATACTGTGCCTACAGTTTCCTCTGAGTTAATATACCTATCTTTAGAGATGTTATTGATACATTGTTTGGGTAATAATAAACCTGCACTTCATAATACCTTAAAACTTATTATTTGCGTAACTACAAAGATAGTTAATATTATTTTACACATGAAATTTAAACACCATCAAGACTAAAATAGTATACGATTACAATCTGTTAAATTACTAGCTTTTAACTTTCGTGTTAATGTAGAATTAATGTATCATTCGCGTACAGCACATTTTTTCTGAATCAACAGTAGTACAGTACCGTATGTCATTTTCTATAGCTCTAGCAACGTGTATGGAAAATTTAATGATGATCAGTTGAGTAGTTAAGACATAAGAGCGTTACTCACAAAGTCACTTTCCTATTTACAATATTAACTAGCTTCTGCTCGCGACTTTGTCAACGTGGAATAGTTACTTTGGGCTAATGCTAACATGCAGCGAAAGATCACAAAAGTAAAAAAAAGACGATTTTGAAACATTCTCCATTGGTGCCCCGCTCTTATTGGTCTTAGCGTGATCATATATAACCTTCCTCGATAAATGAGCTAACACTGAAATAATTTTTCAAATCGAACCGGTAGTTACTGAGATTAACGCGTTCAACCATACAAACAAACAAACAAACTCTTCAGCTTTATATATTAGTATAGATTACGATTATTCTTTACTTTACAGTCTCTGTTGTTAAGAAATGTAACAAAAGTTGGTATATTTGTAGGATAAATGAGAGGAAACATTACTTACCTTAATTGCGGTAAATATGTATACACAGCACAAGTTGCTATTAAGAAAACAACTGAAACAAGTGTCAGGATTCCGCTGGTTTCAATATCATTGGTTTTTGGAACTTTATCGAAACATACTACAGCCACTGGCACCAGACCGTCTTTATATATAGTGTTATTTCTATTCATTTTGCCAATGCAATAACTGAAATGAGTATATACGTATTAACATACATATATGAACGTTCGTATCGTGACGAAACTGTAGCATAGTGTTTGCGTATTTTGTAGTACTACCACGATCTGTTCACTTCTTTTGTAACTATTTCGAAGTAATTTTATTATAACTTTTACAGGAGTCGAGTTAGCGAAAAATCATAAAGACACTTTTTTGCAGGGCATTCAATTTCCTATAAAAATGTAAGTTTGTTTTGTCAGAACGATAAATCCCGAGGCTGACTTAAAAAAATTCAAATTTAAATTTTTTGTTCCTCTATTAATTATATGAGAAATGGAACAAGTCGACTAGCGACCTCTAAATTTTAATATTAAGGCCTCAGATTTTGACAGTCATTTGTTTTAGTATACTCTGACAAAATGTCACGATCATTTGAAGAAAAAAAAGTAGATTTTCTGGTACACCTTAATATATGTATGTGTGTGAATATAATTTGTATATAATATTTTTTACGCCTTTTTTATAAAACTGTTTTTTTTCATGGGAAAATCTCGCTTGACTAAAAACTAAAACATGTGATGAACATGAAAGAAAATGTAATGAATGGTATTTCTTATAATATCGGATTCTCTTATTGTTCCTAATGAGTTGTTACGCTGCTATTCCCGAATCTGAAATATTAGAAAGCCCAAATCGTCACGGTCTATGTAATATTGATGGTCTATCTTTACAGCTCTTTAGTGAACAGTAATTAACGATAGTTCAAACGTATCAGAAACCCGTTATGAAATCTAAATGAGTTTATAATGAATCTTACTCATTGGGATCTTCAGCGAAAATAAACCCAGGTGAATCTTTTGTGGAAACTTTGTCACCCGTAAGAATAATATCTTGGAGTAGTATGCGTCCATTTGTACAGTTTATGTCGACCCTGTGTTGGGCATCGCAAAATCCTCTCGGTTTGATTATTTCCCCACCTGGACAGCATTGCCTAGCGGAGAGTGCCACACCGCAACTTAGCAGTAGCAGTAATAAAATCACCTGAAAATGAATATGGAAGTTATTATAAAGCTGGAGGGTTTGCTTGTTTGGTTGAACGCGCTACCTCGGGAACTACCGCTCCGATTTGTAAAATTCTTTCAGTGTTAGATAACTCATTTATCGAGAAAGGCTATATATAGGCTATATATCATCACGTTAAGACCTTGAAGCAGAGCAACAATGAAGAATGTTTCAAAATCGGGGTTTTTTCCTTTTTGAGAGCTTCCACTGCGTGTTAGCCTAAAGTAACTATTTCACGCGGACGAAATCGCGGGCAGTAGCTAGTTGTTGAATAATTCAGTGATTACTTGAGTAAATCTAAATATAGTATGTGTATATACACATACCTATGTATGTGTAATGCATCAATTGAATTAAATCAATGAAATAAATAGGTCAATCTACAATCAGCGATCTGTAATGAGATGTAAGTAGGGTAACGCTTAGTTAACAGTTTACGGCTAAGGTCAAAGCCGTTATGGCTTTACGATTACTTGTATGCGTTAAGGGCAATTGGTTGTAAATTAGCAATTTTAACGAAACAAATAGAAACTGGAAAGTTTGCTAACACCATTGATAACTTTGTTGTAAAACTTAGATTTTATAGCAAATCATAAAACTAGTAATATTGGGAAGGTTATAATTAAAAGATTTAAAACTCGTGTTTCTAATCATACGATCATACAGATTAAGAAATGACAAATGTTTATTAACTTACTATTAAAGCAATCAGTTACAATATTGATATCTTAAACCAAGTTTTTAATAATTTCCGAAGGTCTAGAAAGAAGGGAAAGAGATTAAAAATGTTTTGTATCTTTTTTTTATATCATAGGAGGTAAACGAACAGGTGGGTCACCTGATGTTAAGTGATCACCACCGTCCATAGTCACTTGCAACACCAGGGGAGTCGCAAGTGCGTTCCTAGCCTGGATTTGGGGGTGGGGGAGGGGAAGGAAGGTGGGTATCCGGCGCTCTCACTGACCGAACGAAACGCAACAATGCAAGCACTGTTACTTCACGTCGGTTTTCTGTGGGTCCGGTGGTAGTACGCCGGGTGAGCCGACCCATTCATTGTGAAACCAGTAATAGCTTCAGCATGGCTCTACCACCTTATATATCTATCTTCTCCTTCTGTTATCGTAGCTTTTCGTTTTTGTGCAACTTTACACCAAAAATGCACAACTATTAGTAAAACTATATCTAGCTTACAAAAAGGTTCGTTTGCTTTTTGAAACCTACTTTTATGCTTTTTCGGCTACAAGTACACAGTCATCTGTATCGCCAAGTCATTTATTTCTCACTTTTTGAATAAATATTAGTAACGATCAGCACATTTTAAGATTAACACCGTAGTTTCCAGAAGAGACCCGGGCTATTACCGAAGGAGACGACTATACTTTTTAATTTAAAAAATAATATTACTAAGATATTTGGAAATAAATAAACTTCTTTTTGTGACGTATCATTGTAGTTTACAATAGTTTTTAGTAATATCGTTGTATTTATATTATTACATTTATAAAAAGGTAGGAATGCGTGAAGAATAATTTTTCTAGGAACGCGTAGTAGCGTAAAGATTGAAGACCGCTGGACTCTAGATGATTCAGTTTACGTTAACAGTTAATTAGCAGTATACTTTCTATTTCATTATAATCTGGACACCTGTACAATAAATAAAATTGATTGGTCTGTTGTTTAGCTGGTATAATTTTCGAAATGGCTAAACCAATTTTGTTCTAAATTTACTGGCGGATAGAAAACTATTCTAGTCTATTCTCGGACCCTTTTAAAGTCTATTGTATAGTGATTTCTGTCAGTATGCTTATAAATAATAGCAATAAAATCCGTAAAAGATGACTATTATACATAAAAAATAAAACTTTGCACGATTTATCCATATAAAAATAAACGCATATGAATCAAGAAAATCATTTTCAGGAAAACGTAGTTGATTTTTTTGAAATTGTTAACATGTTAACTTTCGTGCTTTTTGCGGTTATATATCTATCTCTCTCTATTCCATAGTAAACAGTAGCTGTGTGAGACGTCATAACGGCCAATTTTAAGTTTGTGTTTGCGGTACGTTCAAAGCCCAATCATAATCACAAATGGATTTAAACTGTTTGTCAATGCAGAAGAGAATTCGTTGAATTTCCAAACAAGTATGTTTGTTGAATATATAAGGAAGTACGTAGCAAATATGTGATTAATTTCAAATAGATAAAGGGAAATAATACCGAATAAAACATTAGAATTACGTAAATGTAAACTGGCCAACAATGACTGTTCCATGACGTATAACTATATTGTCATTTGTGGTTATTCCTAAATAGTTAGGCATATTTTTAGTCAATACTAGCTTTACGCCCCGGTTGCGCACGGGTTTTCTGACGAAGAAAACGAGATCAAATCTGCCTTTTACAGTGTGATCATGATATATGATTAAATAGAACGGCAACTGAACGTTAATCTGTCAGTTGTGTCAATATGTTTGAATATTAATTACCCTACTATCTCCTGTTTCACTAATCCACTCACTTTTTTATATGTAGATATTAAAAAAAAAACGATTCGTACGATTTTTGAAACATTTTCTATCAAGCCCTATCGTAAAAATTACAAACACAACAATTAACTAATTTATATAGATATGTATTTGTTTAGTGGCTTATTCTATGCTCTTCGAGTTAAGTTTGTTGGATAAATTGATGTGATTAAAATCGAGTGAATAACATATAATATTCCAATTATTTCAATAGAAATATACGTACAATTTGCATCTGTTTATGTATTTATGTCAGCTGAGGTCAATACGTTAAAAATTTTAAATACCAAAGGATTTAAATGAAATGTTGCAGCAAATTGGCATACAGTCCATCTGACTTTAATTGGGAATTACAGCTATTTTACCAGCAACCTTAAAAGTAATCGCAGTCGTTAAATATCTTGTATCCATATAAATAAATAAAAAGAATATTTATTTGATTTCATTTCTATACAATAATGTTTATGCACAAATAGAAACATACATTTTATACATAAAGTAACAATTAATGTGCTGTCTGGAGTCCGAAAAGGGTACAATGACCTGAAGTACAGATCTCCGGACCCCCGTTCTTTCTAAAATTAACCTAATTTTTATATTATTATGTAGTACAAAGATTTTATATCAACAAAGTTGTTATGAGATTATAGATTCTCATTGGACTATGAACATTCGTTGCAAAGTTTTTCGTGGATGGTTTGAGGCCATCTATTTTTTTAATTCCATTAACTTTGCCATTGTTTTTATATTTTTTTTTAATGCAAAGCGACGTGGATGAGTATCAGCTAGTTAGTCGTATAAAATGCAAAAACTGCATAGAAGATCTGACGATAGAAAAGAGGATACATTTTCATTGTATATACGAGTATACATGATTTTGATATTTTACTGTCTTGTTTGGAGAAATTAAAGATAAAGAAAGTTAACAAAATTACCAAAAAAGCGTGTACACACACGCTTATTTGTGTACACACACTTATGTACGCGCGTTAGAAGTTACACTTCTTTGGCGTAATACAAAGAAACAAAATGTTGATTATAGCTGACTTCAGGGTGTCGGTTTTTCGTGACGGTGTGCGCGCGCATCGTAAAAATTGACTCGTCATTTTTCCCTAACGCGCCAAAAGATGTATAACTTAATGTAAATTGAAATATTTTTCTCATTTTCAACATATTCCCGTTTGATTATTTTTTTCTAGTTGAATAATAATTAAAAAACCATTTGAACATAGCACAATACACGTAACAGTTTAGAGGCGTTTTGTGATATATTTCATAAAATAAATGCTAAGAAGTGGAGACATTTTTTAAAACAGTTTAATGAGAGCACCGGATTACCCATCTCCCCTCTCCCTCACCTTTTCCCCACTCCCCCTCCCCAAACAGAGGGTGGCAACGCACTTACGACTTTTCTAGTGTTGCAAGTGTCTATGGACGGTGGTGATCACTTAACATCAGGTGACCCACCTGGTCGTTTGCCTCCTATGATATATATAAAAAGTTATTTATAATTAAATGTGGACATGATATATTTACAATCGTAATAAAAAATTACTAGTTGGATCCAAAATTATACAAAATCGATAGAAGCATCGATATAAAGTGTTATTTTGTTATATTCAGAATTATTATATTTCCATGTACCTCCTTAGTCTGATTTTTTTCGGTACTACAAAGTACTTACTATTTCATATTCCGGTACCCATATAATATGTTGCTTTCCATCATTAATTTCCACTCTTTTTCGTATATATTAAACTAGCTGATACCTCCCCGCTTTGGTATGCATTAATAAAAAATTGTAAAAGGTCAAAATAAGTAGTCTAGAACCATCTACGGAAAACTTCATATCGAATCATAGTCCTATGCATATCAAAGAAACTGTATTTCCAGTGTAGATATTTAAATTATTTATTAAATTCCCATACTGGTGTAGCGTTGAATATATAATAAAAGTTTCGCCTATGCTTTACTCATGGTTTGAAACACAAGTTGAATAGGCGCCGTATCGGAGCATCTGTTTCCTACGCTCTGCCCGATAAATGATAATATTTGAACCCGTGACACTCATCGTACAGGCCGATCAGTCGGGGTACATGTGTAATTTAAGATACTATATGACGATAATGGCGATAATTATACAAAAAAAATATAATTTAACGTGTGTAATTAGTATAAACAACTGTGTAAAACAAATGTAAAATAAAATTACAACAATTGTAAAGTTATAAATGGTGTTGTTATCACACATAGTTCGTATCCAGAGCAAGCAGAATACGATCCTTTAACAATTTATTAATACTTTTTCTTTATATTTAACACTTATAAAGTCGGTTCATCGAATTAGTGACTTATTGTGACCGGCCGCAGGGTTGTAACAATGAATTAATCTCATTACCTACGTTCAAAGTTATGTTATTCCTATTATTATATCATCAAGAAATTATAATATAAAATCGTAAACCTAGCAGCAACACTCTTTAAAACTGTCTGAGAAAATTTGAACTCAAATAACTCAATGTGGTCTTAGAGCGCGGTATTACAATTACAATATTATCATTAGCATGAGGGTAAATGCTACACCTGGTTTGTATATAATTCTTGGTTACTTTTAATTTATGCGTGTTTGGTGGTAATAACAATAGCTCAGAGGAAAACAAAATATACAGCAAAGTCCGTTTTATTAAACGGATTATAATTATTTTAAATTATTTATTAAAAGGATTTAGTAAAATGTGCAGTACGTTGTGTCTTTTATCTTATAACTAGCGGGCCCGGCAGACGTTGTCCCGCCCTGATTATGAAATAAATCCTTGACAAATTATATACTAAAACGTTCCTCATGAATCACTCTATCCACTGGTGAAAACCGCATGAAAATCCGTTCGGTAGTTTTTGAGTTTATCGCGAACAGTCAGACAGACAGACGCGGTAGGGGGGACTTTGTTTTATACTATGCAATGACTACGAAGAACACCTACGGATGTGGAGCTATTTTAACATCAGACATTACATTCTGGTATTGATAATTCATCAATCAGTTGAAAATTCCAATGAAATTGGTGAAATAATTATTCTTACTAGTGGTTAAAAATCGATTATAATTCATTAATTTTTAAAGTTACAATATTAAGGAAAGAAAAGCGAACTTTTTTAAAACTTTTTGATAACACTAAAACCCTTCAATATCTACTAAACAAAAAGAAGTAAAGAAAATCGGCTGAGAAACAGGAGGAAGAACTATTTTCTCTCCGCCTATTTATATATAAATTTTTCAAACAAAATAATAAGTGTCGATACAAAAGGGCCAAAAAAGTACTTTCTTAATAAACACCTTTCATTAAAATCAATCACCGTCCTGGTCAATCCAAACAAAAAAAGGTTAGAAGAAATAGTAATATCTTTATCGCAATAACCGGTTCATGTTATTAAGACGTCCTAAATTAACTTTCATAGTTATGTACCTTTGATATCTTAAATGTCAAGAGGCTGAACTGTAAACACTTATGCGAGACATTCATCTCTCTTAGCATACTAAGTACAATTATGTATTTACATAAACATGTTATTATACTGCGATTCAGATAATTCACTTACCATATATATATGCATATATAATATTTTATACGTGAGGGAATCTATTATTACTCTGATAGGAACGCCCATTATGAGACTCGTGATTTTTGCTGGAATATGTATATGTTTGTTTAAAACAATAGTTTTTCTATAAACTTTAGTCTTTTTACGTGCCATTGGTTGCGCGTTTTGAGCATAATATTCTGTTTCGACAAAATCGTTATTCACATATGTAAAAGTACCCACTTTAGAATTGAAGAATATTTTTATAGTAAAACCGTTACATAAATACTATTTTGTTCTTCCTTAAAACTATCATCGGTATCTAACACGTTTAAAAGCATAATGTTTTATAAAAACAATTTGAGTGGACTAAAAATTGTGAAATTGGTTAATCCGAATTTTAAAATATTAATATATGAGAATCAATTACATTCATTTGTATTCAATTCATAGCCAAAACTAAACCTTTGTATTGTCATTATCAATATATACTATTACTTTTATTCTATATGTTTATCATATATGTGGTTACATCGTGATTTACATATGCATAATTATTTACGTTTGATTAACATCTTATTCTGTGGATTACACGTATTTTAAATAACATTTATAGTTGAAACACAGTTTTCTTACTTACACTTACCTTCATATTTTTGTTAGCGTCACTGATGTTCGAACGAGCACTCTTCTGTTGAGTAATGCACTACGTTTCCAGCGTGAGACTGTTGAATGAATGAACCCTATTAATTATTGTACTGTTTTTAGTAACTAGAGGCGTAGTAATCGATACTCAATTATTGCGATGTCATTTGTTATCGATATTACGGGCATGAGTTAGTTAGTAAGGGTGTATGATTTAAAGTTTAGTTCTATCGAATGATTATAGATATTTTTACTGACGAAACATTTATGTAAACGTGTTTGAAATAATGTTTTAAAATGATGTATTTATGCTTAGATGAATGTGTCGATAGAATAGATTTTTTTAAATAATTGGTATATAAGTAAAAGTACAACTGACGCGTGGGAAATAGTTTCGTGGACATATTGCTCTTCTGTCTACCTGATGATTAATTACAAATGCAATATACACCATATTGTTAAACAATATGGTAGAATTTACTGTAATCTTTTACAGTTCAAATAACTGATATTGAAAAAAATAAAAAAAACATTTCGAATGACACATCTGTGATCACGCCAAGAACTCGTTTAGACTATCACATGCATATGTGTCTGCACTTTGTCAGACTGAATAATAAATAAAAATATCAATCTAAAACCGGTAATAGTATTTAATAAAAGAGATAATAATTTCGACACTTTTAGTCGATTCGTTCATTGTAAAAGATAAACAATTAATGATGCAACGTTCCTTTTTTGTGATTCTATTTTGTTTTTGTATAGAGATAAGGTTTTTGAATATGTTTTTAATGAAACTAGCGAGGCGAGAGTAAAGATTTTAAAAATTATTCCATTGTAAGAAAGTTATGTTTAGTTTGGTACTATATGTTGACTTCTTTTACTACTATATACTATAGTCTACTGACTATATATTTAATATTGATAACAACGAACACGACCTTTACAAGAAGGGTTTCACAGATTAAAATTTTTATAATTTATGTTGCCACAGACAGTATTCAGCTATAGAATATGTTTTATTTTTATCAAGTGTAATGTGTTTTTTTTGTCGAGTAATATTTAATTATGTCGAGTGTTACATCTTGTTGAGTTGACTCAGCGTTTTTCTGATTTTTAAGATAAGCAGTATATGGGTATACTGGCATTACACTATTTATTAATGTATCTACATTTGATACATTAATAGGTTAACGATTAAGGTGTGTATATTAAATTATTGATGCACCTGTGTTTAATCGATGTCCAGAACTTGTAATATTTGATTTAAAAAAAATTGCGTGACGAAGGAAAACTCACGCTATGCTGGATTTTACTCGCTGTGGCTTTGGTGGAAATGATTATATCAAAAGTTGTTTATTTAGGTATATGGAGCGTCTCACTATATATTTTCAAATGTAATAATACCTTAGATTACATTTATTCTTTACTTTCTTTATTTATTCTCTTTGCGATATCATAGTGGTAATTTATGAACGAATCTTCGGAATTTGCGTACATTTAATAACTTAAATTAGTAACAATATCGGGTGACGGTGAAGGAAAACATCGTGAGGCAACCTGAACCAGAGAAATGTTCTTGTAGTACCACCGAATGTGAAAAAAAGTGTCTGTGCACTTATGTACACGCGTTAGACGCTATACTTCTTTGGCGTAACAAGATAAAAATCTTATCGAAAATTTTATCTTTCGCCTTATTCTACGTTTGTAGGAAAAACGACACTAACAATAGAAAAGTTGACTATAGCTAACTTCAGGGTGTCGGTTTTTCGTGACGGTATGAGCGCGCATCGTAAAAATTTACTCTCATCATTTTTCCCTATCACGCCAAAACAAGTATAACTTCAAAAATATAGAACCATGGATATCTAGGAGTTTTCCAATACGTCGTGGGCTGGCGTGGTGATTATACCCATACCTTTCTTCGGGAAGAGGTATATGGCCCCGTAATGGGTCTTTTACAGGTTGATGTGATGATGAAATGTATTGAAAAAAAAGGTAATTTACTGAAATTGCACGATAGGCGCTGGGGTTTAGCCCTTCTTATTGCCGCCGCGCTAAGAGTTGTGGCATCGAATATCCTACATAGAATAATTATTTGTGTAGTCCACAAGTATTGTTCTTAGACCGGATGTACATTGTATCCGTTAATGGAGTACTTAATGTACATAAGAGGACGTACGGTTTCTTAGGTAGCAAAAAAAAGTCATGTTTCCGAGGTATATGTTAAATTGCCATTAACACAAGTGAAGCCGCGGGCAAAGGCTGGTGGTTATATTAAAATTTAACCTTGACCATTTAACGTCGCCTCACTCTCGGTGAATGATTTAGTTCTTCTAAGTTTTGAACATACTCGACTTTCGGGACACGGCGTGGTACACAAAACAACAGTTAGCGGTTGTTCAAACACGTTTTTTTATTAGATCGACATGAATGTAGTCCAAACTACGAATTTAACCTAATAAATTAATCGTTTGCTATAGAATTTTAAAAGTGGGTAAATTGTTCTAACCATTTCATTCGGTAGCGATTTTCACATAACATTCCTTTTCCATTTTGCGGTAAACTAACTTATCTAAGAAATACTCATCCATTTACTGTCGGACATTTTACAAAACAAAGCATAATGTAATACAGTCGGAAGGTAAAAGTTTAATAGCAAAATTTATGAAAAACCTATTCGTATGGTTATTGAACGATAACAATAACCGATTTTTTTTTAAACTAAAGAATAATATTCTAGTAGTTTAATATCGAACTGCAAACTTCATCCAGTCAGTAATGCAACTACTCTAAACCCCACTGAGCAAAGTTATGTTTATCAGATACCTTCTTTATACTTTGACAACTACAGCTATACTATATTTAAACAATAGTAAAACCATATAATGGATATTCCTATTGCCTTATTATTAAAAATAACTCTGCACAGATAGTTAGTTATATTAGAATACTAGCTGACCCGGCGAACTTCGTTCCGCCTTACAGTCAATGAATATCCGAAATCTGCTATATTAAAATTAATTCAAAATTATTAAGTTCAGCTTTTTATCAGGATAATACATACAAATAAAACATGATTTAAAAACATCAAGTATTTTAATGACGTGCCAGCAAGACATTTGCTTTATTGGCCATGTAATTTAGTGCATAGGTTGCAACTCGTTAGTGAAGCACCTTGTGATATATTACGTTTTTCGTTTTGTTATCAGGCGCAAGAATAGATAAAGCAGATAGATGTTTTGCGATCCGTGAACATGCCACGTATAATTGACCATGAGAAAAACATGCATTTTCTAGATTCTGACCATAAACATTCAAGGATTGGCCTTGTGATTTGTTAATCGCCATGTCGAATGCGAGGCGAATCAGAAGTAGAAGTCGTTTAAACTCAAACGGCTTATCGGTTGGAAACATCGGAATCCTCGAAATAAGAACTTCCTCACCTTTGAATTTGACTTTGAGTATCGTCGCGTAAATAAGATTGATTATCAGTTTACTTATCACCGAACGCATTCCGTTGGTTAGATTTGGTTGGTTTATGTTTCGAAGCATGATTACTACCGAGCCAACCTTTAGTTGTAAATCGTGCGGTAGAAAGCCAGGCACATCCAAGGAGTTTAAAAATTCAATTGTATAGTTGGTGGCTTCATCTTCGTTTGTTACACAGTCAATAGATTTGAATGAATGCAGTCTACCAGTGATTTCATCCTGAATTATATAGTTTAAGTCATCCACGTGTTAATCTTAGCTGCCAAAATTGCTCGCTGACTCAACCATTCATTATTTTTGTGGTTAGCAATGATGTTTGGAAATACTTTGTAGATGAGTTCGTCTTTTGATGACACAAAATTACAGAAACTCTCAGGAAATGAAATCAATCTGCTCGACCATCACCGATAGTCAGTAATTGCTCAGAGAAATCTTCAGCAATGCAACTCTCATATTTGTTGTCAGCTGAAGTTTCTTCATATAACGCCATAGATTTGTACGATTTGAGATAGGCGTTTATATCATCGGCAACAGTTGAACTTGGAATTACTGGCGGTGTTTGGCGAAAATCGCCTGACAGTAAAATCACTACGCCTCCGAAACATGTCGAGTCATTGCGTAGATCTTTCAATGTTGGGTTAAGTGCTTCCAGTGTGCGTTTATGCGCCATTGTGCATTCGTTCGTCCCAGATGATAATTTTCGATGCTACTAAAACTTTGGCCATTGCGGAGTTTTTTGTAATCATTATTATTTATTATTATATTATATTATTATATATAGTATAAAACGAAGTCCCCTACCGCGTCTGTATGTCTGTCTGTTCGCGATAAACTCAAAAACTACCGAACGGATTTTCATGGGGTTTTCCCGGGGGGAGAGAGGGATGGAGGGGGAACGTTTTGATATATGTCAAGGATTTTTTCATAATCAGGGTGAGGACAACGTCTGCCGAGCCCGCTAGTTATAAGATAAAAGACACAACGTAGTGCACATTTTACTAAATCCTTTTAATAAATAATTTAAAATAATTATAATCCGTTTAATATATAGATGAAAAGGAGTTTAAATGGAATCTAAATGCTCCATTGCCGAAATCGGCCGGGAAAGATTGTAACAAACGAATGTCTGTAATTTTTATTATACACTGGGGCTGAATTGTACTTCCGAATATTACCGTGTGTACAAGAACAAAGTTCGTCGATCAAGTAAATGACATAGACATTTTGTCTACTATTAAATGGAGCGCAGTATGGAATTATAATAGCATAATCCAGCGCGTAAGGAATTGCGCTACTAATGTTTATACTACTGTCTAGATTGATGTTTTTTTAATGATATTTTTTTAATGACGAATATTATATTTTAATACTTATTATCCTATTCCGGGCGTAGACGGTTCCAAAAACACAAAAATTCATTCATGAGTTTATAAGTGGTGCAACTGACAGGACTATAATATATATTATGCTAGCGGGCCCGGCAGACGTTGTCCCGCCCTGATTATGAAAAAATCCTTGACAAATTATATACTAAAACGTTCCTCATCAATCACTCTATCCACCGGTGAAAACTGCATGAAAATCCGTTCGGTAGTTTCTGAGTTTATCGCGAACAGACAGGCAGACAGACGCGGTAGGGGACTTTGTTTTATACTATGTAATGATTATCGATGTTCGCCTTTTAATGATTTAGCGCCATCTATGAATGTTAATAAAAATACTTAACAGCGTATATACTGTGTAATAAAAATATTTAAAGTCATATATGACTGAACGTACCTGAAAAATTTGAATCAAGCCAAATCCATATAAATTATAATTTATTATTTTTTCTTATATCTCATTACTTTAAACCAACGAAATACATTTAGCGCCATCTATGAATTTTGTGAGAAGTTAATATTCTTGTTAATATTTTTGATTAAAATTATGCGAAAAGATTACGCGATTAATCCGTTTAATTACAATTTATATATACAGATCTGTGTTTTATACATATGTGACTATAATACAACCTATGTGTAATCCTGTATGTTATAACAGCATGTAAACTATCGCTATACAAAATTAAAAATCGGTTGAGTACTTTCTGCGTAATACGCATATAAACGAACTGACAGATAAACAACAATTTCAAAAATCATAAAACTGTGTTCTATGACCAAGAAAATCAGATTAGTTCAGAGAGTACTTTTTTGTCAAATAACTTTAATGTACTAATTTCGTCTTTTTACTATTTTATTATAAGATATACATATATATGAGTTCACATAGGTATGTAAAATATATCTTACTAGCGGGCCCGGCGAACGTTATCCCGCCCTGATAATTAAAAAAAAAAGATAAATGATATACATAAACGTCCTCATGAATCCTTTTATCTACTGGTGAAAATCGCATGAAAATCCGCCCCGTAGTTTTTGAGTTTATCGCGAACAGACAAACAGACGTGGCAGACGACTTTGTTTTATATTATGTATGGATACAAAATTCAAAATCGATTGAGTAGTTTCTACGTAATACGCATACAAACGAACTGATAAATAGACAACATTTTTTTTTGTCGAACTGACTACGCTATTGACCTAGCAAGGTCTTAACATCTTCACCGGGCTACTAAGGCGAGCGCTTAAGGCACTCAGCCGATTTTATTTGGGCAACTAGCTCAAGGGTGCACGGCACACCTCGGCTTGGATTTTTTGTCTGATAGATGCAATTCGCGACCTATATTTTTTTTACGTGGGGAAATCTTTTATGGATACACCACCCTCTCGAGGGAGAGAGTGCGTTATGTCCGACTCGCACGGACTAAAACCCAACGGTGTACGTCTGTCGCTATAGTTGGGGCGACACGAGATCTCTATACACTTCATCGTGCCGCCCCAGTGGTTGGCCCAGAAGCAAAAGCGCCGCCTCCGGGCCCCTTGTAAGGAGACAGCTGGACCTGTGTAATGGGAAGATGGGACCCCGACCCATCTTCCCTAGGTCCGGTTACGGTGGGAGGAGACGGTCAATCTGCCGCCTTCTCCTGCCTGTCCTCCGTTGGCGGAGACGGTTATTTTGAGGGTTCTCCTCACGGACCCTCTCCGCCTCCTCCTTCTGCGAGACCTATCTGAGCTAACCTAAGCTAACTATTCATACATATATGAGTTGTTGAAACATATATGTGTACCAAACATACATACCTCAACACAACAACAATTTCAAAGATCATGAAACTTTGTTCAATTATCAAGAAGATCAGATCGGAGTATTTTTGTCAAACATTTTTAATGTACTAATTTAGTCATTTTCTGTTGTATTATAAGATATACGTACATATGAATTCACTTAGGTATGTAAAATATATCATATATATGCTACTCCGGTGTATAAACTTTCATTATACCAAATTTTGTTAAAATCTGTCCAGTAGAAACATAGAAAATCCGTAACTACCACAATATTAATGATTTATATGCGAAATAAAAATATGTTTTTAGTTTAAGGAATAAAACACTATTCTCGCCAGTGGTATAAAGTACTTTATTTTTTCATATGGCTGGCGAAATGAAATAAATTAATAATAAAATAAACAATTACTATACATGTTATAATTAATACTGATATTTTGTTAACTTAAATTAAATAATTATTCTAAAGAAATATTAATTAAAAATATAATTATTATACTTCACATTATAGAGGCGTGTAATTTTTATCTTCGAAGCAATTAAATATTCGCTGGTGAAATTTTGTTGTAAATTTTATATATTATTTTAATCAGGCCGCGTTCGCATATAAATATTGTAGGGTCTCGACTATAATGCGCTAGCAGCTTCCGCTCCTCGGAAAAAGGATGAAAGAAGAACACCAAGGGGGTTTAGATAGTATAAATTTGAAATACCACACCTCCGCTACACGGTGTTGAGCTGGATCTCTTATGTGAGATTTTTCCGCTTTTAAAGTGAGATTGGAAGTGGCGGTCGAGATTACATGTACTAGTCGAGGGACTTAAGTCGATCGTACTAGCTAGTGACGTATCGGTGGTTTGTTTCCATACAAGAGTCGTAGTTTCACAAAATTAAAATACTAGTATGAAAGTTCCATAAATTCGGCGGGACGTCCGAGATTTTCACGTCACAATCGGATGAAGTTTTGCGAAAGGAGGATTAAAAAAAAAAATTAAACGTTTTATCTTTTACATAACACATATCTCAAAACATGCATTAATAGCGTACCAAATGTGTTTGGGAGAATATTGTGACCTGTAGTTGCAAGATTTGGAATTTTTATAATTAATCTTGTGAAACTCTCAAGATAATAATATATTACTTGCCATAAATTAAACACTCTCAAAAAATTTACTCCTAAACTCATAAGTCCAGCCCAAAATGGGGTCTTATTCTTATTCTAAGTTATATTATAATACTAGGTGTAGCCGCAGCTCCTCACGCGTCTTTTTTAAATCGTATTAAAGAATTATAAAATTGTGAGATTATGTACAATTATAGAAATGCTCTTTAAAAGCAATTGTAAGTACGACACGCACGCCACTTACAGTAACATGTAACATGTACATTAGATATATAAATACTAACAGCGTGTCAAATGAGGTTTGTCATGTTTGGAACCTTAACACACAATATAACTACCTCAGTGTTCAGTTACACTGTACAAGGAACTAATGAAACAATAACTTGAAATATTATTATAAAGATTTACATTTACGTTACATTTAATATAGATTGCCATTATTATAATTAAGATTGTGTGACTATACAAAAAATAAACGCTTGTCTGTTCCGCAAGAAATTGTATTATGGAACCCTTTACGTAATACGTTTATAATCTAAGATCTTATTAGGAAGACCTCTATATCATTAAAGTTATTAATAATTATAATGTCGAATTGTAAACAATAAGCTGATAATTATTTCTCTTATTAAACATAAAGAATGAGTTGAAATCTTGGTAAATTTCATGCAGACAAAGTCGCGGTTAACAGCTAGTCTAAATTAAAATAAATTAAATTACTTTTTATAAGGTCCGCTATCTGCCAGTGAAAGTCCCGTGAAAATCGGTCAAAGCGTTTTGGAGATAGCATTGCAGACGAAGCGTGTATACTTTCGTACCTAATCTGTACTTTTTTTTATTTTGATATTCCATACAGACACTTCATTTTTATTATATGTAGAGATAGAGAAAATAATAATCAAGATATAAGTTCAGATTTTTAAGGTTTTACATTTCAGGTTCTTAATCGTTAAAATCGGGGGCTTAATATATCTTATCTATCTTCTTATCTATTCAGATCATTTCGGTGCTGTCTAGATAGCTGCCATAATATTTATCTAAGCATTATAGTTGTACCTCAGAAAATAGACATTATTCTCTTTCAGTACTGAAATATTTTCATGTCTTTTTTGTCATACAATTCATAACGTTTACTGTTTCTCCATCATCGGTACGTCAGTATGCTGGATGACGTTGTCTTCATCATCATCTGCTACTGCCAAATATCTTTCTACCAATCCCGACATGCAATCTAGCCAGCCTCTTTTGTGCATAGATTTGACTACTCTCTTGCGGAACACAACCAACAGTAAAAATATAAGCAGACCTTGCAACGTATTGAATACATCCAATATAGTCCTGAAATCAGAAGTAAAATTAGGTATAAGGCGCTGAGAAATATGATTTGACTAGCTTTTACCTTGTGCCGTTTTCTGTATTCCTAAAAACGTATATACAAAATGTCATTATAATTGGTTGAGAAGTTCAGGCGTGAATGCGTAACAAACAAACTTACATTAACATTTTTAAAATTAGTTACGATTAGGATCGTGGTATTTACTGTAAAGATTAAAGGAGAATTGGATCTTAATTCAAGGAATTTTATTGAGGATACACATTTATATACAAATACCCAAGATGCACACTTAATGTCTCACAGCCGGCACACAAAGATGAGTGCATAATTTTGGATTATGCACTCATTTCAAATATCTCGCGTCGCTTGCGTTCTTGTAAAAAGAATTTTAAATCATTCAGATAAGGTCGAATTTGCAAAGTCATAAGTTATCATATAACTATAACAATATAATATATTGCGGGACGGTTTTGAGCGCTACTTTTATTGAAGACTTGTGTGTCTTGGGTTTTTATATGTCAATGAGGATACATGATATCGAATTTAAATGCTTTGATTTTAGGTAAGATAGGAACTTATAACAGTGCGGATTTAAAATAATACAAAGAACGCTATAAATATATCTTAGCTATAACTTTTTTTATTAACGGGAGAATTATACTATTCCCTACAAGTAGAAGTATCGAAGTGAAACTTCTTATGGGATGGCTTTGAAATTCTGATCCGCAACCTTTTTGTGTCACGAAAAGTGTTGAGGGTAAACACTGTGTCGGGTAGAGTGTTGAAAGCACCGGCTTTCATTCGATTACCGAAGTTAAGCAACGTCTGGCACGGTCGGTAATTGGATGGACGACCGCCTGGGTACACCGCGTGACTTTGGCTTTTTATTGTATTTTTTAATTATTTAGACGATTTGTATGGTCACTGATCTGATACGTATTGATATATTTTTATGATTATTTAATTATGCGTTACGACGTCAGTAACAAACGATTAGGACCAACTTGGATATGAATAATTAAAAAGATTCACTTCTATAGCGTGTCTTTGTTTTCTTTATTGTAAATCTGATTTGGCAATAATATTATACTTATGACAAGTTTAGCATTATTTCGAATCATGCATCATCGACTTAAAATAGCAGGAGGTGTCTTATTAGCGATGTTATGCCAATTTTAGTGAATTCTGATCTAGTGTTTGCGCTGCAAATATTGCTTTACTTACACATTATCTTTACATACACATTTGAGTCGTGTTCGACCGTTCGCTATAACGATTTTAGTTTTTAACTCGGTGATTTTTTTACTGCTTTGTTTACGTTTCAATTCACAAATCGGTTACAAGGTTAAGATTTATATTACGTTCTGCCTTGAAGTACTCGTGATAGGATTACAGTCTCTAGTAATATTTTTCAGTCGTTCTGATCACCAGTTGGAAGCATATAGTATATTATATATTTCGGTTATAAAATAATTAAAAATATATCATAAAAATACGTACCAAATAATATGTTTATCTGACAATGAACTTATCATTTCGAATATCCACGGTAAACCCATTAATATGATTAATCGTATTGTCATAGCAAACCTGAAAATGGAGAAAATAATTATAAGACGATTACTTAGCAGCCGAAGAGAATGAAATGAAAATATCTAGAATACCTGAAAAATTCTAATATCATTTTACATTACATTTTCCCCATAGAATTGTAAAATTGTAACTTCATATTATATAGTTGAAATAAGGGAACAGATGGTTTCGATACAGCTTTTATTCTTATCAAAAGGATTTATTGCATTTGTATCTCATCAAATTGTAAACAGCTTTGGCAACTTTTACGGTATTTGATGAAATGATAGATATCTGCACTAATTTTGGTGATCAAGATTGCACTATTCTTACACGAGCTTAACAAAATGACTAGTTGATTTGATGATAAATAATCGACAGCCCGAGATCAATAATATCAACATACAAGAGCTTCCTTTGTAAAGTGTTGAATGCCTATGTTTGTAACCATCGCCATTATGATTGTATTTCGTTGGGGCGCGAGTACTTTCTATACGATATGAGGTTTGCGTGGATGTCGGGATTGTTACTTCTTTACTTCCACAAACCAATGTATTGCTTAGTGAAGTACGTGTTCAGGATAGTTATCTTTTGAATTAGATATTAAGCGTGAGCGTACGTCTGTATCTATTGTATAACTTACTTATATCTTATAGCCTTCAGGTGCCGGGACGAAAATCTGTGACGCCAAATAATTGTAGAGGTATAGATGAAAATAACGATGTTAATTGCCAGCAATATTGACATAACGCTGAACATGTAATACCATTGCTCTCTAGTAGCTAAAATAAAAAAAATAAAATTACATTTCTTCTACAATTCTGAGTCAATAATTTATTACAGAATAGGATTTCATTGCGACAGAGTGTTTACACAGTAGACCATTGATATACAAAAACCCAAGATGCAGGCTTAACGTCTCACAGCCGGTACACAAAAATGAGTGCATAATTTTGGATTATGCACTCACTACAAATAGTCTCGCATCGCTTGCGTCCTTGTAAAAACTAGTTAAGTCATTCAGATAAGGTTGGATTTGCAAAATCATAAGTTTAGCGCATAACTATAACCACGTATGTATATTGATGAGTTTTTGCGGGACGGTTTTGAGCGCTACTTTTATTCGAGACTGTGTGTCTTGGGTTTTTATATGTCAATGCAGTAGACAGTATTTTATTTCAAAAATTATTTTCTATATTAGACATCTCTTAGCAGTAACTTACGTGAATTAAATGACTTCTTTTAAATCAACATTATGAAAGTAAATATAATTGTTAAGTTTTTTTATGATCAATATTACCATATGCATGGTATAGTTTTTTTATTATATTCAATTTATTTAAAATAGCATTTTTTTATAAGTTAGATAAACATAATTTCGCAGAGTTTATCTACTATGAATAAGTCTTTATACAATAATATATTTATTTATAACAATTCTTATTATTGTTGTCCCTTTTTTAAACGTTAAATCACAAAAGATACGTGGCTTGTAATAAATTCTGTTACGAAGTATAAAGTCAAACAAAAACGAAATCTAAGAATAAAAATTGGATTTTATAAAGATAAGTTTTGTAATGGTTCTTCCAAAAAAAAAAGTTGATAACACTTAGTGATGTAATAGGAATATTCTAGGATGTAATATACATATATGTTACATAAGAATAGTTTAACAATATTTTCTTGTCGTTTGTTTGTCGTCACTATAAATTATTTACAGTTCAGTCAGAGTTCAACTTGTTATATTGTAGAGTTTTACGGTTTTATATAGACTGAGCACTTGCAACAACTGGGTAAACAACGCTTGGTTTACAAAAGCGACCGGCTTGTTAATATAACGAATTATGACGACATTTACACCTATATGGTTTGGGTTTACATAAGCACCCTGTCATTTCACTGAATATAGTTTTATCATGAAGTAAGTATAGGCTTAAAGTAACGATTACAAAAAATGTATATACATTTGACAATAAAATAATAATCATATTTTATAGCAGCAGTCGGTAAATGAAGTAACTACATATCCATTCGTATTCATACTCAGAGCGGCCAAAAATGTGGCGAGAACTCTACAAATTTACATTTTTTGCCGACAAGTTGGTGTTATTGTTTATAGTCGTTCACTATTTATTATTGAATTAATACGATAAGTAATTCGTGTAAACGTGTAACTTCAACATGGGCACCGCGTAGTCGTTGCGTGGCTAACTCAGGAACTCCGGCGCATCGGTAGCAGACCGGCCGAAGCCGGTCCACATGTCGCAAGTGCACGAATACTATGCGCAAACGCGGCGATGCTCGCATTTAATATTGGATTATGATTTTAAATTCATAATAAAAAAAATATTTAATAAATCGCCCACATGGTTTTTTCCTATTTTGACAGTATATAATGAAATCTCTACTTACTAAAAAACCAGCAGTGATTTAATCCAATTCCAGGCCTTTTATGGTCACCAGGATGGTAGTTCGCTACGACCGCACATATAGTTAGGACAATCGGGCAACCCCAAGCATAAACTGCATACCAAGTGAAATCTCTCCATCCATAGTCGGAAATAATCATCGGATTTCTAAAATAGATAATTTATTATAATTAATATAATATGTAATTACTAGCGGACCGGGCGGACGTTGTCCTGCCTTGAAAACAAAAAAATCCTAAAAGTCGACCGCAGCGCCACCTACCGGGTCCAATTGTGAATCTAAACCATTCTCGGATCCACTCGAACACGCACACAAAATTTCATCAAAATCGGTCCAGTCGTTTAGGAGGAGTTCAGTCACATACACACGCACACAAGAAATATATATATTAAGATATATTAATGTGATTATTCGTAGCCGTTCACGCTTAGGCCGCTGGTTTTAATGAAATTTGTTATGGATGTATTTTCAAGCCCCGGGAAGGACTTAGGATAGTTTTTATCCCAAAAATCATGCCTTAAGGGAATGAAAAGGTATTGAAAGTTTATGTGGAGAATGAGTCATTTCTCAAGTAAGGGATATAGAAAAAATCACCATAATTATACTTTTAGGAAGAGATAAATAATATTTCTGCATTTTTCACCAATTAAGTTAACTCGAGGATTATTTAAAGCATTTGAATTCAATTATTGCCTACATTTATAAATAATTACATCTCATTCATATTAGCTATTCACAAATAAATTACAGATCTGCTTTTTTAAATTTTATAAATAATCTGGGTATGAAAATTCGAAGAAAACATAAGAATTCTACACATACGAAATAGCTGGAAAAGCTAGTAATAGATAAAACGTACCTTGTGCTTACTAGAATTTGTATCGATATTGCATTCGCCCAGAAGAAACTCGCCATTACAAAAAAGTACGCGAAAAATCCTGACAAACCAAAAAAACATAATCAGTAACTTTTGTTTATTATAGACTATATTATTCATTACATTTTGCTACACGTATGATATGAACAGAACTATGTACTACAACGGTGAGCAGTTCAACCTAGAGTCAATCTCGAAATTAAAGTATTCGACAGAATAAAAATCACATTACGATTTTACATTTTTACTAGTCTTTGCTGGTGTATACCATCGTATATATAATACATATTACTTCATACTTCGATACTTATAATTCAATTAATATATGTTATCTATACTAGAAATAGATGAGGTTCAATTAGAAGAGAGCCAGAAGATGGTCGTTGAATAATCAACACTAATTGTTATTTGTTTATTACCAATCTCTTTATTATCAAGTTTTGTGGTTATCTTTGTAATAAAAACTTTAAGTAACGAAACACAAATGTTTATACTCTTTGAAACGTTAAAATCAATTATACCTAGTAGTCCGGTGAAGCTGTTAAGACCTAGGTCAATGGCGTAGTCAGTTCGAGAAAAGAAACTTATACGTACATGATATGTCACATCCGAATATGAATTTAATATTAGGGCTAATTATGATTTTTAATAACAAACAACAATATCAATATAATGACCACATCAATTTAATTTTTTATCTAGTATTAATCCATTAGTTTTGCTTGAAAATATAGTTGATATTATAGAAGTATATTACTGCAAATAAAGGATTCTTGTGAATTCTGGTTTTTACGTGTAATTCGTAGAACAACAAATAAGTCCTTATAAAAAGGATACAGGATACAGCAAAGCGTTATTATATCATCAACTAAACTTGAATAAATTAATCTACCTTAATTGATAATGATTTTTAATTCATTTTAATACTTGGTAAAGATAAGATTATAAATTACGATACAAACAGTATGTTATTTTATTTAAAAAAAAAATGTTACCTCTCGCAGCACAGAGGTTCATGTCAGAGTAAGAAGCGAGCTTCATATAGACTAGTATTGCGAGACCAATAGCCGAGCTGCTGCAAAAGTTAATTATACTTTTTCCCTGGAGATCTCTGTAAAACAGAACCACACATTGTAAATTATTATATAGGCATGTGAATTGACTGATTCATTTATTCAAGATTATTATTAATTAATAAATATGATCTTATATCGCGTGTTATATTTTCTTTACGGTTAATTAATAAAAATTTTAGACTGATCTTATAATATGACCGATAAGGTTATTCGTGTTAGGTTCTAATTTTACATTTAGTAATTTTATGATAAGAAATATAAATTTATTTAGTTACTACAGTGTACAGAGGAAAACTCATAAACACCACACCGCTTATCCCTTTTCTATATGACAAGAAAACACATCGCTGAACGCGTAATGCTTATGTAATCATCCGCGTGAAATAGTTACTTTGTTAACGCAGCGGAAGCTCTCTAAAGGCAAAAAGGCCCCGATTTGGAAATATTATTTATTGGTATTAGCGTGGTGATATATAACTTATAGCCTTCTTCGATAAATTTCTCGAATCGGACCTCCTGAGATTAGCGCGTTCAACCAAACAAACCCTCCAGCTTCATAATATTAGTACAGATTACTACTCTTCTCTCGTACTTAACTCGAGCCGTCATTCAAATTACAATAACTTTTGATAGAGTGGACCGATTTTAATGAAACGTAGACTAAGTTATTCTTGAAGATATACTTTATGATTTTCTTGGTGATGTTTTCTTGTGAACCCTGTACTCTAGTAGTGATGCGTGTTCATACAAACAAACTGACAGACATTTCTAAAAATGATTGAAATGTATTCTATGACTAGACTAGACACCTGCAACAATTGTTTTCACGAAATTCGTAAAAGTACAGAAACTTTAGATTTACATTCTCATTATATGTATAGACTAGCGGGCCCAGCAGACGTTGTCCCGCCCTGATTATGAAAAAAACCTTGACAAGTTATATATTAAAACGTTCCTCATTAATCACTTCATCCACTGCTGAAACCCGCATCAAACCTTTCGGCAGTTTTTATCGCGAACAGACAGACGGACGCGGTAGAGGACTTTGTTTTATACTATGAGGCTATCGTGATACTTTCTTTAGATAAGACCAAGTGTCTAACAAGTGATACAAAAAAGAAAATTGGTCGGAAACTATGAAGTAATTTTCAAGGGATGCGCGCACAACGGCAGACCTCTATAATTCTATATTACATTTTGAATATTTGTGAACCTTATCAGCATTTACAAATATTTTTTCATAGTGTTACTTATAACGTACTGCTAATAATTTACCGTTATCGATAGTTTTATATCGAATTGGAACAAGGAGTCTTTATGGAAACATGTTGCGATAAGTATTATAACAGTAGTGCTTTGTATAAATCAAACTTATGAATTCAGTGATCCGTTGTACCGATATGACGCAGCATCTCTGCATAATTCAATACATGAAAAGACGTATTCATAAAAATTGTTTATGAGCACTACTGTATTTATTTCATTTGTGACCATACTCGCATATGAGGTGTTAGATATGTCTTCTTTTCTATGTATGTAATGAAAATACAACTCCTTTGAGGCACAATCATATCAAAACTACTGAAGGTATCGGTATAAAACTTTGACCATTCGATTCGGAATTTTTCGTAATCGGTTGTAGGCTACTTATTTTTCGATTCGATCTATCCATGTCTAACGAAACGAGGGAGAATCAGCTAGTTTGTAAATATATACAAAACCTAATTAATATATGCCTTATAAAGTAAACACGGAGTCGTGTCACTTACTCTGTCTTATCGGAGTCATGAGATTTAGAGTGTCACTTTAAGATTATCTTTACAACTTATGTGATAAATTATAGAACATGTTTTAATTAAGAACTTATAAAAATATTGACATTCTACACTATTATTTTCCACTTACCTGAGCTCACTAAGTGAGGTATATATGAATGAAGTGAGCGCCAAAAACACCACTGAGATTGTCATGCAATATCCCAAAATTCTGTCATCCAATATTTCTTCATCATTGTCTGAGCAAATCACTACCACCGATATGGGGTGAGTGCGATTTACATCTCTCTTTAAAGTCGCATTTGCGAGACAACTGAAAATTGTGACAAAAATTATTAATTTAACATCGAAATTCAAATAAATGTCATCGTAAACGTTATAAATGTAGACATGATGTGGCTAACAATATGAAATCCGATGATACGAGAAGGATTTGTAAAAATTACTAACAATAAGTATTATAAAGCCACTTTCGTACATAAGCCAAATATGTATTATATTTTTTCTGTAATATGAAACTTGTATGACAACTAGGTGCTATAACTGTTTATGGTTCAAGAACAAAGGCAAAATAGCCTCGGTGATGTGACTTCAGCAATTTGTTCACTCGGAAAATTTGTATATTACTATTATTAATAAATACTTATTGAAAAGTGTGACAGAATTGGACTACTAATCGAGTTTAACACACTTCTGAGCATAATATCCGTAATAAAATAATGGCTCAACAAATTCTTTATTAATCCAAAATTATATTCGTAGAATGATAAAAACCTAAATACTTGAAAATTGGTACATAATCGGTCTGTGATCGATAAATGTCTATTGAATAATGTAAATTGATAATATTTCGTTGTTTTTTCCAAGATCCGGTAGGCGATAAGAGTTGGGTTTAATGTTTGTTATACATATATACCAGGTGAAAGGTTAGACACTCGCAGTATTATAGGATATGAGACTTCATGGTCACATTTAACACAAAATAATAATATCAAAACAAGTACTAATAGACAACACAGAGAACCTTAGGTAAAGTTTGTTCTCAGAATTTTAAAAGAATGGCTAATAACTTAAATAAGCCTAGGTTGAATGACCGGTGATAAAACCTGCGAGCGGCAACCTGGAGAGTTAATAACTTTCGATAATAAAACGGACAATAAACCCTTTTATTTGTTGAAACTTTGAAAAATTATCCTTTCTTATTTGGTTGGCTTCACTTTCACTTCACCCGATGGTCATTGACACTGTGCTTTAACATAGACGCTTAGAGGATTGTGTATAATTTTTGTATGTTTCTAGATAATGAAGTCAAATATTAAGCACCTATTTTTTTAATTGATTTAGAACGAGAATCGAGTGCCCATTGTATTCCATAAATATTGCTACTGTCTAAACATTCACCTGGTATAACATATCCACGACGAGATTTAACCTTTAGGAAGTTACGGAGTAACGCAGAAGTGGATGCCCTTATAATTTTGAAAATTAATTATGAACATCCTTCGAGATGTTTTAAAGTCAGCGCTTTGCCAATGTAGATTTTTTGTGTGGCAGTATGTGTTATATTTTCGTACTAAAGAAATTAAAATATCATAATTTGTAGTCGCTCTTATGTGGCGAAATGGAACTGAAGTACCTACTTATTGTTCTAACCCAAATCCGGATATGAACATTTATAATGGTTTCCACAATAACTATGTATGTACTGATACAACTGTATTAAGATTCATATTTGGTTTGTATCTGATAAATCCGAAACTGGAATAAATGGGACCATTTGTGGTCTCATTCCTTCTGTCCAGGTTTTGATCCAGCTAACAGCTATCAGACGAAAAAATTATAACTAATTTTATGCCCAATTTCATCAATCCCGAACCTAATCTAATATTTATCATAAATGCAAAAATACGTTTGTTTGATTGTTTTTGGTAAAATACGTACGGATTTTGATGAAATTTGCCTTAGAAGTTGATTTTATCGTGGCATAGTAGTATATAAGATACATTTTATAAGAATATAGCAGCCGGTATTAAATGTAATTTATATTTCATAATCATTTGACTCATGAAAATGAGTCAGAAATATAATGACATTGTAAACAACACGTCCATACCAAAATATTAACGAATGGAACAATAAAATTAATAATATTCCCATTGGGATAATATGCATGTGACAGTGTTATTTTTTGGCAGAAATAATTTGAGAATGACTGAAACTATAATTACAACTTACAGATATACTTAGTTATTTTCAAGAATTTTTTTGATAAAATTGATAATTGACTGGAAATTGTGTTGTGATAAAATCTTAATATATTAAAAGTCTTAATTAAGCATGAATTCATCATAGGATTAAGATCGTTTAATTCGAAAGAAAACAAGTTTAATAAAATATAAAAACCTTTTTGAAAAGTAACTCTGCCTATCTGTTACGTTGAACGTTAAACCGCTGAACCGATTTAGATGTAATTTGTTATGGACATTATTTCAGACCCTGGGAGAGATATAGGAAAGTTTTTTTATATTAAACTAGCGGGCGGGGCGGACGTTGTCCTGCCTTGATAATAAAAAAAAATATTCTAAAAGTCAACCGCAGCGCCACCTATCGGGATCCAATTGTGAATCTAAACCATTCTCGGATCCCCTGGAACACGCACACAAAATTTCATCAAAATCGGTCCAGCCGTTGACATACACACGTACAGAAGAAATTTATATAGAAAGATTAAATAATTTCTTAAGAGAGTGAAAAGCGGGGTGATAATTTGTGTTTTTAATTAATAATTTCTCAGGTTAGATATATATAAAACTCATCCGTATTATACTTTTAACAAGAAATAAAGAATATTTTTGCATTTTGGATCAATGAAGTTAATTTGGAAATTATTGAATTTATTAAATTATTAGCGGGCCCGGCAGACTTTGTCTCGCCCTGATTATGAAAAAATCCTTGACAAATTATATACTAAAACGTTCCTCATCGATCATTCTATCCACCGGTGAAACCGCATGACAATCCGTTCGGTAGTTTTTGAGTTTATCGCGAACAGACAGACAGACAGACGCGGTAGGGGACTTTCTTTTATACTATGTAATGAAATTATTGTCTACGGTTGTAACTAATTGCATTGCCTTTTTACGTCAAAACCACTGATCAGTTCTTTTTATAAAATGTATGAAAATTTAAACAACTACTCGCAGTACTAACTCTACGCAGTCGACGTCGCTGGCAATGGTCTTATATAAAAAAAAAACTTTATTTATTAACAAAAAGGAAATAAATATTTTTTTAGCTATTTTCGAAGCAGCTATCTGAGAATACGAAAGTATATTATTTCGAGAGAACATAAAAGAGTCCGAAGCTGTTTATTAAGTTTTTTTTTGCCGGTAAAAATGTAAACTCAGGTACGTGGTTGTAAAGATTGACGGTTCCCACCTCTCATACTACATAAGGGCGGGCATCTGTGAAATGGTATTTATCACTTCATAAGGCCGTAAATGGCGACAAGGCCTACCGCTTAGTATAGGTATAAATAAAATGTATTTATTATTTATCTTACTCTCCCCTACTTAGCTTCTTGATCTTTGATTACAATATGTTTAATGTCACAACTTTTTCAATATGTGTATAAATTGCCTTATTCTATGTCAAAACTCCATCGATAGACTTTTTATACTTTTCGAAAGTTGTACTGAACATATCTTATTCCAATATTTATTTCTTCAGAAAATTGAGTTTGTTACTTTTTTTCATTTTTGTCTCGAACTGACTACGCTATTGACCTAGCAAGGTCTTAACAGCTTCACCGGTCTACTAAAGCGAGCGCTTAAGGCACTCAGTGTTTGTTACGCTTTCATGCCTTAACTCATTAACCGACCATCATAACATTTTTCATATACGTTGTTAGGAGTACAGAATAGTACATAGTGTACCTTCATCTAGAAAAAAATATACTGTTTCCGAGGGATATATCAAATCTTCATAAATACGAGCGAAGTAGCGAGCACAAGGTAATTTGAAATAAATTAAAAATAATATTATAAAACAAAATCCCCTACTGCGTCTCTCTGTCCGATCGCGATAAACTCAAAGACTACTGAACGGATTTTCATACAGTTTTCACCAGTAGATAAAGTGATTCATGGGGAAGGTTTGGGTATATAATTTGTCAAGGTTTTTTTGTTGTCAGGTCGGGACAACGTCCGCTGGGCCCGCTAGTTTAGAATAAATCTAAAATAAGCAGCAAAAACTTAGAGTAATTTTATCGCGACAAGTTTTGTCACGCCGCGCCGGTTTGGGAATAGCATAACAATTATGGCTAAGCTTAGACATGGATTCATAAATACTACATATGCACTTGCGGCAGATTTACAACATGAATATTTTATTTTAAGTTCCTTTCTTCTCAGAATCTAAAATGTTATTGAATATATATTATATAATTTTGGCTTTATGTAACGTGACTGAATATTCCAAAAACGCTAACAACGATTTTCAGCAATTCATTTACAAAGAAACTAACCCCTTGAATTATAGTTATGTATTACTTACAAATCGGAGTTGATATCTGTATAGGTGTTATTTGAAACGAGTATCAGTAAGCCTCCATCATCATTGATAGAAAACCCTTTCGTTAAGGCGAACACTTGTTGACAGTCCAACGAAATCGGCGTCGTTTTGTTTGTTATCGGCTCCAAGCACGAAGAATTCCGTTTTGTGTAGTACTGTCCCTCTGGACAACATTGTCGCGTAGCATTCACCGACGCAAGACTCAACACCAACGGAATAAAAACGTTTTTCAATTTAAACTCCATTTTACAGATATTCACTGCACGTAACCGTAAATAAATTTACATTATTAACATATGTAAATTCGTCGTTTGTACGAAAAAGTGTTTGTATAGTGATAAGATGTGGTGCATATTTTCAAGGAGTTCACGGTACATGTATGCTTCGATTGTAATTTATGTTACCATGTTTCAAATAGATAGAAATCAAGGAATAACACTAAATGTTCTCTTAACCGTTATAAAATTTAATACGCGGCCACTGTTCGTATATTTTTGCGCGAACGGCGTCCGTGCCGCAACGAGATATTGTGCTGTCGTCTACCTTACTCGAGGTTATATTTACGACTGGCGGTGACGCAGACCGCGAGTTTATCAAAAGACAGGCGAAACTAAAGTAGTATTCTTTGTATGTATTTGCCTGTAATTAGATGTAGAATTAGATAAGTGTTGTTGAAAAGCATGATACAGATATAATACTTTGTCTTCCCAAGTGTATCGGAGAACAACTGGGGTGTAACAAATTGTTTAAGTCTAACTAATATTATAAATGTGAAAGTTAGTTTGTTACGTATTAACTTTTCAATAGATCATCCTGAAATATGTAATAATGTTGTTAGGGGTACAAAAAGGACATATCATGGTACCCTTCATCCAGAAAAAAAATACTGTTCTCGTGTGATAGATCGGAGCGGAGACCAAGAGCTAGTAAATAAATAAAACTACATCCTGTACACCAATACTCCCTTCCAGAGCTTATTATGTTTTATTTCACATTTATATTTTGTTTCAGCTATTGCAAATGTTGAAGTTCTATGCTCGATTTGAGATAAGCGACGAAACCGGTGATCCAATGACTGATCGTGATATGACGTTATTGCACTACTCTAGAATCACATCATTACAGGTGTGTAACATTAAAAAAATCTTGTATATTATTATATGTAGGTGGAGCTAAATAAAGTTAGTTGTTGTGTAAATCGGACGTGGTTTCTTTCCTAAGTGAAAGTGAAGCGAAAGCTCCGTGAAAATCGGTTCAACCGTTTTGGAGGTAGCACTGCTGATAACGCCGCGGGTACCAGCTAGTCTAAAATAAAAATGCCTCAATAACTTCTTATAAGGTCAGCTATATGCCAATGAAAGTCCTGTGAAAATCGGCCCAATCGTTTTGGAGATAGCAATGTGGACAAAGCCGTGGGTGAAAATTAGTATAAAATAAAGTATAAGTCTATGTCACCCGTTGTAATTTCAGCTATCTGCCAGTGAAATTCCCGTCAAAATCGGTTCAGCCTTTTCGGAGATGACCCGAAACAAACAGACAGACAATTCATATCCAATCATTAAAAAAATGTTATTTTGATATTACTTACAGACATCTCATTTTGCTTGTTTGTGTATAGTTTGTGAAACAACCCGGTCTGATCAGAAAACAAATAAAACTATTATTGTATACAACATCTTAAAAACGATTGTATGCAACATATATCGAAACTAGTAAACTATCAGAAACATTAATCATCAAATTTTATTTTAACGAAGATACTTGACTTCCCTATGTAACTGTATACAGAAAAACTTTTTGTCTAATAATCTGTTGCAATATGACTTACTTATGGATAAAGTAAAAAGTTGTAATGACAAACATGTCACAATTTTTAGAAATATTTTCCTAGAAGCAGTTAAGTTTAATCAGGGATTATGCGTTATTACGGAACGTACCTAAAATACTTTAAATAAATAGTTAAAACAATTAAGTACTTCTTGTACTCACTTTATTAAACTTTGCACTAGTTTGACTTTTCACACTGGAGGCACTATGGAAGGTGAATATAAATAAAACGCGACTGTGGGTACTTGCAGAAATGATTAATTTATTAGTGAACACAAATGACTATGTCTAAAGAAAACCATTTATCGATAGCAAGTTCAGAAACGTGACAGCGCCATCTCTGAACGACAATACACATTATTATAAAATTACGTTCAACATTCCGCCCACCAAGAACGTAATCAAACGTTCTTGTTATCACCGCCCACCTTGAGAATAGTTGGGCTGTTCGGCTTATATATACAAACACTGATAAAAAAACTTACTAACTAAATTTTGAGTTACATAAAAATAACATTAAACTGTTACAGGCAAAATGCACAGTTTTGAAGTAGGTCTTTTAATTACTGAATCCTTGCATTTGAGAGTCACAACGCGCGTAACCTTGTCATGGCCAGGGTGTTTAGCTATTATTTTACCCATTAGCCATCTAGCAGGAGGCAACCCATCCTCTTTAACTAAAACTATATCGCCAATATTAGGCTCTGGAACACGTTTGTTCCATTTATAGCGTTGTATTAGATGTGACAGATATTCTTCGGACCAACGTCGCCAAAACTCTTGCACCATGCGCTGCGTGAATTGCCAACGTCTTAAAGTACCTACATTTGACTCTTCATAATTTCGATCAGGCACCATTAGAATAGGCTCCCCAATCAAAAAATGACCCGGAGTTAAAGGCGAGAGATCTTCGGGAGTATCAGGTATCATTGATAATGGTCGTGAATTAAGGCAAGCCTCCACTTGTGTCAGTACCGTAGCCATTTCTTCGTAGGTGAGTGTTGAATCGCCTATCACACGTTTAAGGTGGTATTTAGTCGATTTAACTCCAGCCTCCCATAAGCCTCCAAAGTTTGGAGCGTGGGGTGGGATGAAGTGCCAAGCAGTTCCGTTACCACTTAACCACTCTCGTACGTCTGAAGCCACAGAAGACTTCTCAACTGCTACTAAATTCCGAAGCTCCTTTGAGGCACCGACGAAATTTGTACCATTATCACTCCATATGTCACTGACTACTCCACGTCGAGACACAAATCTTTTAAATCCTGCGATAAATCCTTGCGAAGATAAATCGCTGATAGCCTCCAGATGAACAGCCTTAGATGCCATACAAACAAAAATACATATATATCCCTTATTGGAGTGATGACCTCGACCCTTAGATGTCCTGATATTAATGGGACCGGCGAAATCAACACCACTATTCCGAAAAGGTCTAGCTGGTGTAACTCTACAAGCCGGTAATTGACCCATTAGTTGAGTTTGAGTAGCCGCAGAATATCGTTTGCATGTAACACATTTGCGTACATAAGCCCTAACCAAAGTTTTGGCTGAAATTATCCAATACTTGGACCGCAAATGATTTAACATCAAGGTTGGGCCTCCATGCAGGGTTTTTTTGTGAGCTTCATCAACTACTAAATTGGTGAAGTGACTATTATGTGGTAGAATAATTGGATGTTTGGCATTAATTTCCAATCTGGCAGTATCAATACGTCCACTGACGCGTAAAATCCCTTCATTATCTATAAATGGACATAATACCTTCAACTTGCTTTTTGTTTTAACATAACCTACTTTTCTTATATCTCTAATGTCATCTATGAACTCTCGATTTTGCACATGCCTTATGCAAACTCTTCTGGCTTCATCTATTTCTTCCCTCTCTAAATAAGTTTCATATCTATGTTTTCCATCTTCTTGCTTCTTCCACTTTAATACTCTCCTACAATACGCTATAACTCTCACTAATTTCGACAACG
Organism: Antheraea yamamai; assembly: GCA_036509395.1. Classification (NCBI taxonomy): domain Eukaryota; kingdom Metazoa; phylum Arthropoda; class Insecta; order Lepidoptera; family Saturniidae; genus Antheraea; species Antheraea yamamai. Next base: position 9,558,849 of record AP028448.1, on the reverse strand, counting down.
TTGAAAACTTAGTCCATACCGGATCTTCTTGGGTAATTTCAGTGACCATGTGTGTTTTAATTGAACGTTGTTCCATATTTGTAGCGATCGACGAGGGCTTTGAGTACTCGATCGTCTCATTCTTCAACCATAATGGTCCCTGTGCCCACAAAACACTGCACGATAGTTCTTGTGGTGTCAATCCTCGTGAAGCTATGTCAGCTGGATTGTGTGAAGATTCGACATGCGCCCAGTGAGTGTTATCAAAATAAGACAGAATAGTAGAAACTCTGTTTCCTACAAATGTAGTCCAACGACTTGGATGCCCACTCAACCACGCCAAGACTACTGTAGAGTCAGTCCAGACATGAATGTTGGTTTGTGGAATCTTCATCACTTCGGCCACCTCTGATATCAACTCGGCCAACAGGACTGCTCCCATCAATTCTAGCCGAGGAATAGACTGTTGTTTAACGGGTGCAACCTTCGTGCGAGACGTGATCAAGCTTATGTTTATTTTCTTCTTTACATTTACAACTCGAAGATACACGACCGCAGCATAAGCTGATACTGAAGCATCGCAGAAACCATGCAGCTCTACAGAGATATCATTAGATCTCGTAAACACCCATCTAGGAACACTAAATCTTTTGGTTTCTATCAGATTATTGCGGTAAGTTTGCCACTCCGTCATCAGTTCTGGTGTTAGCTCCTCATCCCAATCTATTCCAGAAAGCCAGAGTTTTTGAATAAATATTTTTGATGTAACAACACATGGTGCTGCCCATCCCAAAGGATCAAACAGGCGGGAGATATCCGAAATTACTCTTCTCTTCGTAATCGGAGCTTGCTCTGGTGGTAAGTTTACTAGATACTTGAATTCATCATATTCTCGATCCCATGAAATTCCTAAAATTTTCATTATCTCATCAATTTTTATATCTTTACTACCATTATTCTCATCCTTTATACTTCTTTGATTCATTCCTTCCTTTGAAATTTCCTTATCCAACAATTTACAGCTACTGACCCATTTCTGCAACTGAAATCCACCCTTGGTAAGCAATTCTGATATTTTCTGACATAGTATTAAACCTTCTTGAACAGTTTGACATCCTGTCATTAAATCATCTACATAAAAATCATTTTTTACTGTTTCAGCTACTTCGGGACATCGTACACCTTCATCGACTGCTACTTTCTGAAGTGTCTTCACTGCAAGGTAAGGTGCTGATGCTGTTCCAAATGTAACCCTTAATAATTTGTATTCTTCTATTTCAGATGCAGGATCATCGCGCCATACTACTCTCTGAAAATCAGTGTCTTCAGGAGCAACCTTTACTTGCCTGTACATTTTTATAATGTCAGCGCAAATACTTATGGGGTGCATTCTCCACTTCATAATGATGTGACGTAATGGAGATTGTAATGGAGGACCTACCATGAGATCATCATTAAGAGACCTTCCATTTAATCCTTTCATCGAAGCATCGAACACTATTCTAACCTTTGTGGTTGATTTGTCATCACGTACTACTGCGTGATGTGGTAAATAAACAGCAGAAGATAATTTTGGATCGTTAGCTGGGACACGTTCCATATGCCCAAGATGAATATATTCATGAAACTCCTCGCTATATCGTTTGGCTAGCTCTGGGTTCTTCTTGAGTCTATTTTCAAGAAGAAGAAATCTCTTGATTGCCAGACTTCTGGAATTACCATATTGGCACTGAGGATCTTCATTTCTGAATGGAAGCTTCACGATGTAACTACCAGTCTCATCTCTGCGAGTCGTTTGCGAGTAAATTTCTTCACACCGCAACTCATCTTCAGAAAGAATTCCTTTCTGAGTAATTGGTATGACAGATTCAATCTCCCAGAATCTTTTCAGGAGTGCATTGTCATCAGCCTGATCTACCGAACTAATAGAGACATGATGGCAATTGATAACGTCGCTTGTTGAGGGTACTTTTCCAAATAAAATCCAACCAAGGGCCGTATTTTGGGCTACAGGTAACCCTGGCGGACCTTGAATTAATCCCTCTCTTAAAACTTGGCCGTATGCTTCAGCACCTAGTAAAATATCAACTTTGTTAGGCATGTTGAATTCTGGATCTGCTAGGCTAATAGTTTCCAGCATAGGCCATTTATGTGGTATAATTTTACGTGATGGCAATATGGTTGTTATGTTGCCTAGTACATACGCATGTACTTGGAGACTAAACTTGGGGTCTAGATGTGAGTGAATAGTAACTGTGATTGTGTACTCAGAAGCTAAAGAGCTCTTCTCACCACCTACACCCGAAATTACTGATTTGGCCGGTTTCCTTTTCAGCCCGAGTAATTGTACTGCTGATTCAGTTATGAATGATGCCTGGGATCCCTGATCCAATAACACCCTCAGCAGTTGTGTTGACCCAGTTCTTGTCTGTGCTTCGACGAGTGCTGTTGCCAACAAAACTTGAGTGGATACTGATTCCTTAGAAAAATGTGATGCTACATTTGACGTCGATGGTACACTATTCGATAACGATTCTTGAACGCTAGACAACGCTGATTTACCACTATCCGCTGTACCTCCTTTATTAAAGCCAGGTGTACTTGATAGTGCATTCGGGTGCAACAACGAATGATGCCTTCGTTTACATATGCGACAGGACGTAGTTTGACGGCAGTACTTAATTGAATGATTGGAGCCTAAACAGTTAAAACATAGACCCTTGGTTTGCACAAAGTTCTGACGCGATTCGTGACTCTCTCTAGCAAACGATTTACAATTTGCAATTTTGTGATTTTCCGTACAATATGAACAATTAAGCTTAGTTACAGAATCGGAACTTATCGCTACAGAATGCATCACCTTAGGTTTATAATTAAATGTATTTGATTTAGTTTTATTCGACTTTGGTTCTAAAAATTCAAGTGCTCGAAATCTTGCTTCTAAAAATTCTTTGAGTTGCGACAGTTTGGGAAGCTCGTCACTACTGCTAATACTGGTTTCCCATAATACACGGGATTCAGAATTGAGCTTAGCGCTGACAATGTAAATTATAATTATGTCCCAAGTACTGACATCAACTCCAAGATTTTTTAACCCGTTCATACATTCCATAGTTGTATCTAATAAGCCTTTTATGCTATCTGATGTCTCAGTTACACTGCCTTGGCTCATCAAACGCTTCAACAAACAATTAGATAAAAAACGCTTATTATCATAACGTCCTTTAAGCATACACCAACATTCCGAATAGTTAGATGACGTTATTGGAATTTGGCGAACAAGTTGTTCGGCTTCGCCCGATAACAACCCCTTTAAATAATGCAGGCGTTGTACGTCATCTAAATTTTTATTATTATCGATTAAGGATAAAAATAAGTCTTTGAAGGTAGGCCATTCTGAATATTTGCCCGAAAATGTGGGTATATTAATCTTAGGTAGTTTCACATTATCTTTAACGGTTGACTCGCAGTGTACTTTAGATGTAGCATTCAACTTATTTAAAATTTCCTTCATTTCACTTTTATATATGATATAAAGTTCCTCGGTGATGTCATGTACATCATCTGTAAAATACTTATCTTTCTTATGCGCTTCTGTGGCCGATTGAATAATATCATTGTGGGTAGTTAAGAAACCACGCCAACTTGTTTCTAGTGATTCTAACCGTGTTTCAATGTACGCTATTGTAATCCTTTCTTTCGGCGCTTTCTTAAAGTTTGTTCTTGCCTTTCCTATAGCAATGTGTTTATCACTTTGTAATTTATATAAATTTTCCATTTTGTTTTTAAATTTACACTGTTATAACACGAATGTACTCACAATTTTGCTTGCCCGCTACTTCGTAATCGGTGAATGACGTCCTTTGCCGTCACTGCTGCAGCTGCTCCTCCCGCCCGCGTGGCCGACTCCTTCCTCTGTCACAGGTTATGACGTCGATGTCCACACGTCACGGTTGTGACGTCACTGCTTCAGCTGCTCCCCCGTCCGCGTGGCCGACTGCTTCCTCCGTCCCAGGTTATGACGTCGATGTTGCGTTGTCCACACGTCGCGGTTGTGACGTCACTGCTTCAGCTGCTCCCCGTCCGCGTGGTCGACTGCTTCCTCCGTCCCAGGTTATGACGTCGATGTTGCGTTGTCCACACGTCACGGTTGTGACGTCACCAGTTCCTCGCCGTACGTGACCGATTGCTGCCTCCGACTTCGCTTCTGAACTCCTCGATTGACCGCGTACAGCCGCCAATCATCCGATGATTCGCTCGGTGCGTGCTTTCAGAGGCGACCCACCTCTGACTTCCAGAACGATGTATACAAAAATATCCGACTCGGTAGGACCATGTACTTCTTGTACTCACTTTATTAAACTTTGCACTAGTTTGACTTTTCACACTGGAGGCACTATGGAAGGTGAATATAAATAAAACGCGACTGTGGGTACTTGCAGAAATGATTAATTTATTAGTGAACACAAATGACTATGTCTAAAGAAAACCATTTATCGATAGCAAGTTCAGAAACGTGACAGCGCCATCTCTGAACGACAATACACATTATTATAAAATTAC
>AP028448.1:9424021-9554155 GCA_036509395.1 Antheraea yamamai | reverse complement strand
AACACATTATAGATAAAATACTAGATAAAACATACAATAAGCCGGGCCTTGAAATTACAAATCATAATAATTAATCAATTAACAAGGGCCAATAAAATATTATCTATAAAATAAAACAGTAATAAGTGAAAAAATAACTTGTGTTTACTTTCTTAGTAAACATCAGCGTTCTATAATTTAACTTATCAAAATGCGTATCAACGCTAGTTAACTTGAAGGAACTATACTCGTCGTTGTCGATAGGAAGTGCAGAAGACATTATACATTCTATAGAACATCTAGGATGTGTAATTTATTTTATGTTTCATAAATGTTTTAGATACAATCTATTTGAAGGCGAATTAAATCGCAGTTATTATAAAGATCATTTTAGACAAGTCATTTGGTGACACGCGGAATCCGGAGCGTAATAGATCTTCACGTAAAATTTCACGTTTAAATTTCTTTATTATGGTTAAGTTTCTTACTAAACACAATATTTCCTTTCACAGAAAGCTGCATTCTCTAAATTTCCCGATTTGCGTCTCTTTGCATTAGCAAACGTGGCTAGTGTCGACACGAGGGAATCCTTACAAAAACATTTCGGCAATCTCAGGTGATTATGAATAAGATCTGACTCAAATAACAAATCACCATGTTGCTGTGTTATAGTTAAGTCTTGTCGTGTTTTATATTAAGACCGAATAAAAAAAGAAAGAATAGAGTAGAGTAGAAGAATAGAGTAAAGCAGTGGCCTGTACCAAATTTAATTGTTTTCAGTGATAAAGCACTTCGAGCAATAGCTACTTATTTGAATCTTATACCACCAGAAGGCAAAGAAGATGAAGCACCATGGCACAGATTAGACAAGATATTCCTCAAAGAGTTGTTGGTAAATATACATGTAATATACTACGTCTGTGCCCATTCCATCGCAGTCGTTTAACAAACTTCGCATCAGGTCTTACAATAATGGAAACATGAGATTGTATCCCCATGCTACATACTTCGTCGCATACTTTGCCGTAGGTTGACATCGATTTTTTGTCGCGACGACGATAGGAATGCTTACCATTTAATGCACCTTAGCAGAAGTATCATAAAAGTTTACAAGAATGAGTCATTTACCACTGGATCTCAAAATTTTATTTATCACCTCCCTTCTAAAAATATCATACTACAAATTATCAATGTTCATTATACGCCCCCTTTTATGACCTCATTGTATGTTATTCAATACATTCGACATAAGAAATTTAATTGGAACATTTTCGAACAGATTTCACGACACGAGCGACGTATATCCCAACTGGAAGAACTGAATTCAATGCCATTGTATCCGACTGAAGAGATCATATGGGATGAGAATGTGGTACCCACGGAGATATATAGCGGCGAAAACTGCTTGGCACTTCCCAAATTGAATCTACAATTTCTCACTCTTCACGATTACTTGTTGAGAAATTTCAATTTGTTTCGTCTCGAGAGCACATGTAAGTTAATTTAAGTTACCCCTCTGCAAATTCCGTTATTGTGTATGACTCAACATGCGCGTGTTCCACAGTGTACATTAGCAATAATACTATTATTATACGTTCATTGAAATAGTCCACGGGTTCCCAAAGTGTCCGGCTGAGACGTTTAGGCGTATCTTAAGGAATAAAAAGGGGCACCGCAAGGAGCTCTTGTTTTCTCTACACTAGAAACTCTGTGATTTTAGTACCCGGAGAATAGAAAGCAGAAGTTGGTAGAACGAAATAATACAAATATAATAACAATAATATAATATAGTAATGTACTCAACTCTGTCTTAAATCGAGAGGTTAAATCAAAAGTTGTCCTTATTTCTATGCATGATTAGTGTCATTTTGCTCGCATCTGGACACTGTGATATAATACGCCAACTTTTAGGGTCCTTTGGAATACTCCACTTTTTATATAGTGTTTATTATTTTTTGGGGTAAAATTTATCATTTTCGCGACTCTAATCAGATCGGACCTAATACAGATTGAAATGTTCACAAGGGTCAAGAAGCTTGATTATAATGTCAATATGTACACTCGTAAAATATAAAACTTGTATGGGATATACATACTTGGTATGAATTACCCGTAATGTAACGGTTAGCTCATTATATTGCCCTACTGTGTCCAAAGAAGTATCAGTATAATAGATTTTCCAAATTATTTATTTACTAGCTTCTACCCTCGGCTTTGCTCCTGTTTATATGGATTCAACGTATCTATTGGGAGCAGTATTTTTTTCTAAATGAAACGTATCTTTATGTTCTTTCCTGTAACAGTGACATGTATGCAAAATTTCATTATTATCGTTTGTGTAGTTAAGACGTGGAAGCGTAACATAAAAACAAACAAATTCGCATTTACATATAATATTAGTTAGGATTATATCTACTATGATTTAAAAGAAGTGTTAATAAGTTAATAGTTAAGTCTCCGTTGTAATTTTACCTCCCCCTAAATATTACTCCGTATAAATTTGAAGTTACGTTTTAATGTGCTTGGTAATTGAGACGGTTAAAAAGCAGCTGTAAAGGTTTCCTTTCGCTCCGTTGCGCAAAGCGATACGTGATCGCCAGATGTTCCTAACGGAAACTTTTACTTTGTGATCTATTTGTTTCCATATATTTTGCAAATCAATATTTGCTTAGTATTCAGTATTAGGATTTCCGCATTATTTATCTCAATGAATAGACTTTCTCACTGTTTGTGATGTACCGTAAAAGTTTAATAAGCCCAGTTGAAGTGAAATTAATCGAGATCTTTGATTATGTAAATGAAAGTACAGGGATTAAATGTAATCTATATCTATAAATATAATAAAAATGAAGTGTCTGTATGTAATGTCAAAATAATTTTTTTTTACTGATTGGGTACGAAAGTATACACGCTACTGATAACAAAAATGCAATTTTTAAAATTTTTGTCGGTCTGTCTGTCTGTTTGTTCCGGCTAATCTCCGAAACGGCTCAACCGATTTTGACAGAAATTTCACTGGCAGATAGCTGAAATTACAGCGGGTTACTTAGGCTACTCTAAATTAGACTAGCTATTAACCGTGGCTTTGTCTGCAATGCTATCTCCAAAACGGTTAGACCGATTTTTACGGAACTTTCACCAGCAGATAGCGGACATCATAGCAAGTAATTTAGTTTATTTTAATTTAGACTAGCTGTTAACCGTGGCTTCGCCCGCAGTACTATCTCCAAAACGGTTTGACCTATCTTCACGAAACCTTCACTGGCAGATAGCTGACCTTATAAAAAGTAATTCAAGCAATTTTCGTTTATATTAGCTGTTAACCGTGGCTTCGCCCGCAGTGCTATTCCCAAAACGGTTAGACCGGTTTTCACAAGACTTTCACTGGCAGATAGCTGACTTTACAAAAAGTAATTTAGGCAATTTTAGTATATACTAGCTGTTAACCGTGGCTTCGCCCGCTGTGCTATCACCAAAACGGTTACACCGATTTTTACGGGACTTTTACTGGTAGATAGCGAACCGTATGAAAAGTAATTGAGGTTATTCTATTTTAGACTAGCTGTTACCCGCGACTTTGTCTGCATGAAATTTAGCAAGATTTCAACTCATTCTTTATTTTTAATAAGAGAAATAATTATCAGCTTATTGTTTACAATTCGACATTATAATTATTAATAAATTTAATTATATAGAGGTCTTCCTAATAAGATCTTAGATTATAAACGTATTACGTAAAGAATTCCAAATTACAATTTCTTGCGGAAAAGACTAGCGTTTATTTTTTATATAGTTACAAAATCTTAATTATAATAATGGCAATATATATTAAATGCAATGTAAATGTACATCTTTATAATAATATTGTAAGTTATTGTTTCATTAGTTCCTTATACAGTGTAAGTGAGCACTGAGGTAGTTATATGGTGGGTTAAGGTTCCAAATATGTTGCTGATGGCAAACCTCATTTGGCACGCTGTTTGTATTTATATATATAATGTAGACGTTACATGTTACTTTTAGTGGCGTGCGCGTCGTACTTAAAATTATCTTTAAAGAAAATTTCTGTAATTTTACATAGTCTCACAATTTTATAATTCTTTAATACGATTTTAAAAAAACGTGTGCGGAGGGTAGAGAGCTAAGCGATAGAAGTATTCATTTTTATTTTTGTAATGTGGATTATTTTCAAATCTTATTGAGATAGCTAGGTGAGAAGAGAAAAAGAAAATTGTAGGCTACAATTGTTTGGTAGGTTAGATATTTATAGGTGTATGACAATGTTTTTTTTTAGTTTATTTTTTTATTTATTGTACGACGTTTACCAAAAAATATGATGTGGTTGTAATGCAATAAATAATGTGATTCTGTAATATGATTACAATGTTCGTCAAAAATTGCTATCAATATTCAGATCAACTGTAATACAATAGGATCTAATTATTGATATACCGTCATCGCACCCGATTGATTGAGGACAATGACTCATTTAACAATAGAGACTGCCTATTCAATCTGATTTAAGATAAATTGGTATTTCCCAATGTAATCGCAAATGGTAGCCCGTAATAAAACAGAATAATTATTTTATGCAATGTTAAACATGTACCGTGTTATTGCAAAAAAGTTAAATACGTATTGAATACTTGCTTTAAAAAGGTTTCGAATTAAATGCACTGCGCTCGCCCAAGGCAAGTTCGCGTTATGCTTTTTCGCAAGTCTAACCTAACGTAACAAAAGCGAGACAAAAGTGCAAGATGGCGAATATTCAGCGACCGCGGTACATTTAATTCGAAACCTTTTTAAAGCAAGTATTCAATACGTATTTAACTTTTTTGTAATAACACCGGTATTGTCGATAGTCCTGAATGTTATGATGTATGTGCTGCTTCTCTATCATAACCAAAAGTTAAAGAAACTAAAGTGCTTTAAAATATCCTTGTGCTTATTAAACATTTTTTTTAAATTATATGAAATCTTAATAATCAATTTTATTTGCAGATGAAATACGACAAGACATAGAAGACGCCGTTTATAGATTAGCACCGTGGTATGTTATTTTTTATTCATCAATTAAAGATGTTACATTAAAAATCTCTATTAAATCAATCTATATATTTTTATATCACAGGAGGCAAACGAACATGAGAATGGCAACCTGATGTTAAGTGATCACAACCGTCCATAGACCACGGGATTCGCAAGTGCGTTGCCAGCCTGTATTATTTGGGGGAGGAAGATAGGGAAGGAGAGGTGAGGTGGGCCTCCAGTGCTCTCACTGACCGAGCGAAACGCAACAGTGTAAGCACTGTTTGATAATTTAATGTATGTCCGTAAAAACTTTGAAAAACTGAATTTAGTAAAAGACCGGCATAATCTAAATACTAGAAACTGTAATAAACTGGTGGTCCCATGACTTAGCAAAACCAGTAATAGTTTTTTAGGTAATAGTATTAGGTTCTACAATAAAGTCCTAAAGCATGTTACCGATTTGCCGGACTGTAAATTTAAGCGCCACGTCAAACGGGTTTTAGTTTCAAAAGGATATTATAGAGTGGATCAGTATGTGAATAATAGTGATGTCTGGAATTGACTCCTCTCTGTGTATCCACTAAAAGCATTGTATGATGTATTGGACATGTATGTTAAAAAAATGTACCCGATCGAGTTTCTTGCCGGTTCTTCTCGATGACTTGGTTGTTTTCCGAACCGGTGGTAGTATTTGACGTTCATAAGTGCCTTATTAGGGCCTAAACTGAATAAAGTATTTTTGATTTGATTTGATTGACTTTTACTTCACGTCGGTTTTCTGTAAGAGCGTGGTACTACCTCGGACGAGCTGACCCATTCATGCTGAAACCAGTAATAGCTTCAACGTGGCTCTACCACCTATGAGAATATATATATATATATATAATATGTACCTATGTATATAATTTTAATAATTAAAGTTAGAGTTAGATTGATTTTAAGTTACTAGATCTCACTATAAAAATCTACATGTATATGTCCATATGCTTATAGAAACTATACTAAAGACCAGCTGATCTTGCTCTAGACCAGATACAAAATACATGTTTAAGTTCGTTTTAAGACACACATGCTGTTATACATGTGTTCCTCACTAATTCTTATATGCATAATTAGCTCAATTAGTTTAGCTTACATAGATTCGCGATACTGCTTCCAAGGCAAATAGCCTAAGCCGAGATGTGAGCACTTTTGCAACCTTGAGTTTGTTACCAAGCGGTTGAATGCCTTAAGCGGTCAACTTAGTAGTGCGGTGAAGCTGTTAATGCCCGTCAGCCCAATAGCGTTAGTCAGTTCGATAAAAAAAAACTTACTCTTGACCTATTGTTTGCACTCACGACGGAGAGTCTAGTTCAAGTTGACACGTCATATTACTTATTCTAGACTGGTTTCTTTAAAAGGCAATCGTGGGCTAAGTTTAAGGGGACTTTCACTTAAATATTTGAATTACTAATACAGTGGACCCCCGGTAATCCGACAAACGATTTGCAACGCAATGTCCAACTATCAAATTTGTCGAATTATTTACTATCGAATAATTACTACCCTCTATAGTCAGGATTTTTTTATAAAAGAATACCTTATAATCTGACGAATTATAGATCCAATTATAATATTATATTATGTATGTTGAATTTAGTAAATTAAACAACACAATAGAGAGCTTACGTTTTAACATAAAATTAACGTAAATGCTCTAAAACTTACAAAAAATAATAACTTTACATTAGGAAATAATTGTGTACAAATAAATCACGTTGTAACCTGTTCAATCATGCATTATCTACCATAGCGTAGAATGTCAAAAAAGAATATTCAATATGTAATAATAGACATGTCGGATTACAGGAGGTACCGGATTACCGGGGGTCCACTGTATTACCATAAATATATTTTTATTTTTTTAATATCTTTCCGGATAATCTGTCACTATATCCTGTGTTGAATTTTTGTACCTTCGGTAATTAAGGTTCCATTAATTTCGGCCAACTGAATGATAATGATGGTGTCAACCTTGATGACGTATTAATTATTGATGATATTAATACGCCATTAGGTAAAATGGCACCATCATTATCATTCAGTGGATGATGAATCTTTGCTTTGAACTCATTTAGCACTTAAATCATTTTTAAATATTTTAAAAGTGTGTTAGTTATTTGGCTGGATTATGGATGATCTATTATTTAACCTGAAGTAATTTCCGTTCTTGATAGATTGAAAGTTAAAGTTTAAGTACTGAATTCGATAAAGTGGTTGTGTTAACTATTTTTTAACGTAAAGATTATTGAAATACAATTAATATAGGCACATACCGCGATTACAATATAATTGCCTTTACAGTACAAGTGATCTATGAGTAAAATATATCTAAACTAAACAAAAAAAGATTTTATCAATTAAATAATAATATAATCAGTGTTGTCGTGAATATCCAAATGGTTTCCGGGATTGCCTTGTTCAACCCTAAATCCGGTATTTCCATAGACCCGTACAAGGCAAACCAGTAACTTAGGTTCGACAGCTCGATCTTATGGTGCACCGCCACACACACGTACACAGAACTATTACTGAAATGTTTATAGATCAGTTAGAAGAGCCAAAAAACACGCAAAAGAAAGAATCCGTCAGCGGTTAGTCCGTCGTATATTAAGGCGAGAACTGACCGTTGTAAAAATGGCCAGAACCCGGTATCGCGATCTACCTACATATGAAAATATGAGAACGCCCGGACATTTAGTAACATTAACATTTAATTACATTTCTTTCTTCTATATTTCTTCTATGACCTATGCATATAATACTTATAGAATACCTTGCATTACTAGGCAAGCAGAAGACGGCAGTGTATACTTTGGGGGATGGGCACGAATGGCGCATCCCATAAAGAGTTTCGCAGTCGTTGAGGTGGCCAAGCCCAACATAGGTGAAAAGGCACCGTCTCGTGTTCGCGCCGATGTAACAGTGACTCTTAGCGTACGAAATGAGATTAAACACGAGTGGGAGAGTCTTAGGAAACACGATGTATGTTTTCTAGTCACTGTGCGACCGACACAGGGCATCGGTAAGTTTTTTTACACTTTTTATTGTTTGACCATAATCTCAACTGATTTGAAATAATGATGTACTCCAAAATGGCAGAATTACCTAACATTGACAAAGTAAGGGGACTGCCTCTCAAGTGTGGCTGCTGATGACAGATTTTCAGTTTGAGAGTGACAGTTAGCAAGTCGGGCGTAGAAAAAGCCCCGCTATCATGCAAGATTTATTTCTATAAAAAGGTTTTCAATCTCATTCCATGTTTTTCATGTTGTTTCAGTTTTCCCCTTTGTGGCTGCAAACACTATTGCTATATGCTTATAATATAATAACATTTTTGAATAAATACTGGGAGTCGGATGCTATTTGGGCACCATGTTTTATAGAACGCGTTGGAATATTTTTGTAGGATGTCTTTAATATAAAGTGATTTTAGGAAGTAATATTCACCAAAATCGTCATATATCTCTGGATCATAAGTTGTATGTTAAAACGATCGTCTGAGTACTATGTTACGATTAGTTAGTATTTGAGTAAAATTTAGCATGCACCCAGAGCTCTTCTTCAGGACTAATGTGATATTTAGTTGTCAACGATTTTTTGTCACTTGGCTACATTTCTTCCAACATCCGTTATGAATACACACATATCTCTCGCAGGCACTAAATACAACTACAGGAAGAGCATGGTGGAACAAGCTGGTATAGTGTACGTTCGGGGTTGTGAGGTCGAAGGTATGCTCGATGCCTCGGGCAGGGTAATCGAGGAAGGTCCCGAACCACGTCCCGAACTGGAGGGAGACTCTAGGACATTTCGTCTATTGCTGGATCCAAATCAGTACAGACTCGATTTAGATCGTGCGAGTAAAGGAAATGAGGTTAGTATACTCGAGTCATTTCAGCACAAATGAAATGTATTTGTTATAAATACTGTATAATATATATTATAAATGTAGTTGTATCTGCGATTTAATAAATGGTTAACTTGTATCACAATGCGACATTGTGTAAATATTCTCTCTTTTAGCATAAATGGTAATCTATACTTAGAATTAAGTTATACGTGTGTTTGTAGGTGGTAGAGCCACGTTGAAGCTATTACTGGTTTCAGCATGAATGGGTCGGCTCGTCCGGGGTAGTACCACCCTCTCACAGAAAACCGACGTGAAGTAACAGTGCTTGCATTGTTGCGTTTCGTTTGGTCAGTGAGAGCGCCGGATACCCACCTCCTCTCCCCTTCCCCGTTCTTCCCCTCCCCATCCCCCACTTCCCCACTCCCCTCTCCCCCAAACAAAGGTTGGCAACGCACTTGCGACTCCGTTGGTGTTGCAAGTGTCTATGGACGGTGGTGATCACTTACCATCAGGTGACCCACATGTTCGTTAGCCTCCTATAACATAAAAAAAAAAAAAAAAAAAATCAATAGATGGCGGTGTATAATGTCTTCATATAGCTATATCTCGATATGAAGATTATCACCACATAAATTACACTCCTTGTGATTACTTAAAAGTTTTGGTTTCTATCACCCAGTTCATCTGATTAGTTATCGTGAAATTAGAAAATTTAGTTCGAAATCTTTCCAGAAAGTGAAAAATAAAATCAAAACTGTCGTGTCGTTCTATAAGCCCGTATTATTGCATTATATTATAACACTAATTTTCATGAGGCTCGGCTAAACGGTACAGAATTTGATGTGCAGCAGCGCCACCTAGTGACGAGTTATTTTTAATCAATTGCATGAATATCTCCAATACTTAGGTATCAATGGAATCCATTAAACAATGAGGAAGTTGTATTATGGTACTTATTTTAAACAGGATAAAATAACCTGTCATTTTCCTTCCCGGTTGTAATGGTTATTTATTTAAATATACATTATAAAATAGTCCATATTTGGAGGTCAGAAATGCAGTATCTCTGTTTACAGTTATTATTTTATTCTTAGTCTTACAAGAATGTGATTGTTCCATTCGTTGAACGTTTATGTACTTACGGTTCCATTATGCCACGGACAGACAACCAGATGCCTGTGTGATATGACAGTTACATTAACCAATGAAATGTTATCTTAAATTCGAAACATTAAACCCAGCCTGATCAATTTATAAAATTGAAGTATAATGTCATTCAATACTTAATTGATTTAATTATTCTAAAGACTTGTAGTTAATGTGTTCGTGTTGTTGACACCGGAAGTCAAATTCCGAGTAATGATAGTTTTTTTTTTACCAAGGTAATCCAGTTTTTACATCCGCATAGATGCAGTACTCGGATTTTGAATTGGCACGTTGGGAAAAAGAGTGAATCGTTCGGCTCAGACCGGCTTTCATCGGTTTTGTAAAACATTATCTCTATCGCACAGCGCATGTATCGTATAATGACTGTGATAGACAAAGATAACGATACACGAAACCGAACTTAGCCGGGTAGTATAGGTCTTTTTATATAGAACTCTAAATGGGTTGCCAATAATTTCAGTAATTTTAGACTAGTATGCTTTAAATATACGAATCTATTCTTGTCAAAATTCGTTAAATCTAAAATTAATGTATATATGAAGAATCGGTATACAAATCCCTCGTTTCATAAATATTCAAATGTTTATTTATGAATTTACTTTAATTTGTTTCTTTTATGAATTATTATTTTTCAATTACATTTTTTTTTGTATGATCAATAGGACGTATATGAAACGTTCAACATAGTAATGCGCCGCAAACCAAAAGAGAACAACTTCAAAGCCGTGCTAGAAACGATTCGAGAGTTGATGAACACAGAGTGCGTAGTACCAGAGTGGTTACACGACATTGTGTTGGGATACGGTGACCCCGGTCAGGCACATTACACCAGGTAATTTAACCCTTTCACGACCAAGTGAAACATCTTTCCCAATTTTAAAATTGACGCTTATCTTTTGAACTATGATGACACTGTTTGAATTATTTCTACAGAATATGGAAATAGGCTGTGTCCCGAATAGTATTTCATAAACAGTAACATTTAGAAAGATACAAATAATGGCTGTTGAATCAATTCACGGATTACACTCTGTTATTATTTGTATTTATTGTGTAGTGTAATAATATAATGAGTGTGCTTTGTAATGCATTTTTTTAAATATTTTACACTTAAATAAACTAACATAAAGAGTTGAATGCGTATTACATTAACTCTCCGAAACCTTATTGGCCTAAGAGTTAAAGATTTATATTATCCAAAGCTAAAAACTATTTTTGATATTTAGTCCATTGAAAAGTTACATTTGGGGTTGCGTTTTTTAGAGGACGCAATTTTATTTTTTTGATGTGTAGGGGGGGTCAGTGTAAAGCTAAAACCAAGTTTGTGGGGTCGCCACCCTTGTCCCACGGCCGCCATCTTGAAAATAGGGGTTGAAATGGTATTTACGATATATCTCTTAAACTATTTATTTTATAAAAAAAAATTGTAATCATTTTTTGTTGCAAATTAAATTCTCTACAACTTTGCTCCAGTAACTTTTTGTCGTAGAACTATAAATAAAAAAGTTATAAGCGAAAATCTTCAGAAATTTGAGAAAAAAAATTATATTTTTCGATGTAACTTTTTTTTTTATCATTTTACGAAAAAATGATATCTGACCATTTTTGTACATCGTTTTTTGAGGAACAACTTTTATTCGCATCATTTTTTCATTAAGCCAATAGCTAAGGATTTACAGCGCTCCGAAGCGAGTACTATTTTTCAGCACTCTTAACTATACCTATATTATACGTGTGTACCTATAATATGTCATCAGTTATTGTTTGTTTTTTTTTCTTTGTTTTTACTTTATTATTATAACATTATTAATTATTATAACATTATTTATTATTATTTAAAAGAGTCAATAATTAATTATTAATAATATTGCAAAATTTGTAATTAAAAAAGTTATAATAATAAAGTAAATACAAAGAAAAAAAAACAAACAATAACTGATGACATATTATAGGTACACACGTATAATATAGGTATAGTTAAGAGTGCTGAAAAATAGTACTCGCTTCGGAGCGCTGTAAATCCTTAGCTATTGACTTAATGAAAAAATGATGCGAATAAAAGTTGTTCCTCAAAAAACGATGTACAAAAATGGCCAGATATCATTTTTTCGTAAAATGATAAAAAAAAAAGTTACATCGAAAAATATAATTTTTTTTCTCAAATTTCTGAAGATTTTCGCTTATAACTTTTTTATTTATAGTTCTACGACAAAAAGTTACTGGAGCAAAGTTGTAGAGAATTTAATTTGCAACAAAAAATGATTACAATTTTTTTTTATAAAATAAATAGTTTAAGAGATATATCGTAAATACCATTTCAACCCCTATTTTCAAGATGGCGGCCGTGGGACAAGGGTGGCGACCCCACAAACTTGGTTTTAGCTTTACACTGACCCCCCCTACACATCAAAAGAATAAAATTGCGTCCTCTAAAAAACGCAAGGTAAGGCCTAAAAAATGTAACATTTCAATGGACTAATTACTTTATGCAAAATAATGATGCATTAATGTAGTATGCTGTTAATGTTTGATTTTTTGTACATCTGTTTTGTACGGGTTATGGCTTACGATTGTGTAGTTTTTTTTTTCTGTTATTGTTCAAGCTGCTTTAATGTGTGTATAACTTTATAAATATTTGTATATAACTACTAGAAAGTCACGTAATTCCTTAATGCAGATGTGACAAAAACCAGTCTATAGGAAGTCATGTCAAAATTTAGAACAGTCGATTTGTTACTTGATGCATCATGTTTTTACGTCAGGGACTGCCAGAATGGCTTCATATGCGTCGTATAAATATTTTTGAATGTATTTTTTATAACTCGCTTTTGGGTTTTTCCATTATTTATACTATGAGCTTTTAAGAACGTAGATTATGATCTTCGTACAGTCTTATTACGTACGCATTTATCGGACGTGCAAGCTGTTTTGAATAACACGTTACACGAGAGTGGCAAACAAGCGCACGGTCTGTCTGGTAGTTAGTGGTCACCCTAGATTATGGGCGCTTGTAAAATCAGAAGCATCAAATACAGCCACAAGAAAGGCATACTTTTGAAACATTTTAATCTTTGATTGCTTGACTACAAGTGTTTGAAATAGAAGGAATGAGGGGACTCGAGGGAACTGTTTTATTAATGTCTTTATTTTTTTAAATTGTAATACTCTGGCAAAGTGACGAACATTGTGCCTAATGTCAAAATATTATAATGGATATACACTGGCTGATCCCAAAACGTTAGGTACTAACCGAGAGTCACTGTGACGTACTAAAAGAGAGCCATTGTAACGCATTTATTACCATATGCATCTTGGTCACGATCCAATCACTTCCAAACACTTTACTACTCGCTTGGTTATTGGTTATCCGCCAGCTGATCTCGGTACACGGTTCGCTTAAACGTAACGCTTACGAGTGTTACACATGGTTTATAGTGATCGCAATCTAGTCGAACATAATTGTCATGTCCTGCCTACCTGACTAATCTATCTTATTTTATCTATACATATAATAAGAATGTAAATCTAACGTGACTGTATATTTTCGATTTTCGGGAAAAAAATTAGGATTAAGTAATAGAATATTTTAGTTAATGTATAATAGAATGTTAAAACATTACTTAACGGGTTTGAATTTGATATACCAGGATGCCGAATGAAATAGCAACGTTGGATTTTAACGACACATTCTTGGACATGGAACATCTTAGGAACAGCTTCCCCGGCTACGAACTCAAGGTGCAGACGGATGATCCACGCAAGCTTGTGAGACCTTTCAAGTAAGAGCTATAATCGTAGTTTAGATATTCGTTCGGAAGGAAGTCCAAAAACTCAAATTGTTTTTTGCGCATCTATCTTCTTTTATCTATACCAGGTGAAAGGTTAGACACTCGCAGTATTCTAGGATATGACACTTCATGGTCACATTTAACATATAAAATAATAATATCAAAACAAACACGAATAGACAACAAAGAGAACCTTAGGTGGAGTTTGTTCTAAGAATCTCAAAAGTATGGAAAATAACTTAAATAAACCTAAGTTGAATGACTGGTGATAAAACCTGCGTGCGGCGACCCGGAGTTAATAACTCTTGATAATAAAATGGACAGTAAACCTTTTATTTGTTCAAACTTCGAAAAATTATTCTTCGTTAGTTGGTTGGCTTCACTTTTACTTCATCCGACAGTCATTGACATTATACTTTAACATAGACGCTTAGAAGATTGAGTATAATTTTTGTATATTTCTATATAATTAGGTGAAATATGAAGCACCTATTTTTTAAATTAATATAGAATGAGAAGCAAGTGCAGAGTGTCCTGCATAAATATTGCTACTGTCTTAACATTCACCTGGTATAAATAAAAATCAATTGTGAAATATGTATATGTAAGTGCATGACTTCAGAAGGGCTGTACTTATTTAGCAAATCACTTTTTTGTTGTCTTCTTAATTATCGGACAAGGTTTCTATGAAATAAATTGTTTGAAAAAGCATATGGAAAATTGAAAATGTGGATTAAAAAATCTACATTATAAAAGCGAGTTAGTAAGTAAGGTAGAAGATTGTAAAGGGATCTTCAAAAATATAACCAAAATTGACAGATTGCCGTTTAGTTGCTTAGTTGTCATTTTATTTCATGACATGGTCATACTGTAAAGGGAAGGTTTGATCTAATTTTCTTCGATAGCAGGTAGGATCAGCTAGTACACTATAAATATAGATTAATATTTTATTTTAATCTGATATAGAAATGCAGGCGTGTATCGTACAAAAACAACCCTGTTACAACTGGTCACAAGGCGATCGACTGTGCTATGAATGCGATAACAAAACCACAAAAACGAGAGTTGGGTAGGAACTAAACCGGTTTTGTCGGCGAAATAAAAGCCTCGCTCAAGATAACGTTTAAGAAAAATTCGAAGCTTTACTCGATCTCTGGTATGCTTACCTGCGCGTATCGCAACGAAGTTTTTGTCTATGGTTACAATGAATGCATGAGATCTTATGCGTTACGAACTGTCGTATTGTGTGATGATAGACGGAACACGATAACTGGACCAGCGGTTTTTACAAACACCAAAGGATTTTAGGGGATGATAATTTCGAGTCTTTATCGCAATGCCTTTAGATATCTTAGCGCGACAAGTAGTCAAAGGTTCGTCACGCAGGTATAGGAGTAGCATTAGTAGGACACTGTAAAACAATTAATTTTCTTTAAATCTATACATGTATTCATATATAATGGAAGTACAGTTCCTTTGAAGGTCAACCACGTCGAAACTACTGACGCTATAAGTATAAGACTATGAGTATTCGGTGCGGAATGTTTTACAAATCGTTCTCTTATTTTTTGAATTCGTTTGACCCTTAGCCATTTTTTTATTCCCAACGCAGTGGATGGGAATCCATTAGTTTTTGTATATTTTTATATTCGGGAATTATTATATAGTAAAAATTTTAATCTCTGTTGTTTGTCTAAACTAATCATCGTTGGGTATTAAATATATATTTAATTTTAAAAGGTAGCAAAGCGTTGATGGAATCTAAATATTAAATATCCTAGAACCATCTACGAGTAATTCCGCATCGAATGGTGAAAGTCCTATTCAGATATGTTTAATAGTTTTAACGTGAATATACAGTTATAAAAATATAGAAATGGCGTATAAATTTAAGGTTTTTTTTTTGAACTGACTACGCTATTGACCTATCAAAGTCTTAACAGCTTCATCGGACTACTAAGCCGAGCGCTTAGGGCACTCAGCCGATTTTATTTGGGCAACTAGCTCAAGGGTGCACGGCACACCTCGGCTTGGGCTGTTGCCTGATACATGCAATTCGCGACCTATCTGAGCTAACCTAAACTAGGCTACATATTCATACTTATATGAGTTATTGAAACATATATGTGTACCAAGCATACATACCTCGACAACTCTTATATGTATTTTGTGTAGGATAATTTTTCTAAACTATTTCAGTTCGAAAAATAAAACCCTTCCACTTTCATGTGTGCGTGCACGTGTGTGAAGGTGATATGTGTAATGTTGTTGCAGTGTTGTAAGATTTTGTGTCACTGTATCGCGTGAGCACCGTACTCAAGGGTTCCACGCCGAGGGAACGGACCTAGGCTTGAGCCGCTGCCGAGAGTGGCCTTGTCTGGTAATTTAAAGTTATAGCTTTGGAAGTTTTGTACCCAACCCAACAATTGAAGTTTCGTCGTTAGTTGTCATAAGTATTGACCACCATTTGAAATAGAAAAATGAAGTCGAATATTATAGTACAGTACCTACTTTAGTTATTTAGCAGACTCTAATGCCAATGACCGTGGAGTACAATTTACAAAAAAGTAACTCGCGACTAGTGTTACCAACTGTAATAAAATATAAAGATGTTTAGTTTTTAAGGTAATGGGTATAGGAAAGTCTTGCGAAAGAAAAGTGTACATGTGCCGTTAAACGCATAAGTCATAGTAGGAAGGTAGCTTCGAAATTGAATATGAATGATGAATATGAAATATTTTTCAGAATTTATCGGTTTCCTGCAAACTCTTACAATAAATGATATAATCCCTTCATATTTTATCCATTGTAAATGAGATAAATGTTTGCTGGCTTCTGATTACAAGAAACATAGTTTCGACATAAAATTTCTATATTTCTAACAAATTTAAGCTTCAAATGTCGCAACCCCACTCGGTTTTGTCATACACCTCGTGCATGGGCCGTTATCAAAGTTTTTGTTGATCGTTTTTTATTTGTGCTTTTTATATCTTCACTTAGCAATGACATCATTAGATGTATATTTATTTTTTTAATATCAACGTGCACTATGCAAAGCATTTGAACTATTTATACGGGGCTATAAATTATTAAGGTAATTTCATTATATATGCATCTATATCACATAATGTAAAAACAACAATAGGACTATAATATACAACTGAAAGAAGTCTTGTTCCTATTAGGCACAAATCAATTAATCGATTACTGTTATCTCTCGTGTGATATAAATGGACTTTGTGTCACTGTTATCACTGCTATTTTTTTTAATTGTATGAAAACAATCTATGTGTAGTTAGTTTTCATATAATATTATGACTCTAAAATATTTGTAAATTATAATTCGTACGTGTGTTGTATACTAGATGATACATGCAACTTCGTCGGCGTGGTCCTAGTCATGTGCGCCACATTGCTTGTCCACTTCTCCGTGGCAACAAAACATGCATCGTTGAACGCATAATGCTTCTAAAAATTGTACTTTTCAAAGCATCAATAAATTCAGATTAAATTAAGATATAGTGATAATTCATATTTAGATAAGGAAAAAGAATTGACCAAAATCTGTTGAGTTGAGTTTGTTTCACATGATTTTGGTGATTTTTTAGGCGGAAGAGCCACGCTGAAGCTATTACTGGTTTTAAGTATGAACGGGTCGGCTCGCCCGGAGTACTACCACCCGACCCACAGAAAACCGAAGTGAAGTAACAGTGCTTGCATTGTTGCGCTTCGTTCGGTCAGTGAGAGCGCCGGATTCCCACCTCCCCTCACTCCCCCCTTCCCTAAATACAGGCTGGCAACGCACTTGCGAGTCCTCTAATGTTGCAAGTGTCTATGGACGATGGTGATCACTTAACATCAACAACTTTTTGCCACCTATGACATAAAAAAAAAACATCGGGATCACTCCCGATAAGTGTTATTTATGAAATGCCAAATAAACAATTTATTATGAATGCATGACGTCAGTTCATGCAAACATCGTTCTCATTTAATCGTTTAAGATAACAAACCTTTTCAATATTTACGTATAACCTAAAAAAAGTTTCCTGTCGCTTTTCAAATATCATTTAAAATTGAAGCGGCCGACTTTCTGAACACTATATGCGGGAACATTTTAGAAAATTATTAATTTTAGAAATTTTGTTTATCATCAGAGTAATATTTTAACTAGTTTAGGGTTTTTGTTTTAAATGTCATAGAAGTTTTCGTTACTGCCCCTAATAAATTTCACCATAAGTATAGCACATAGGGTTTCGACATTCAGTGTAGTTTTCCTAGCTGTTCATAGTGCGTTCTTCAAGGAAAATACATTTTTTTAATTATTAAAAATAATATTGGTAGGTGGTAGAGCTACGCTGAGGATATTAATGGTTTCAGCATGAATGGGTCGGTTCGACCGGGGTACTACCACCCTCTCACAGAAAACCGACGTAAAGTAACAATACATGCATTGCTGCGTTTCGTTCGGTCAGTGAGAGCGCCGGAGGCCCAACTTCCCTCCCCTTCCCCCTTCCCTTACTCCCCCTCTCCCCCAAGACAGGTTGGCAACGCACTTGCGACTTCCCTGGAGTTGCAAGTGTCTATGGACGGTGGTGATCACTTAACATCAGGTGACCCACCTATCCGTTTGCCTCCTTTGGTATAAAAAAATGAGTTTGTTTGAGCCTTATTTAAAAAGATTATTCCACTCGCGTTCAAGGGACTAACAGAACATTTAAAATTTTGTGAGTTTTATTGAGAGCAACGTTGAAACCTGTTTTGATCCTTTACTCGTATCATCCAGATCTCGTGTTGATTAAGCTGGCTCAGTTGTATATTTAGTCCGTTGTGTACACATTAAAGAAAAATTATAATATTCGAATCTAAAGTATTTTTCAAACAATAGATAAAGTTATTTAATTCAAAATACTGAAGATATAGAAATAATGATCGTATTTCAAAATTTTCCTATGACAAGGTGATCATTATGAACAATCAGCAATCAGTATGGGAACTGTATTTATTACGTTATTCACGCCGCCGACTGTTGCACTATTATTTACTAATATATGCTATTTACTCTTAAACGTTATTAAATGATCAAGGAATCTAGATATCGTCATATGTTAATTATCGCTCATTATTCAATTTCTGATTAGTAATACATTAGTATACCATAAAATATGATGCATTCGTGTTAGATTTCCGCGAATATTTGTTCTGTCGATCTTATGGACTATGTCATCCAAAGTGGATGTGGGATGTACCATTGTTAAGTTTTTCTAGAATTATATTCGTCATCTGTACGTATCGAATTATTCCTGATTTTTGTTTTCATTTTAAATTAAATCCATGTTCTAGATGTTATGACTAAAAAAAATTAACAATATCTAACTTTTCTTTTCAATGTGAAGTGCAAAGTGATTACTACTATATATTTTATCTTGTAATGTAAACTAAAGAAACGCGACATAACTATAGAAGACATTATCTCAGTACCTATAAAAATATTTCTGTATATTTTTCTATCAGAATCGTTTTATACTCGACGTAGAATATATCTATTATTAGTGGTCGAAAGTCGACCATAATTCATTTTGATATGCAATAAGACCATATAGAATGTTAATTATTTCAGTGGTTTCATAAATTGATTAAAGATATACTATTTATTAATTAATTATTTATTAATGTACATTATGAATTCACATATTATAAAATTAACCTACAATTTGACCAGTTAATTTCAAAGGGCATGTAAGATGGAACGTAAATCATGTTAAAAATATCGAATGTAGGATGAAAAAAGGTAATTGGAACGTAAGAGTAAATGAGAAGACAATAGAATAGCACGATGAGAGTGAATGAATAAATAGATGAGGAATGAGGAATAGCGCGAAAGAGATAGTTTAAGTATTATTGTGATTAGAGTAAGGGAGACGAAAAAATAAAGAAAAAGGAAGGATGGCTAAACGTCTTTTTCATTTACATGTGTGTATTATATGTTGTGTGTCATTCAAGCAGTAGTGTGTGTAATGTGTATTTTAATTAATTTAATATATTTCGGTGGTTCGGCAAATTATCCTAATTGGTTACTGTACTTCATGAATGTCAGTCTTCTGTGTCCAGTAGAGAATTTAGCAGCAAATACCAACGTACAAATGAGAACGGAGCACATGTATTGAAACAGATTTTGACTCATTTTTGTATTATATATGTATTGCATACATAGGTAATAGTGTTGGCATATCTATGTAATGCGGTTTTTATGATTCTATTCGCTGCTCGAATCGGTTTCATATGGATGTACTAACGAAGGAAATGCTACCGAATCTTTGATTTACAGTACGACCGTGTCATTAATGGCAGTTGAACAGCTGAACGTCAAGTTTGCAAATATCATTTAAGATCTTCTTATTGTCAACTGCCTCACTCACTCATTCACATTCTTACATGGAGATATTTTAACCCAAATGTTTCATGTTTCAATAATCTTCCGACATACGATCTTGGTCTTGAATATTACAAATATCACAAAAGAAGAATTAGTCAAATAGATGTAGTCATTCTGGAGTATTACGCTTACATGTAATCAGCAATCTATTCTTATTTATATAGATCAGTACTATGTATAATCACGTTGCTCCGAGATCAGTCAGTTGATGGTACAACTTTAGAAATTATTCAATTGGATATCGTTGTAGTCCGGTGAAGCTGTTAAGACCTTGCTAGGTCAATAGCGTAGTCAGTTCGAAAAGAAAAAAAAAATGGATATCGTTCTTGGGTAACTAGGGTATTTAAAAACAACTCGGAGGATTAAGCCGATGAAAGGATCGGTCGGGTAGCGTCCAGGTACAACCTACTACAATGACTACTACTACAATGAGTCTGAGACTACTACTACAATGAACTACAATGAGTCACTCATTGCTTGAGATAATAGTGTTCAATAGTCACTAAAAGTATTTAGGATGAAAATTGTTACACTATACACTTAAATGAAATTGAAGAGTCTGTTTGTAATTTCAAAATAATAGCTTTTCACTAAATAGATATAGAAGTATTTTAGAAGGATTAGTGTTTATAATAATAATAAAAAAACATCTTTTTAAATTTTTGTCGATCTGTTCCGACTAATCTCCGAAACGATTGTACCGATTTTGACGGGACTTTGATTGGAAGACAGCTGATGTTATAAAAAGTAACTTAGGCTGCTGTTATTTTAGGGAAAAATATGGTTCCGCACAAAGAAACTTAAGAAGCAGCGTTCAGAATCGCGCGTGCCCACGTGCTTCTTTACACTGAACAAAATATTTTTGCTAGATTCCACGCATTCAAAGTCACTGGTAATAAAAGTTAGTTAGTTGATAAGGATTGAAGCTGTGATTATTGGTATTGCACAATGCCACACCAACCATTCCAACTCAGTCCTCAGGAATAGTAACGTATCACTGACTAACCTGAGCTAACACTTCAGTTTTATAAAGGTATCGGCTGTAGTTACCACTTACCGTCAGATGAACTTCAAGTCTTCTCAAATCATACAAAATAGTCATCTTACAGACATATTACTATTTCTAAGAAAAACTCTTTTAAGTGTGTATGTGGAAATCGTTATGAAATTTCGCGTATTATGTAGTCAATCAATAGAAAACCACAGTCATCATGACTGAGCCGAAAACGGTGCTATTTCCTAGTAGATAAATCGATGATTAACTTCAATTGTATGTAACACTAGTTTTTGTTCAAGTCGTTAGTCGGTTAATTTAAATTTTGCCTAACTTTCGGGAACAGTACTTATTTCTGGATGAAATTAGACGGATAATAACGAAGTCTTACCACCATTCAGATTCATTCTTGACGTGGTTTTTTCCACTAAAAGCTCGCGCAATCAGTGGACTTATTGTCCAAAGACGTTCTCACTGAACCATATTTATAATTATGTATAGGTGTACTCCATGTGTCAATAATATTGATTTTAAATATATTAAATGTAAATGATTAGACAATGATTTGGCTTCGATGATAATACTTCAGCCGTGTTATTACAAAAAAGTTAAATACGTTTAAATACTTGGTTTAAAAAGGTTTCGTAATAAATGCACCGCGCTCGCCCGAGGCAAGTTCGCGTTAACCTTTTTCGCAAGTCTAACCTAACGTAACCAAAGCGAAACAAAAGAGCAAGATAGCGAATATTCAGCGACCGCGATGCATTTAATACGAGACCTTTTTAAAGCCAGGGTTCAATACGCATTTAACTTTTTTGTAATAACACCGACTGAGTTTTATAATGTAATAGTAACGCATACATAATAAAATACTTCGTTAAAAAAAAGCTACATACGATAATATTAAATGAATATCAATATGAATTATCAATATATAATTGTTTTTTCAATTGTTGTATGTTTTTGTATACAAGAATTACAAGATAATAGAATTATAGAAAGAAAACTAAAGTATTTCGCTGTAAACTTCAAGGAAAGTTTGCTTTATGATTCAAGTGACAATACAAACTATTTGTAATTTTACGCAACAATTATTTATAATCTATAGTGGCAATATTATCTCTTATATAAAATCATGAGGTGTTAACTAACAGATCTAGTATTAATACGTTACACACTATTTACAAATGATTCATTCCAATGAAACAATTGTCTTATATATTTAAAAGACTTGAAAAGGGATGAGGTTCTCTTCTCGGCTGTATTTTTTAAAATGTTGTTACCTCCGAACTTCGTGGCTTATAAACCGACTGGGATTTTTTTTAACTGGAAAGGAGATATTTTCAAGGGAGTCTATTTTCGTTGGCATTGGATCTTGGACTTCGAAGATACATCAGGAAAATCCTCAAAATTGGATAGGAAATGTAAAATCATTGAGATATTAGTAAGCTTATGACAATCTAAGGTTAGGTAGGTACCTACCAGACCATGGTTAAAAATGTTCTGGTTCATTTTTCTAGAGTCGATTTTTTTAAGTCGGTTTTATTTTTCGGTAATATTTTATTGATGACAAACGTTTTTCTGACGTCAGTGCCTAACGCGTTATAGAATTTTACCTGAGTGGCTAAATCTAGTAATGAAATATATGTATTAAGTTGGTCGATGACGTTATCCTGCCTACCACTCTCATACAAAAACGACCAACGATATAAAATAACGATGTACTTATATAATAATACATAATAGCCATAATGTGTCGAAATCTTGATTAATATTTTCGAGTGAATATTACTTCCTGGCCAGCCAGTAGTATGGTTTTGAAAGTGGTGTGTTTACTGTAAGGCCTTATGGCATCGGCAAATGCTACGGGTCCGCGTTATTGGGAGCGCCTAAATAAAATATTTGTGCAGCTTCGTGATGGGAGACCTAAATTGTTTTTAAATATTATAGTGGCCGATGCTTTGCTCTTCCGCTGGAAAGTTATGTGCGGAAGGTAACAAAACTGCAAAGTAACGGCTTGATCAATCAAATAAATAGTTTAGTGTTTTTTGTGTACTATAGACTGCTGCTTCTTTAACCTATTTAAATTTACTAAATTTACTAAATTTCATAATAAAATACTTATAGGCCCAGCACGTTAGATAAATTACGGCACTAAAACTTGATGCGTTTTATTATCAGAAGTATTGCATTTCTGCTTTCGTTCATAACGATTGCAGGACTCGACTGGCACAAATGTTTAAACAGTCGCCTTGCTGTGTGTTGTGGTTATCTACAAATTATTATTTTGAGATCGGATTTATTTTGTATCAGTTAATAAATGAACGTTTGAAGATTCTCCCATGGCACAGGGTATGCACCTGAAATGTAGACCATCTTGAGAAAAAGTTGAATATTTAAAGCACAATGACCGATAATTAAAACTTAAATACGTTACTTTGGTTACATAATATTTCATGTTCTATTCTATATATCTATATCTTATGTGAAATAATCGATCATGTTGCATTAAAGCTATAGAGTTACGCTGATGTTTATTATAGGATTGGCTGTGCCTCGCGTATTCACTAGCATTTATATCGCTGACATACGCATCTACAGATCTTCCTTTTTCGGTTATGCTCAGTTCTTGTAGGGCAGGTAACCAGACCTCGACCCCAGACGCCCCATGCTGTTATGTATGTTAGCCAGAATTAATACTTCTTTTCCGCGTAGCGTGTTTTTTGACCTACAATTTGTATGCTAATTGCTGCGTTCCTAAGGGTCTGGCATATAAAAATATATTTACATTTTAATAATATGATAATATCAGTCTGTTAATACAAAGGCGTTTTCTTAAGGGATGGGCACAGATATAATCACAATGCTATGTGTCGCTGTCGCTATCTATCTATTTACACCTATCTGTATCTTTCTCAAACGTTTGGAATTGCTTACATTGCTTTCCTTTATCGTGACTAACGTGTTACAGATTGAATCTAAATTGATAAATGTGTGTGAATTCGGAAAAAGTATTATATCTATAATATCCATCTACATTCGAACCAAAATTCACCGGTTTTAACTATTCCTTTTTTTGCGAGTTGGTTAACCGCTGTTGGCCTGATGGGCTTTCGTAGCTTCGCTGGATTTTTTAGGCGAGCTTAGGGCGCCGAATGGCAACTAGGCTCAGGGTTCGCAAAGTGGTCGAGTCTCGACTTGGGCTGTTTTTTTTTAAATTGTGAATACAACAAAGCAAATCGAGCTAAAGAAGGTAAACTAAAGCATACAGTTAACTAATCGACAATCATGACCTTTTTTAGAATATTTCTGGAATATCTTTAGCAAAGATGCATTTTCTTTACATTTTTTGTCACTTTAACAATTTAGGATGTAATAACCAAATGCATAATCACTATATCATAAAAAATATCTTGTTCAACAGGGTAACGTTCGAGAATGTTCTTGGGAAGCAACAGCACGGCGACAACGCGATGGAGGAAGACGAACCGAAAAAAACAATAATCGTGGAGCCACACGTGCAGCCCAAACGCGGACCATATCTCTACAATGAACCTAAAAAGTTTGTATTTTTTTAAATAGTAGGTCGTTAAAAATAGCACGTCAAAAAGGGAGAACTATTAGACTAGTTGTCACTGTCTATTTTTGTAGATAAATTACTTCGTTGACAATTACAATTTCGGTTAATTTAGGATAGCTTGCAACACTTTTATTTTAAGCATCAGCCGTTTAATGTCACATAAAAAGTTGTAATTGGTAATTTGTGAAATATTACCATAAAAAAAATATTTAATAATACGTATTGTGATAGATATTCATACGACACATATCAAAACACAGGTTTCTTAGTGAAACGTACTCTAATAAGGATGTAAAGGTCATTATCGTTACCCGCATTCTAGAAACTTCATCGATCGCTAATTACCCATCGTAAGCACCATTTACATTGAACTAGTTTTTTGTCCGTTCATGACTTCCGAATTGTAAAACTATATCTTTTTAAAATTGTGTAGTATGTTCGGCTTCTATGTATGATGATACTGGCAAATGATTTTGCGGTGCTAAAACAAGAATAACATGTTTATTATCAGGTGGATCTTATAGAGTATACAGTATATAAAAATAGTTATTAGGGTTATTAGAATACCCACAATACAGTACAGTACAGTAAAAATACTTTTGCGAAATTCAAATGTCATAGTAATGTGTTACATATTATTACTTGTAAAATTTTTGTTTTTATTTTTTGGTAAAAATGATAACTGAGTAAAGTGCATAGATTTTTTTTTATATCATAGGAGGCAAAGGAACACGTGGTGACACCTGATGTTATGTGATCACCACCGTCCATAGAAACTAGCAACACCAAGGGAGTCACAAGTGCGTTGCCACCCTGTGTTTGGGGTGAAGGGGGGTGGTAAGGGGGAGGGAAGGTGGTCTTCCGGCGCTCTCACTGACCGAACGAAACGCAACAATGCAAGCACCGTTACTTCACGTCGGTGTTTCTGTTTGTCGGCTGGTAGTACCGGGGCCGAGCCGACCCTTCCATGCTGAAACCAGTAATAGCTTCAGCGTGGCTCTACCACCTACAAATGACAATCCTTACACGTTAAAGCATTAGTATTTCTATCATCCATATATATGTATATACTAGCAGCCCCGTCAGACGTTGTTCTGCCCTGAAACTTAGATAAAAGTGAAACATGTCACAGCGTCATCTATTGGATCGAATTGTGAATCTAAATCCGCTTGAACACACAAAAAAATTAAATCAAAGTCAGTCCAGCCGTTTAGAAGGAGTTCATATACACACGTACAGAAGAATTATATGTAGGTATATATATATATATATATATATATCTGCCAATAATTCTAATAGCGATAATAAAACCGCCATATTATGTCACGGCCGACCGGTTTCTACGTTTCTGCTAAGTATTTGGTATTCAACTTACATTACGCTATTCTAAATCATTCTTGTTTACTATACTGCAGACGATATTATCAAAATACTTTGTCTGGTGTAAACTATTTCTACAGACCGATTTATTGATATATTTGCGATATATTGAATAACATGATAGATTCTGAAGGTGGTAGAGCCACGCTGAAGCTATTACTGGTTTCAGCATGAATGGGACGGCTCGCCCGGGGTATAACCACCGTCTCACATAAACACCGACGTGAAGTAACAGTGCTTGCATTATTGCGTTTCGTTCGGTCAGTGAGAGCGCCGAGAGCCCACCTCCTCTAACCCATCCCCTCTCCTCTCCTCCTCCCCCTTTCTATTCCCCCAAACTAAGGCTGGCACCGAACTTGCGACTCCTCTGATGTTGCTAGTGTTTATGGACGGCGGTGATTACTTACCATAAGGTGACCCGCCTGTTCGTTTGCCTCCTATGACATAAAAAAAAACATGATGGACTAATTACAAGTCTATGTAGATTTTGAAAGTTAATGACTTTTAATAATAACAATACAGTTTTGTATGTTTTATATGTGTCGTTACATTTCAAAATGAGCTAAATCCATATTATGTTCCTTATATTTTATGTAATTTTTCAAGATCATCAAATTTTATACGTGTGAAATATGAACATCATAAAAAAAATTAGTACGTATAACCGTCACACGCGATTGAAGTAAAACTTCAATAAATAGTTTATAAACAAAATTTTCTGAAAGAAAAAAAAAAAAAATATATATCAAATTGAATAACAATAAACATCATACAATAGTGTTAATTATGTATATATAGGCGCGTGACCATGCTGCCATCTGGTTTCAATGTAAGTAAGTAACAAATTAAATCAATGCTTCATTATCTGCAGTACCATCTATCAGCTAATTCGGAACTTAAATAACACAGGAAATATTATTAGCAACTCTTTGTTATAAAGTAAATAAAATATAGAAAAGTATGAACAGATTACTATGATAAGTAACGAATTAAATTAATTATGATTTAATAGAAGTTTTGGTTATGTTCAATTATTATCTAACCGGATGGTACAGAAAAGTGACGCCATATTGCCGTAACGCACTTCCGTTACATTTTCTTCCAGTTATAAAAAAAAGTCCGCGCCAAACTTTTTGGCCGCTCTGAATATAGCCGTGAGTATGGGCTTGCGCATAATATCATTAAGATTTGAATACAAAACAAAGTAAAAGTAGTATTGTAGGAATCTAAATTGGCATTTATTTATCCTTAAGTTGTCTCGATGTTATGCATATAATAAAATACCTATTATTACGTAAATTTGTGATCTACGCAGCTATATACAGGGCGGCCATAACATTTGACGCGGCTAAAAAAGTTGTACTTCAAAAACCTTATGTATGGAAAAATTAAAAACTTCGTTCTCGGTGTATACACACTGGAAATCTTAAAAAAGTTAAACATGTTATATGAACGATTATAATTGCAGTTAGCTCATTTCGAAATGTAACGACAGGTATATTTAATTAAATTGATAAATCATTGTATATATATGGTTGAACACAATTAATTCACGATGCAGTGATCTGAGTACGTGACCATATTAGGTAGAGTATAAATACTGACGGTCAAGAATACGCAACCGTTGGTTGAATGTGATTGGTTAAAAATATATACTTTTTTATATTAGGAACAATATTCTCTTCACTCCGACCCAAGTGGAGGCGATTCGATCTGGGATGCAACCTGGACTTACACTCGTCGTTGGACCGCCTGGAACTGGTGCGTATTAAATGGCGATTGAACTGGTGTTTAAAATGTACTTTAATTGGACGAATAACTAACTAAACATACGTAGTTAAGATTTTTATATTTCGTTCATACTCATAACAGTATTGTTTTGGTAATGAGGGTTTTCTTCTTAATAAAAGCGATTAAAAAATTTACAGTTCTGTTTCCAGGAACGGAACCCAATTACTAACTCTACGTTGCTTATTAAATTTTGGCTTTGCTAAATATATGTATAAATAACACAAATACAATATATTGTGTGGTAGAACAGAACCTTTCGTACGCAAGTCCGAGTCGCACTTGGCTAATTTTTAAGGTAATTATAGTTTTCATTGACATCTGTAGGGTTATTCAGTACCACAGAAAGTAGTTCACAAGGTCTACGATAAATCTTATGTAGAAACTACCAAAGTTATAAAACTAATTAATTTTTTAAATGTAGACACTCAAATTAGCCGGATAACAATAAAACCATCACAGTGCAATATTTTTAATCGTAGTACACAATTATATTTTTTATTTTACTATAAATAATTTATTTTTTGTTTTTCACTTTATATCACATTGGAATTTAAAATTAAATTCAGTTAAAACCTGCCACTGGTACTAATTTTTTTTTATATATTTTGAAAGTATATCGTTGTGGAAATACCAGCACTCGTAACACTTTGAGATTTTGTGGTATTAATTTTTGACCTTTGATAAAAAGTATTATCAAAAGAAAAATGCGATTAAATTGTAGAACAAAGTCAATATATGTACCGACCTAATTTAACGTCAAGTTGTCATAAAACAAATAAAACCGATAAAAGTTATTGGAAATTGTAATGATAAAAAATATTGTCCGTAGAAACCGTGATGACGCTTGTTTACGTCAAAAAATACGTCAAAAACTTGTTTATACCCTACAAAAACTACTACATACTAGGAAACGTCATTATGCTGTTTCCGGCGCTTATGAGAAAAGGTTATCATTATTTACTTTTGGTAAAGCAAAAAACCAGAACTCAGGATATTTTATTTTTAGAATGAAATAAATACATACCTAACGATAACGGAGGAGTTAACGTATAAATGATTATGCTCCAATAATAGTATGACCTTTGCAGCTGGCAATATGAGTTCACGGCCAAAGGTTAGGTTACAGGGAATACGAAGGTTAACTAAATGTATCACCGAGGTTACACATTCGCTGCGTAATTATTTTGTAGAAAAATGTCAACTTGTCCTTAACTGTAAAGAAAGGTAGGTGTGATGAAAGTCGATTCGTCATCGATCGTTAGCGTGAAATGTTGATAAAAAATCAAATAACTTTTCTAGGCACGGCTTATACCAGGTGAAAGGTTAGATACTCACAGTATTCTAGGATATGACACTTCATGGTCTCATTTAACACATCAAATAATAATATCAAAACAATACTAATAGACAACAAAGAGAATCTTAGGTAAATTATTATTTTCAAAAGTATGGATAATAACTTAAATAAACCTAGGTTGAATGACCGGTGATAAACCTACGAGCGGCGACCTGGAAACTTTTGGTAATAAAACGAACAATAAACCCTTCTGTTTTTTCAAACTTCCAAAAATTATCCTTTGTTAGTTGGTTGGCTTCACTTTCACTTCACCCGACGGTCACTGTGCTTTCACATAGACGCTTAGAGGATTGAGTATAATTTTTGTATGTTTTTAGATAATTAGGTCAAATATTAAGCACCTATTTTCTAAATTGATTTAGATTGAGAATCCAGTGTAGGGTGTCTTCCATAAATATTGCTACTGTCTAAACATTCACCTGGTATAACAAAGTATTTGCTCTAAGGTATAGATGGTAATTGCATCTAACTGGATATATCCGGTAAAATAGTGGGGTGGTCGAGTGTCTTTACCAGAATCACACACACGCCATGGTGATAACTCTGATACAGTAGTAGAAAAAATAAACATAGTATCACTTATAAATTGCTAAGTTCATACATATCGATTGCAGCATTTGAAGGCTGAATCATAATGAAATTAAGCCCTGTGATAAAAACTTGAATCTGGTCAACGAACTCGCAGCGTCTGCAAGCTGCTGTCATAAATACAGTACCCGGCAATTGATTTAGCACGCTGTCGGAGAAAAAAAAGAAATGCGGCTAAGATCGGCTTGCTTATGTTTTGTAATGCATTCTCTCTATCGTACAGCGCAATGTTTGCGATAACCGATCTTAGCCAACTATCTCTGTTTTGTCCTCGACATACCAAAACAAAAGTCGGGTGCTATACAAAATTTGTCTAACATAATTTTATCTTATTAATAAAAATAGAGGGCAGAATTTTAAAATGAATTTCGTTTATTACACTTATTATTCTCCTTGAAATAGATGGTTTATATTTAGTATAATTTAGATTTATAGTTTAGTGTAGTAGAATAAAATTTAAATAAATAAAAATCAGTTCCCGAATTATGTAAGCGTATCACTTCAGAACGGTTGCACCTAAGAAGTTCATTCTCTTCTTGTTGTTTTTGTGATTGCTAGGACAAGGTTTATTAGGTGTTTTTCGTATGCAAGATAATGATTGAAAAATCACACGGAAAACTGAAAAAATTGTGTTAAAATAAAAAAGTAAGTGAGACAGAGAGTTATTTAAAAATATTGAAACAAATACGTGGAATTACTTAAAAATTGGGGTTTTAGCTCAATAATAACCTGATTATACTTGCTCAAGATTCGAAATGAGGAAACTTAATTATTATATACTTTGAACGATCTGAAAGGAATAAATTATGTCGAGAACGTGACATATCGCACGACGGTTGTACCTTGAATTCTATAGTGCGGTTTTGGTATAGAGTTTGCAGTTGATAAAGTGGCCACGAGTTGTTCAAATAAAGTTTACGATACCTGTATGTCGTACTGACTGTATATATGAATGCGGGTTCATTTTGAAATGCGATCCTAACGGATAACAGAGCCGGTCGTTGACCAAGATAAAGTTTAACAGTACTTATAAAATATATGTACATAATTTATTTGATTTTATTACTATATTTTTAATATAACAATAGGTAGATGAATACCTGAGACGAATAAGATAATGTTATTTTTGTATATTATTAATGAAAAACTGTAAATGTATTAATTATTGTATTTTCAGGAGAAAAGTACAATGAAACATGACAGTACATACAATAACCGGTCGGAAAAGGAAAGGGGCATTTCAGTGTTGTCACTATAATCTGTTTGGTTTATTCGGAACCTTACAATTATCACATTAACTTTGTATATAATTTTGTACTCAGTTTGTGATAAAGTGAAGTTCGTTCAAAAATTCAGGTTAAAACAATTTTCAACGCATATGATGTCATACGTTGTAGACTCCTCAATTTTTAAGTATGTTACCATCTGTAAATCCATTACTGTTTACAGTGCTTACTCGTACAGAACAAATATTGTCTTTGTCTAGAAACAAAGTCTCTTAAAGGATATGCGATGAGACATTTCCTTTTTAAATAAACAATACTGTAGTGGGTGATGATTAGTCACATTTAGGCGTGAGACTGTTTTCTTGATATTAAAAGTTTATACTAAAAATTTGTTGCAATTGTATTTATGTTTTTAAATTGTATTCTAAAAATAATGTGGAATTTAGGAAATTAGTTATTGTTACGCCATCGATGCTAGTTTTTTATTGAAGTGAATAAATCAGAATCGTGATCCATAACTTCCTACATTATACAAGGCTTGTGAAACACCATTATGAATTATTTATATTTATATTTGTATTAGACTTCTGTATTATATAGGTGCGACTTTACATCCTAGTTTCTTGTGAGAATTTACAACCCATTTTAAAATAACTATGTTCTTCAATTAAAACCTTGAATTAAAGATGAATTTATAATAATCGCCGTCATGATTAGGGGCTATCCGTAAATGACGTCACACGAATTGCATTCTTTTTTGACCCCTATGTGAGGACGCTCGGAGATCCAGATCTAGCTGAAGTAACAGTGGAACGAATTTACTTTCGGCGTCATCTTTTTCTACGGTTAGATACCCGCTTGCCGTCTGGGTAATTAAAACAGGTGGTGGTAAAAACCCGTCTCGTAATAGTCGCCAAAGGCTAGATCGTCGTACATCACAATTTGCGACAACGTCGCATTTCACTATTTGTTATAAATATTGCGATTCACGCACATGATTTGCGTACCAAGTGGTATCATTTTTTAATTCCTTAACCTGTTCAATATTCAGTCTAGTATCTGTTGACACAATATATTCGGCAAAAACAGGAAAATCATCAATGACCAATTAGCTCCAAATATTAGCCAGCACAATGCCTGCACTCTCAAAGTTTTGTTTTTCTAATTCCGAATCCGTTGTTCGATTACTGGAATCAAGACGTGAACTAAAAATGTCATGTTTCAATACAACACCAGTAAGTTCGCGACTAACAGGCGCCATTTGTCGTTCCACTCTGTTGAAAGCATTTTTTCCTGAAGCATTTATAGCAATGCAAATAGCATCCAAGTCGAAATCTTTAAAATGACGTATAGCTGAAATTATAACTCGCTCGTATCGTGGATTTTCGTCGGGATCGCGATTCCAGGTAAAAATAAATGCGGGTTTTACAAAACCTTCACGAGTTCTCATAAACTTTTCGAAAACAGGTATTTCGGAAAGTCTATGAATGTTTTCCACTACGAATTGCTACGTATGCAGGCCCAGAGTGTGTCACAGCTTCCGGTTTCCCTTCACCATCTTTCTTTATTACAATATCTGCATAAACAGATGGAATAAGTTCATATTTTTCCGCGACCACGAAATCATGATACGGTAATTTTACTCGATTATCGAGATGTATTAATATTGCTACTTGAGCGTTCGCTGCTGTAATGCCCAATGGCACGCGTGCTTTGTCATCTATTGATTTAAACAAAACTTGATCAGGACCCAAAATTGATGCTAAAGATTTAAGGTTTCTTATCGTAGCTGTACAGAATGTACCATTTTATGTTTCGAATGTAGCGTAAAATCTGGTTTGCATGGTACGTCTTTTAATCCGCGAAAGTCATTTGTCTAATGAAATAGATACAAAGAAATCACCGCTAAGTGCAAGTGCGATGTGTTTAGCGGCATTTATCAAAGGGCGCTAGGTCCTTGGCGCGTGCCTCATAGCATAGTAGAGCGAGTGGCCGACACAACAATTTGAATCTTATGCTTGTACAGATAGGGTTGCAAATGTTTTTGAGTATTTCGTTAATAGTGCAATATTCGTTTTTTAACACATAAATTTGGAAATGTAACGTTACGAAATTTAATACCCGTTTCATCTCCTTATCACACAATGTCAACCTCCCTCCCCCTTAACGTGTGACGTAATTTATGGATGGTCCCTTATTCATACAGAATGAATGAATTTAATTTAAACTCGAATTTTGTTTATTTATAATCAATACTTATTTTGCGTTTATTATAACTTTCGGTATGTGGTTGAAAATATTATTTTTTTAGAGATAATAAGAAGGAAGAAATGATTACATTTGGTTAACAATTATTAGGTTGTTCTATATAATTATGAACTATAAAATACTTGTGTGAATTTCGCGGTATCAATATTTTTGAATAAACTGAAATAACTGTGAAAAACTTGAAATATACATGCAATTATTTATTTACAAGGCACGCATTACAGATAATAAGTAACTATGTTTAGAATTACAGTTTATAGTTTATTTTTTGACTGCTATGTTATGCAAAATTATATGCATGCCCATCTGCATAGATAGATAGATAAATATAATCATACAATCTTATACGAGTATGCTAACTTAAATATATGATATTAAGGAGAAAACCTGTGTTTATGGGTAATGTGATGAAATTTACTCAGACTAAGATGAAATATGTCTATGTCGGCACGGCAGGAGATACAGTTAGTGATAGTATTATATGAGCGACATAATATGTTAGCAATCTGATTATTAAAGGAAACGTTATTTATATAAAAAGGAACATGGAACAGTGTATTGCAACGACCGGAAAAGTCTGTGTTAAAATTAAGCAAGTATAGTAATTTTGGACAGGCTATAATATAATTAACTATTTTATATAGGAAAGTTAATTCACTTCCTTGCCTTCTGTGTAGTCAACGATGAGATTTTAAAATATTCAGCGCGTTCAAGATGCCTAGGGAGTCTTCTTTTTTACATGAATTTTATATTTAAATTATAGCCAACTCAAATGATCAGGGTATTTACTTCAAACAATAAAGATCAGAATTTACAATAAGATTAGCACTATAAAAAACCATTGGTCTATTTTTAAGGATTATCCCTATTATAACCAACGTAAACGGACAAGCAATCGTGATTGGTCACCATTGACCTACATCTTACATCACTGCGTCAAAATCTTACATCACTACGACAACATTACACATATCATCTCCACACGCGTGCACGCATACACGTTTGCACATGAAAGTGGAAGGGTTTTATTTTTTTACCT
Source organism: Antheraea yamamai (assembly GCA_036509395.1). Classification (NCBI taxonomy): domain Eukaryota; kingdom Metazoa; phylum Arthropoda; class Insecta; order Lepidoptera; family Saturniidae; genus Antheraea; species Antheraea yamamai. The sequence continues at coordinate 9,519,639 of AP028448.1, read as the reverse complement.
TATCAAACTGAAATATTTTAGAAAATTTTCCGATACGAAATATATATAAGACTTGTTGCGGTATATATGCTTGGTACACATATGTTTCAACAACTCATATATGTATGAATAGTTAGCTTAGCTTATATAGGTCGCGAATTGCATGTATCAGTTAACAGCCCAAGCCGAGGTGTACCGTGCACTCTTGAACTAGTTGTCAAATATAATCGGCTGAGTGCCTTAAGCGCTCGCCTTAGTAGTCCGGTGAAGCTGTTAAGACCGTGCTAGGTCAATAGCGTAGTCAATTCGAAAAAAAAAGTCACCATTGAGTTACTTTTAATATAAGTATGACATTTAGTTGCTTACACTAATTAACTTATGACTAAATTTTTTCCCGTAGGTAAAACCGATGTAGCCGTTCAAATCATATCAAATCTGTATCATAACTTCCCGTGGCAGCGGACTCTAGTGGTCACGCACAGCAATCAAGCGTTGAATCAGCTCTTCGAAAAGGTGGCTGAACTAGACGTCGATGAACGTCATTTACTTCGTTTAGGGCACGGTGAAGAAGCTCTGCAGACTGACAAGGACTTTTCTAGGTTCGTGAATTATTGCATTATTAAATAAACTAGTGGTCGAAATTCGGTCATAATTATTCCAGTGGAATATAAATTATTTATCAATTAATTATTAATGTATATTATGAATGTATATATTATATTATTATAAAATTAACCTACAATGTGACCAGTTAATTTCAAAGGGCATGTAAGGAAGGGAACGTAAGCCATGTTAAAAATATTGAATGTAGGATGATAAAAGTAATTGGAACGTAAGAGTAAAATCAAGGATGGCTAAACGTCATTTTCATTTACATGTGTGTATATGTTGTGTGTCATTCAAACAGTAGTGTGTGTAATGTTTATTTTAATTAATTTAACGTATTTCTCATGCATTTTATACTTTAAAAATATATTAATGCACTTCCCCTCTATATAAACTTTATCTATGCCAAATTTCACGTTCCTCCGTTCGCGCAATTCGCTTAAAAAGGAGTACAGAGTTTTGGCTTCACGTATCAATATATAAGTAATTTTATTTTAGGTGTTACTAAACCGAATACAAGAAGAGCATGCGATCAGTTGTATTGTCTATCCCCTTGATATAGTTGTCAAAATAAAATCGGCTGAGTGCCTTAAGCGCTCGCCTTAGTAGTCCGGTGAAGCTGTTAAGACCTTGCTAGGTCAATAGCGTAATCAGTTCGAGAAAAAGAAAAAAAAATCTGTCATTTTCAACCGGCGCGACGTTAACTGCATATTACATATTTTTATTTATTTATTTACACATTATGCGTTAAATACGCATAATAAATATTAATAATAAATATAATACGTGGTTTATTTGTCTCTCTCCCTCTCTTTGAAAATCCAACGCCCGACTTTTCTCTGCCCGTCTATAAAGGCATGGATACTTATTTTAATCAATTCCTTAAGATCTCACAATAATATAGATCCTATAGGAAGGCTAGCTTTCTGGCACGTTAATGTAATAGATTATTATTGATATTGGTAATATGTAGTTTCAAAATGATTCACTATTTAATATCCTCTTGTCGGGAGAAGTTCCGTCTTTTTTAAATTTCAAGATTTATTTTTACTATATGCGGTATTTCGTGAGATCTTCGTATAAAAAAAAATACGTGCATGTATCAGTGTACACACGTAAGAGGTGAAACTTCTTTATGACATCATTTTTCGAAAAATGATCTGCTATATTTACAACTTTACAGTAAAACAAACGGAATCTGATCATTGTGAGCGCACCTTTAGAAATAAACATGGCGCGTAACGGAAAAATGTACAGAAATTAAGATGGCGCGTAACCGAAAAACGTTACATACGTTTTTACATGCTCTAAAATTCCTCCCTACGTCGATAAAGAAGTTTCACTTCAAAAACGACACTATGACCATCTTCATGGTATTAAATTATGGTAAAGTGGTAATAAAAAATATGTTATGTTACACGTTTTAGAAGAGGTTCTCAATAATTACGTGCAGTTCGCGAAATCGTTACATTAATACTCCTTAGTGTGGTGACGCACGGGGCAAAATCTTTTGCGGGAATTTAAGATGCCTGAGAACTCGTATATTGTACTGACAACCGTGGAGATTTAAAAAATGGATAACCTTGAACCGAAACTAGCTGTTATGCCGTGTATTATAAAAAGTTATGTGCACGAAAAATTCAGTTGGTAGGTATATACTTTGTTATTAACGAAGTGGCGACAGAAACAATGGTTGTAGATAAACTAATTTTAGTTTCGTTTCGGATGTATTACGAGAAGAAAACATAAAGAAAAATTTAATGAGTATAAATGGTACAAGAGGTTATTATACCAATAATGAATTACGCTATTTTGTTACTTTTCAACAGCCGTTATTTTAAGTCGTTCTCAATTATTCTGCTATTAGGTAATTTTATTATTTTATATAGTATAAATGTATAACAATAACACGATGATGAAATACTATGGGTGTGAGTAACGTGCAGTGCTCTTCCTTTCATGCCCATTGAATTGTGGGCGTTTGAAGAGTTGGCATGCTACTTCAAACTTCTTATAGTTACTATGCAAACTGATATAGACTAGAAAAACTGTGTATAATAAACGTTACAAAATACGTATGTATAGTCGATGCGGCCAGGGATGCCAATTAACACTCTGTAGGTACACTATGACTATTTATTCGGGCAGAGCTTCGCCTTACAACAACTTCCACATAGAAGTGCGTGTAGATCAACGACATCTTGCCCTTTTATGTGACAAACTGTAGAAGTCAAAGCAATCACTATTTACTCAAATTTCCCCAAAATAATTTAGTAACACAAAAATAATAATAACGATCAAATTATTGTTATTAAAATAATACATTAATTCTATATAATCGTTCTTATTTATGTAAAGAATTGATGTATGTAATATAGTGGCACTAGTGGTAATGTTCCGGTGGAGATGTAGTCTCGCCTCTCGCGTGTGTCGTAGCGGTACCGGAAGTAGTCAATAACATAAATCATAACTAATAATCATATTATAAATGCGAATACGAGTTTGTTTGTTTGATTATTACGCTTTCACTACTCAACCGATCATTATAAAACTTTGCATGCATGTTGTCAGGGGTACAGAAAGGGACATAAAAAAGGACTCCCCTACGAGTAGGTCAAATGTACATTAAAAGCTAGAAATAAATGAATAAGCTTCAAACTTATAGTTACGTCGGATTCTCATCACGTAATTAAGTGTAACCGCAAGAAGAATAAATTATTAATATTTTACATATGTAAACTATATTAAATACGCATGACAAATTTTATGACTAAACAGATAAACGTTCATATAAACCAGTGATTATCAAACTTATTTCTTTTACCGCCCCCCTTTGAAAATCAATTATTTTTCAGCGCCCCCCATTTTTTATACACACCTAAAATTTAAAAACCACAATTGCATTACTTTAATTAATTTAGTTATATTAGTCGGTTCTGATGTTTAAACTTACATTCTAAACTAGAAAATTTTACCAGTGAGAGCAAATAAAACCGAACTTTATAATATTAATAATATATTTTAATTAAATTAAAAGAAACAATATAAATATGTAATAGGGTGGAGTGAAAAAAACAATTTTTTTTTTTCTTAGCCTGGGGGTCAAATTTGTAGCGTATAAAAAACAAAAATTTTTGAAAAAAAAAAAAAAAATTTTACTCAACATCTTGAGCCAGCCCACTCATTTTTAAAACTAATTACGAGTAAAAATATTTGGTTGCAAAAAAAAATTTTTTTTGTCTTTGAATCTCTTAAAACATCTAAGAACTAACAATTATGATCATTTCCAACTCAAATTTTATTCTAGTGCCCTAAGAGGAATGGTACTTTTTAGGATTTTTTTTTTAAATTAAAACAATAGTCACAAAATTTTTTTTTTAACTTGTGATTTTTAATTGGCATAAAAGAGGATACTCTGAAGTTCCTAGAACGCCTTTAAAAATTTTTTTTTTGCAACCAAATATTTTTACTCGTAATTAATTTTAAAAATGAGTGGGCTGGCTCAAGATGTTGAGTAAAATTTTTTTTTTTTTTTTCAAAAATTTTTGTTTTTTATAAGCTATAAATTTGACCCCCAGGCTAAGAAAAAAAAAAAAATTGTTTTTTTCACTCCACCCTAATATGTAATCAGTTTTCGTTTTTATACTAATCTAATGAGATGGATGAATTTGATGATATTTAATAAGTTTGTTGATATCAGGTTCGATTTTACTCAAAAACAGTCGTAAGTCGCCGCGTTTGGTAACTTGCAAATGATTGTTCTTTTTAGTAAGCAACGTTGTCACAGCGCTAAATCCACGTTCACACAAATATGACTATGGGAATGCTATCAAAAATCGTTCAACGATAGACCACAATCCAGGGTACAACTGCGTAATTGACTTTTGTAGCCAAAATTGTTGGTAGCCATTTTTGTATTTGATTTTTATTTCCTCGTTCGTTGTCAGTTCTATAAGTTCTTCTTCCAACTGGGGTGATATTGCTATGTTGACATTTGAAAAAGGATCTAACACCCAGTCTGGTATTTCCAATTTCAAAATGTCATAGAATCTTTCAATGAAATCACTGTGAAGATTTTCCAAATGTTGGCAGTAGACGAGCAAGTCGTCGTTGTTGCAGGATACTGATAAATTGGGAAAATTATGGAACTCACGTCTGCCGATATTCTTTTTCTGTAAGAGCAGCTTGGCTACGAAAGCAGCGACGACATTTTTTGTTTTTATTAAGTTCAAGTCATCGCCTTGAAGTTAGAGATTCATATCATTAAGCAATGTATAAAGGTCTGTCAGGTATGCGATATCATTCTTTGATGTGATGAGATTTTCGCGCAATTCTGTGTCTTTGTTTTCCAAGAACTCTATGACGGAGTCAAACATATTGTAAAAACGAGTCAGACAATTTCGTTTTGATAGCCAAGGCACTTCTGTGTGAAAGATCAATCTGTTGAAATCTTCATCATTATTATCACAAAGCTGATTAAATAATCTGTCATTTAAAGAGTTGTTTCAGATTTTACTGGCTGCTCTGATGACATGTTGCAATGATTGAAATAGTCGTTCACTTAAATTTCTAGCAACTAAATGCTGCTGATGTATAACGCAATGTACAGCAAGCACATCAGGAATTTTGTTTTTTAAGTACGATGTGAAGCCTTTTTGACACTCCGTTATAGCCGGAGCACCATCTGATATAATATTCTTCAACGGAATTCTTTTTTCATCACAAAACTTTTCCAGTGTTTTAAATACGGTTTCTCCTTTCGTGTCTGTCTCTAAATTTCTAGCAAATAAAAGTTCTTGACATATTTTTCATCTTTAATAATTCTCACGTAAGACAACAACAATGCTTCATTAGTTGGTAAAGTGGACTCATCCAACTGAATTGAAAATTTACTAGTCTTCAGATGATTGCACAATGACTCTTCAATGTTTTCAGCCATTTCATTACTTCGTCTTTGGGCAGAACTTTTGCTCAAAAGAATTTTACGAATTATATCTGACGCCGGTTTATGGAGCACAGTAGTTATAACTTCTTTTATCGCCGGCAAAATTAACGTATCTCCGATGGTGTGTGATTTACCTGTTTGAGCAATTAACAGAGAGATATTGTATAAAGCTCGAAGTTCGTCATCGTCTTGCTTAGCAGCCATCGAAAAAAGTTTCGATATACTTGGCTGAGCATTATGCTTCTTTTCCAGATCTTGAAAACAGGCTACATTTTTGTCCTTCTTATCCGGATGCATTTCATTCAAATGATCTTGAAGTCTTGAAGGCTTCATCGCTTCGTTTGAAAATGTTTTTGAACAAAGTAGACACAAAGGCAAAGATGGGTTTGTCGAATTTTCTATGAATCCATATTTAATATATTCTACACTGTATTGCCGTTTCTTCTTTTTTGCTTCCGACATGGTTTTGTTTTCAAAAATATGTAAATAAAGTGTTGAACTTAAATACTTGTTTAAAGATAGCGCGCGAAACCACAAATGAAAATATAAGAAAAATTACGAGATTATATAGGATTTAAATACAGCAAGTAACGACAGGAATAACCGGATACCGGATCCGCAGAAACTTGTTACAACTTGATTGCGTACGGTGTGCGGGCTATCCTACGAAATCTATGTTAATTATTTTAAGTTTTTATAACATCATACAGGGTAGAAATATAAACTAATTATTCGTTATTGTGTAGTAGGTGGGTTTTAATTTTAGTGAAATTTAAAATACTATATAAAGCAAATGAAACTATAAATTATACATCGCCCCCCTAACCCACATCAACACCCCCCATTTTTTCTGGGCCCCTTAACGCCACCCTCTAGGTTTCAAACGCCCCCAAGGGGGCGTTATCGCTCACTTTGAGAAAGACTGATATAAACACTGGCGCTATAAATCGTCCAAGCGCCGGCGCCATTGAATGCGTCATGGAATCACTATCTCAACTATCTGCATTGTACACACGTGGGGATAAATTACAATTAGCGCGCGTGATTTGTTTGTGACTATAAATTAACTCGGACGAAACGATGCAACGACGACACCAGAAAAAAGAACAGATTTATTTAAGACGCCGAATTGTTTGTTATACACTTCAGGATATACGCGTGGAATAAATTATTTCTGTCGAATAAAATTTATCACATAAATACGTATTATAATCGATACTAATATATGAATGCGAATGCGAGTTTATTTGTTACGCTTATTTATTTTTTGTGAGTTAGTTTAGTTATTTGCAGTTATTACTTTATTTTTTCGAATTTACTACGTTATTGGGCTGACTGGACATCAAAGCTTCAGCGGGCTAAGGCGACTGCTTAAGGCACTTCGCCGCTTGGCAACAAACTCGAGGGTGCCAGAGTGGCCGAAATTCGGCTTGGGCTGTTGCCGAGTAGTTATTAGTTATGAGAGTTTATTAGTTATGGCCTGTATAACTAATTAATCGATGATCATGAAATTTTACACACTTACACGTTCTCAGGTGAATAGAAAAAGATATAGAGCAGGCGTGCTCAAACTTGAACTGCTGGCGATCCACCTTAATATTGTTAGACTGCGGTCGACCGACTCTAAAAGGTTGCAAGTATGTGTGATGCGGGATTGTCAAGGTGTAGGTAACTCCCGCTAAAAACGATAAGTGATGAGGGGTTATTCTGGACTAATTGTGGATTAAATAAATTTTAGTTGCTTATTCATTATATTTTGTTTTAGTTACTTACCTCTTAAAACAAAATCTTTGAATGGTTCTATATCGGCAAGCTTTTCTCGAGTTCGAGTCAAAAAGCACTCGCGATCGACTTGTGGACCGTTTGAGCACCCCTGAGTAGTAGAGTAGAGAGTATTAGGAGTAGTAGAGAGTACTTGTCAGAAAAGTACTGCTACCATGGGATATATCACACTTACGTTTAGGCGAGCGAAGCCGCTAGTAAAAACTTAAATTCGCATTTATAATATACGTAAGATTAACAAGTCTCATTAGCTTATTTATATCGTATATAAGTAAAATTGTTAATATGATGAAGCAGTTGAAAAAGTATTCGGATGTTCATGGCGGTTGGATTCTCTCCGACATTGGTATAATAAGCCAAAATACTAAGAGAAAACACTCTAGCAAAATGGAATATTCGGGCGTGTAGTTACAAAATAATTCGATTATGTACAAATATATAAGAGACACAGAAAAAGGGTTCGTTTTTCGAACTCGATGAAAAAGCGTTATAGGAGGTAGACGGCACTTCCTTGAAGAAATTTAACAGATTTAATTATGCAGACAACGATAAATATATAATTTCGTATTTATTTTATATAAGACTAGCTGACCCGTGCGAAATTCGTTGGGCGGTAAACATTTTTACTTGTGATGAAATCATAAGTGTGATCGGTTAGTACTGAGTGCTATGATTTATTTCTTGAAACTTTTTAAAGAAACAATAAAATAGAAAGAAGTTCTGAAAAGAACTTATTATGAAAACTATAAAGAAAAAAAGTAGTTCTGATGAGAACTTTTTATTAAAAAAATGTCGAAAGTGTGCGTATTACGTTTTGGAAATTTCAATTTCGTCAACGTCCGTTGCGTAAGGAGTCGGCATCGCGAGTGAGCCGCGGCCCGCGCGGCTACCTACCTCGTAGACGTAATAAGCCACGCCCCTTTACCTGCAGCGACCGACGCGACGCCGTGGCAGCGTTCGTACGAAATGTTTTCGTTCGACCGTTTTTCCGACTTACTTTGCAAATCCGGCTACCACAAAAAGTCTTTTCATTTTTCTCACTATAACATGATACTCACAAATAACATGGTTTTCTATTGGTAAAAGAATTTTTAAAATCGGTTTAGCAGATTCAGATATTACCCCCTACAAATTCACGAAACTCACAGAATTTACCTTTTTATAATATTAAGGATAGATTTTACAACCCGTACTTGTAAATTTATCATAACGAGTGCTCGTCCAGTGGTCGAATTTCGACCATAGAGAAAAAAAACTTTTTCCTATTTTTTATTGATAACAAACACTAAAGCTCGACAATAGCTACAAATAAAATAAAGTATGAAGAAAATCGGTTGACAAACAAGGAGGGAGATATTCTTGACGGTTTCCACACTGCCTATTTATATATCTATATAGATATTTTTGTTAATTTGCTGTAGTAGGTAGTGTTTCACTAAATGTTCCTTTGTACACAGAAATATTTACAATATTAAGTTACTCTTGCATTTAATTATCGAAAACATAACGATATTGAATCATAAGAACCGTTGAACATAACTAACAATAAGTAATATATAGGTTATTCCCACTTCATATAATAAGAGTCCACTTGAAACGATCTATTTTATCGTTGTATTATAGGGTTCTTGTAATGTAATTGCTAATCACTTGAATAGGTAAATAAGTTCATATTCTTAGACATTTTGAAGCGGTGGTGTTGTAATATTTACCGTGTTCAGACACAGCATCAGTCGAGATATCTTCGAATCGTCGTGAATGAGCCGAACCTTTCGATAAAGGAAAGTATCATGATGAAATCATACCTAGTGTTTTTTCTAAATCTGCCAGGCTAGCTACCACCCTTATGAAACGCCAATAGGTGTGTTCCAGCAGCTGCCCTTGAGAGCCAGATCTTCTTTGTGGTCAAATGCTAAAACATATCTAAACTAATACATAAAGCCGGAGAGTTTGTTTGTTTGGTTGAACACGCTAATCTCAGGAATAACCGGTCCGATTTGCAAAATTCTTTCAGTGTTAGAGAACTCATTTATCGAGGAAGGCTATAGGCTATATAATATCGCGCTAAGACCCGTAGGACCCGAGCACCAATGAAGAATGTTTGAAAATCGGGTTTTTTTCCTTTTGATAGCTTCCGCTGCGTGTTAATTAGCTTAGAGTAATTATTCCACGCGGACGAAGTCGCATGCAGAAGCTAATAAAGTATAAAGAAATATGATAAGTGAATATACATACATGTATTGTACATTTGTATTTATGCTTCTTGTACCACAGGTATGGGCGTGTTAATTACGTTCTAGCAAAACGTTTGGAATTACTAGAACTGGTGAGCAAACTACAAAACACATTGGACGCCGGAGGTGACGCCGGCGCTACGTGCGAGTTAGCCCACCACTTCCACGTGTACCATGTGCGGCCGCGGTGGGAGAACTTCTACTATAAATGCATTAACGATGAGGTAATAAATTATTTTTGATGTAAAATTTCTATAGCAGTGGGCTAGACCAACTGTGGCGTGACGATGTGTCGCCAAGTCATGTGTCGCCACGCTATATAATTCAGATTTAGTATTTAATGAATATAAATGTTTGTTGGATTAAGAATCCCCTCTTTCTGGAATATAATTTTAATATTTTATTTTTGGTTATGCCACAGTTACTTCCTCTCTTAAACTATCCTCTTATGCATATTACCTGTACAAAATAATCTCGATGTTTTACATCTGCCAGGCGTCCTGTGACGGCTCATTTTTTTATCTTATTTTTTACACTTCGGTTTTAGTTTTCACTGCACAAATAAAGTAAAATATCAATGTATCGACTCCCAATCAAACTGATTAATTACAATTTTCATTAATCGTTACTTTATTATAATCTCTAACCTTCGTGTCGTTATCTTGTTTTTCGATTTACCTATTTCACAATATACCATATATTGTGCGTGAACACTAACAATTTTGTGCACAAAAAAACGGCTGTTCATCCTTACTAGTATTATAAATTTGAGTTTGTTCGTTTCGCATTAACTACTTAACTGACATCAGAGAATTTTCCATACACATTCAAGTATATAGAAAAGGACATAGGATACTTTTAACCAACAAAAAAGTAGTGTTATTGAGAGATAGGTCAAAATTACATTAACGTGATCAAAACTGCGAGGAAAAACAACTTTTCTTATAAAACTCGTATGAAGGTACACGGAATCCCGCGAAAAAATTATAATTAGTCAGGCGAATCTTTAGTGCGGGAAGGCAGAATCAAATTGTATTCAATTATTGTTGACTCTAATCTCGTGTTTTATTGGAACATAAGTGTCCCTTAAATTAATCCTACATTAAACAACAAATTCTTGAGGAACAAACATTAGGCCGTTTATAATTATATTTTTATCAATAGATTTGACGTATTCACATTATCACTACTTTATATTGTAACATTTTTCTCTTTTCCGTCTTATTACTTTACTTTATTTTTGGTTGGTTACTTATACTCGTGGTAATAGATATATATATATATTTTAAGTTTATGTTCACGATTTGGACGCGAAAAACAATTACGCTTGTTTGTATTTTTTTGCCGGAAATTTGAAGCGTGGCGGAAAATTAGCGTCGTTTTCAAAAATAGCACTACGCTGACTCCTTGTCATAGTTTTACTTTTTTATGTTTAAAGATTTTTTGTACTCTTTTGAAGTTATACTTCTTATGGCGCGTTAGGGAAAAATGATGAGAGTAAATTTTTAAGATGCGCGCGCACACCGTCTCGAAAAACCGACACCCTGAAGTTATACTCAAGCTATAGTCAACATTTTGTTTCTTTGTATTAATTGTTGTTTGTATTTCTTTGTATTAAAACTTTCAATGTATTAAATACCTTTTTTCTATTATTAGTGTAGTTTTTTCTACAAACGTAGAATAAGGCGAAAGATAATTTTTTTTGAAAAGAAGAAGTATAACTTCTAACGCGTGTACGTAAGTACTAGGGTGTCCGTTATTTCCCAAATTGGATTTTATTCTGTAAACGCCCCTCAAATTTTTAGATTATGACCTAAAAAAAATATCAGACCCAAACCAGCCCTTAATATTTACATTAACCCGTGCCTAAATCATAATACATTTCCCATTTAAATAACATGGGATTTTTGCACTTTTTGCAGTTAATTTTTTTCCACTGAAACAAATGGAGCTAACAATACTTACACAGCTGTTTCTTGGAGGAAATTTAACGCTCTACAAAAAAGATTTGAACGCTTTTTTCAATAAAATTCATCGTTTAAAAGTTATTCAACAACAAAGTTGTACTCATAGTTAAATTCATCGTTTTTATTAATTTCCACCATAATTTTTATTTATATCAAACTAAACGCATACAGATAGGTAATAAAATAAATAAATACAAAAGTTGGATCCAATATAAAGTATATTATTGCTTATAAATGATAGTATCAAAATATTTATAGTACTTTTTTCATTTCTACTAATTTTTTTGTCAAACATTTTTAGTTGCAGTAGGATATTTGGCTCTGTATTCGCTTACAACTTGAATCAAGTATTATTTTTGATCTTCTTGAGTAGTTAATCTATTGATATAATCTTGTGTTAATTGAACAGCTCTTTCGGTTACATCGTTTACTACTTGCAGATTATTAACATTTGCCAGTCCATTTAAATAATTATCATTTCTAATCCACGTATCGGCATTAGTTTCTAAAAAATCTTTACTGATATTAAATCTGTCGAAAAATTTTAAGGAATCCGAATTAATAAAATAATCAATATCCTTCTTTTCTAAATTTTTAATCTCACCATCTGTATTAATAATATACCGTTTGGACGAATCAAATTCTGAAACTTCACAATTTTTTAAGCTATGACCATTTTGTTTTTTAAGTTAGCCGATACGTTTGGATCAAAAATCAAAAAATGAATTTAAATACCATAAGTGATTTTTGAATTTATGTAAAACAGCTTCCGAATTTTTTTTATCAATTGTTCTGTATTGATGTAACAACTTTTAAAAATTGTAAATCTAAATTTGGAGCGAGTGCTGCACGAGCCACCGCAAACCAAAAAGGCACATAAATAAACACTATAAATAAACAAATATCTAATAGATTTTTTTTAGTTGTGAATCTAGTTCATAAATATCTCGAAATATGTACATTTTTAGAGTATAAATCGCCTTAGACATCCAGCGAGCATGATGAAAGGCTCCTGGCTTGTAAAATTTGACTTTTTCAACATCCATTGTACAACTTTATCGTCGAATAACTTTCAAACGGTAAGTTTTATCGAAAAAAGCATTCAGATCTTTTTTGTAGAGCGTTAAATTTTCTACAAGAAACAGCTGTTTAAGTATTGTTAGCTCCATTTGTTTCAGTGGAAAAAAATTAACTGCAAAAAGTGCAAAAATCCCATGTTATTTAAATGGGAAATGTATTATGATTTAGGCACGGGTTAATGTAAATATTAAGGGCTGGTTTGGGTCTGATATTTTTTTTTAGGTCATAATCTAAAATTTTGAGGGGTGTTTACAGAATAAAATCCAATTTGGGAAATAACGGACACCCTAATAAGTACCCACACACTTTTTTATTTATCTATAACAATAAATATTTTTCTTACATAATTACAAATAAATATTTACTTTTTTTAATCATGTAAGAAATGCTATACTCAACACGATATCGTACATTTATTGAGACCTGAGACTTTACTATTCTTTAAACACACAATATATCCTTTGGTAATTTTAAAACTATTCATTTAGCTCATGCTTCTCAACAACAGCTGAATGTTTCACCTAGATTCACTTGTATGACGGAGTTAATAGACCGTGTACCAGTAAAATGCGATTCGATATGGCGCGCTATTTCAGTAGTTGGACGTTGAGTTGCACCGTCTAGGCAAATAAATCATCATACAAACGAAAATGAATCATTTTATGTTTTAAACTTATGGTACTACCAAGCAAAGTATTTTAGGTAATAGTGTTATATTTTAAACTAAGATTCCAAAGCATATTACCGATTTGCCAAACAATAAAGTCAAGTATTTATCAAACACAATTTCAACATTGTACCATTTCAAGTAAAATTTATTATCAGAAAGTTATTATAGGGTGGATCGTTACATTAATGATATTGAATAGTAATAACGACTATAAAATTTGTGCAATTATGTGGTTGTAATAAATATCAATATAATAAAAATCCAATTAACACTTTAACTGCCGTAATGACATGTATCTTTTAGGGCACCACGGATGAATTTTTACAATTGTAAAAAGATGTAACGCTTACTGATGCCCATCGTGGTGTCACAAGAGAAACTGTCATCGCTCATACATGACGAACGTGGCGGCCAAGGTGTTAAAGATAGCCCCGATAGAGTTGCTTATCGATTCTTTACCGCTATTGGGATGTACCCGAACCGATGGGTCTAAGAAAGCGCCTATGATCTCTACGTTGATACATGCTAGAGCGTAAAAAGAATAGAGAATTTGATTTTCATTTGGGATTAAAACAACTGTATTGATTTCACGTGATTCATATTCATTTTCATTCAGTTTATAAATCGATAATAGAAATGCTAACTGACTAACGTGCCACTGACAAACTTTACCAGTTACTCAATTAGCATTTCCACTATCAATATCATTCAAATGCACACGTCATTGTTCCAGACGAAATCAATTGATACAATCAGTAAGGAGTTCCCGTTTCATGAGTTCTTCGATGACGCACCAAAACCGTTGTTTCCAGGCAAGTCCTATGACGAAGATATGGAGATAGCTAAGAGTTGTTACAGGTAATCTTAATTTGAATCGGAGGTGATTTTTAATAGTGGTCAAATTTAATTCTGGTTCATGTGTTATTTATTTACTTATACAGTTGAATAAGTACAACTATAGCTATGTAAATTACACATTTTAAATCTATCTATTATATACATATAATAAAAATGAAGTGTCTGAACGTAATATCAAAATAACATTTTTTTACTGATTGTGTGTGAAAGTATACACGCAACTGATAACAAAAATGCAATTTTTAAAATTTTTGTCGGTCTGTCTGTCTGTTTGTTCCGGCTAATCTCCGAAACGGCTGAACCGATTTTAACAGGAATTTCACTGGCAGATAGCTGAAATTACAGCGGGTTACTTAGGCTACTCTAAATTAGACTAGCTATTAACCGCGGCTTCGTCTGCAATGCTATCTCCAAAATGGTTGGACCGATTTTCATTGAACTTTCACCAGCTGATAGCGGACATCATAACAAGTAATTTAGTCTATTTTAATTTAGACTAGTTGTTAACCGTGGCTTCACCCGCAGTACTATCTCCAAAACGGTTTGACCGATCTTCACGAAACTTTCACTGGCAGATAGCTGACCTTATAAAAAATAATTCAAGCAATTTTAGTTTATACTAGCTGTTAACCGTGGCTTCGCCCGCAGTGCTATCTCCAAAACGATTCAACCGATCTTCACGAAACTTTCATTGGCAGATAGCTAACTTTACAATAAGTAATTTAGGCAATTTTAGTTTATACTAGCTGTTAAACGTGGCTTCGCCCACAGTGCTTTCTCCAAAACGGTTAGACCGATTTTCAAGGGACTTTCACTGGTAGATAATGAACCTTATAAAAAGTAATTGAGGTTATTCGATTTTAGACTAGCTGTTACCTGCGACTTTGTCTGCGTGAAATTTAGCAAGATTTCAACTCATTCTTTATTTTTAATATTAGAGATAATTATCAGCTTATTGCTTACAATTCGACACTATAATTATTAATAACTTTAATGATATAGAGGTCTTCCTAATAAGATCATAGATTATAAACATATTACGTAAAGAGTTCCATAATACAATTTCTTGCGGAACAGACAGTTTATTTTTTGTATAGTCACAAAATCTTAATTATAATAATATATGTAAATCTTTATAATAATATTTTAAGTTATTGTTTCATTAGTTCCTTATACAATGTTAGTGAGCACTGAGGTAGTTATATGGTGGATTAAGGTTCCAAATAATAGGTCTTTACCTATGAAATTGCCGTTCTGCAGTACTGACCATTTCAAATCAAAATAATTTTTGTTTGGCTAAGAATTCTAATTTCAAATTAATTTTATTTTAAAAACATGGAATTATTTTTCCAAAAGTAGTCATTTGTTTATTGATTAGTGTTACATTTTCATCGCATTTCAATCTTTTTTGTCATCATGGATACGTTAAAAATTGGAGTAATTATGGAATATGAGTACCGTCGTGGCAGCAACGCGGCACAAGCGGCACGCAACATCAACGACGTTTACGGAGCTAACACTACAAACCAACGCACCACCTGTTATTGGTTTGCTCGCTTCCGTTCTGGAAATTTCGACCTGAAAAATGAACCTTGCGGTCGTCCGAACACTTTGGTCGACAATGACGAATTAAAGGCGATTGTGGAAGCTGATGATACACATAACATTCCAGCTTCTGATAAAATATTTTGGATGTGGCACACAATTCTTTACAATTACAATACAATTACCAAAGAAGTAGATTAGTGGGAACTGCACCAAGATATTATTAAAATGTGGAATGAGGGGCGAGTTGAGATTTGCTACAGTATCCCGTAATGTTAAATATCATGTCATATATGTCATGCCGACATGCAGCTACATAATTATTTGGTAAATAAAATCGATTAGTCGAAGTTATTTAATTGTTATTTATTGCAGATACATTGATCACATATTCGAAGAACTTGAGGAGTTTCGTGCTTTCGAACTGCTTCGATCTGGCTTGGATAGGTCAAAATATCTATTAGTAAGGGAAGCTAAAATAATAGCAATGACTTGCACCCATGCCGCTCTTAAACGATCTGAATTGGTACAAATGGGTGAGTGAGTTTATAAGTAATTTGAACGTCGTGAACACTATTAGGGAAAACCAACACACGTGAGCAATTCGACTAGAACATAAACCAAGATAGATTTCTCAAGCAATAAACAAACTTTTACTGCGTAAACTCGTAAAAATATACTGGAACGTGACGTCTGTGTACGTCGTGGTTAGAATTTGTGGAATTCTATTTCTTGGTATTAATCTATGCATTGAATTAAAAAGCTTATATCGAAATTTTAAATGAAAGAATTATTGTTACTAAAGGATTATATCTTCATTTCCTTTTAAAACATATTCCACTTAAATAGTGTCTCTACACAATAACCTTTCCTTTTCAGCTATCTTCTATCAGCTGTCATTTCAGTTGCCACATGTTATTTTTCATACAATTCATCCATAACTTCTTTAACCATCTTCCACTTTTTTTTTACTTGACAAGTTTTGACCAAAATCTCACCTGATGTTAAATGATTATATCGATGATGGTTAACGCGCTAAGTCTAAAAGAGGGTTGGCTCTTAAGTGCAGCAGCCAGAAAACCGTAATAGCTGCTTAGCGACAGATTTTTAACTTGAGGGTGGTAGCTAGCCAGGTGAACTTAGAAAAAACCCTACCACCATGCTATAGTTGCGTCACGGTGATTTCCTTCGCCGTAAGTTCCAACTCAGTTGCAAGGCTGTATCCGAACGTGCTATCAAGTTAGTCATCATCGCTTAAAAACTGTCCGTATATCCGTCCATTTTTATAACTCATAATTTTATAGTTGTATGACTTTCATACTGTCTCATAGCGTACTCCTGCCAATAGATGATATATGAAAACGATAATTATTTTTTCTGGTTGCGTTCGTTGTCGTACTGATCGATGTACAGAAGCAAATTAATATGAATCGAAATCGGTAGAACGGAGTATAAGTTAATTTTAGCCTTAAACAGTAATGAAGTACTTGAGTACTTCCCAATTACCTGCTTGCTTTCAAATTATACTTATTGGTCATTCCATATTTCAGGCTCACTAAGACCAATAACAGTTTTTTCCATAGACACTAGTAATACCAGGGGAGTCGCTAGTGCGTTGCCATCCTGTTTGGGGGGAGGGAGAGGGGAGTTCAGGTGGGCCTCCGGCGCTCTCACTGACCGAACGAAACGCAACAATGCAAGCACTCTTACTTCACATCGGTTTTTCTGTGGGTCGGGTGGTAGTACCCCGGGCGAGCCGACCCATTCATGCTGAGACCAGTTATAGCTTCAGCGTGGCTCTACCACCTATAAAACCGAACCGGTGGTACCTTTGACGTTCATAAACGCCTTCTCAGGGCCTTTTATTGAATAAAGTATTTTTATATTTCTGTGAAAACAGGTTTCAAATATGACAATATATTAATGGAAGAGTCAGCCCAAATCCTGGAAATAGAGACCTTCATACCGCTACTGCTGCAGAACCCTCAAGACGGTCGGTCGAGACTGAAGCGTTGGATAATGATCGGTGATCATCATCAACTACCGCCTGTGGTTAAAAACATGGCTTTCCAGAAGTACTGCAATATGGAACAGAGTCTGTTCACGCGAATGGTCAGATTGGGGGTACCGTACGTGGAGTTGGACGCCCAGGGTCGTGCTAGACCAAGGTTAGTATTTTTGGGTTAAATAAGGGTTTTATGCCTTGTCTAAACATAGAAACGATCGTAAAAATTCATAGATTTCGTTGAAATCCTAAGCAAAGTAGATTGTTACGGCCGTGGAAGATTTTACAACGGCTTAATTATTTAAATTTTTTTAGAATCTAGGTTTCTTACGGAATCACATTCTTAAAAGAGCAAAACTCTTACAATTATGTTTCAACAAACCTTCGAGATGTCTTCTGTTCTAATGCACTGGGATATTATTTATTTTAAACTTTAATAATATAGTACACAGAAGTAAAAATTAAAAATGGTAATTTTACTCTTGGATGATTTATTGTTATTAATCATATTGCAAATTATAACTGGTTGCGCCGCTTTATATATATTTGAAATTCCCGCATTATTGTGATCAGATCGCGCCACTTTTCCAGCCCCGCTCAATTACCCCTTCCTATGGCACATGCTTATTCGGTAGCGCGTCGGACGCGCCACCACTACTATCATTATTGTTGTTTCCGCGCCGCGTCCATTTTATTGTCGTAACTACACCGCATGCAAACAGTTTGAATTTTCGCCTGGTCGAGTGAGAAATAAACGCATCGCTCCGCATATATTGCGTGCCGACATACATTATAAACAATAAGTGTTGTGTGGGAGAAAACCCAGTGGAGAGCAACGAGAATCACCTAGACGGCTAGCCACGTGGAAACTGCAGCGCGCGAGGTATGTGCCAAATTTCCTTCCTACTCTTGTCTCCCTCTTCGTAGCTGATCGCAATAGTTGAATATCAAAAATAGCACCCCCCGCATATACAGTCCACTTAAATTAGCAAAGAAACCCCCGCCCTTCGGTGGCGTCGACAACGCAACGGCGCCACCAATAACAATGATACGAATAATCCAATGAATATTAGATTTCCGTATCATAACTTTGAGTGCGAACAACGTGAAATGCTCTCCTTTTTACACTTATTAGTTGTTGCGTAAGGCTTCCTGTTCGCATGTTGTAATACCACTCGCCGACCAATAGATATGTTATACGTCAAAGCAATTATTACTCAGTAATAAGCATGTTCATCGACGTAGGTTCAAATTCTCGCAAATGAGATGTTTTCGGCGACGGAAACCTTATTAAGAAACGGTAACACGGTGGTAGCACATATTCTAAGCTTGTCTAGTTAGCTATAGGTGTGTTCCGACAGCAGTCAATCACCTTCTAAAAGCGAAACTTTGTACCCCTTTTTAAGCGAATTTCGCGAACAGATGTATGTGAAATTTAGTATAATTAAAGTTTATATGGAGGAGAAGTGCACAAACCTATTTTTTTTTTGTCTGAAAGGCATTAAAAACACATCAAATCAATTAAAATATACATTACACACACACTACTGCTTGAATGAAACAAGAGATATGCACATATGTAAATGAAAATGACGTTTCGCCATCCTTCATTTTCCTCTTACGTTCCAATTATCTTTTTTCATCCTACATTCAATATTTTTAATATGACTTACGTTCCATACCTTAACCTTTGAAATTAACTGGTCACGTTGTAGGTTAATTTTATAATACTATAATATGAAATTAATAATCTACATTAATAATTAATTGATAAATAATATATCTTTAATAAATTTATGAAATCACTGAAATACTTACTATTCTCTTTAGTCATATTAAATGTCAAAATGAATTATGGTCGAATTTCGACCACTAGACGACCACTAGTTATAATATACCGGGCAACGGATGATCAACAGCATAACAACGATGTCTTTAAATATTTATTATTCATTGCGTAGAAATAATGCGTTACAAGTTCTTGTAATAATGATCACATCTTGTAGTAATGTATAGTCGTATATTAGGGTGGTTCTTATTTTGTATATTTTGACCAAGATTTTTTTAACGAGTCCTAAATCGGTTCAAAATTTTTAAAATTTAAATTTTTTAATCGTTATTTAAATTAAAACGTTAAAAAATAGATTTTTTGCCATATTACTTTAAAACTTTGAACACCATGGGTTAAAATTAAATTAAGAGCTGTTAACCTAAACTTATAAACCAAGGATGTTTTTTTTATAAATTTGAAATAGATGTGGGAAAATAATTCCGAATACTCAAAATAAGGAAAAATAAAAAATAGTTGTTTGTGAACACGTTCCGTTTACACTTTGTATATCTGGATTATTTCTATATCATTGAAACTCACGCTTAGATTCAGTTTTTTATAGACGTGAAACATATGACGTGATCGCCTAGAATTGCCAAATATTTGGCCCTGAACATTTGCACGTAAATAAAAAAATCCAAAGTATCCAATTTAATAGACACTTCAATAGGAACTACACCCACCAGATGTGGAATTTTTATATACCTAGTTAACTAAAAATAGTTATAGTACGAGTAGTTATGTTACTCTTGAGTTGCGAACACACATTAGCGAGTTTTTATATGAACAAGATTTTGCTCAAGAATTCGCTCATGTTAATGTAGATATGAGCTATGCCGCGGCAACAGTACTTTTCTTCTATGTCCTTCTTTGTATCCTTGACAAAGTGTAGTTACAACGTGAAAGCGTAACTAACAAAGAAAGTCGCTTTGACATTTATAAAAGTAGTTAAGGTTATTCAATGGCTATAAAGTAATGGATATCAATTTATCATTCCTCAACCTTCGTAGTAGAATAACTGCAGTTATAGTTACACTGTTGACCCTACTGAAAATCGGAACTATGCTCTATCATAGACGAATAGCCATAGGTCCAAATTTATGTTTTAGAAATCGTGTGACATATTGATTGTTGGACTATGGAGGTTGGTAATAATTATTGGTGCTTATACATGTGCCTTTTTTCTAATGAGGTAGAATGCCTTGTTGGTTTTTGCGACTTGGACGGCTCCTCACGGTGGAGGGAACATTGGCGCCAACATTTTTTGTCAAACGTATAGCTCGACAGACCAGTGTTGGACTCAATGCTAGTGCCATGTTAGTGTCTATGTTGAAACGCTTTCGGTTGTACCAAAATAATTGTGTACCAACATTCACGACTCATTCACACATAGGCGGTTTACCTAGTCTCGCTTCGACGCGTAATGTTGTTCATGTATCCAGTTACACGAAGTACGGATCAAAACAAACAAGAACAGACAGATCTTTACAAATAAGAACATAAGTACTTGAAAATAAACATATGAAATCTTCTATATGTATAGATCAAATGATAGAGGTCTGCCGTTATGAGCGGATCATGCAAAAACTAATGGACAGATTTCGATCAATTTAATGGTTTTTTCCTTTTCTATCTCCATTAAAGTTTGTAAGGAACATTAGTCAGGAAATTTGCAATGATTTTACCCCAAAAATATATTTTTTTGAAGGCTTCATTTTTCAAATATGACATTAGTGTTTACATTTCAAGATGAGTTAAGTCCAATTTTAATCGTTCGTATAACATGTTTATTTGTTTTTTAAGATTTCTATTTTTAATACGCTGACAACGAAGTTAAAATTTTGCCGTCCGTAAGGTTTTTTTTAAGATCTTCATATTTTACATTTACAAAATTTGGAGATCTTGAAAAATTATGTAAAATAATAGGAACGGTTAAAGTTGGATTTAGATAATTTTGAAATGTAAGGACTCATCAAATGACATATTATAATACAAAGACCTCTGCCATGTTCGACTGTCTGTCTGTTCGCGATAAACTCGAAAATTACTGAACGGATTTCCATGCGGTTTTCACCAGTAGATAAAATGATTGATGCGGAAGGTTTAGGTGTATAATTTATCAAGATTTTTTTTACCACCAGGGCGAGACTATATCCGCCGGGCCCGCTAGCGATTATATATATTTTTACATGACGCTTACAGGACAATGTGTATAATGTAACGAAATTTCAGTATTTGCAATCTGTATCGCTGGCGGTACCTGGCACTGGGTGATCTCGGCCACGTGACTCGTCTGCCGGAATATCACGCCGCCAATGCCGGTCTCAGGTTCGATTTCCAGCTTATCAACGTGGACGACTTCAATGGCGCCGGCGAAACAGAACCCAGCCCGTATTTCTATCAGGTAAATTTATATACAAGTATCTACGATCTGTTGTTATATGAGGTTATAGGTTAGTCGCTTGCAATATTCAAAGAGATGGTAGTTCATGGTAACATTTAACATATAAAATAATAATATCAAAACAAATACTAATAAACAACAAAGAGAACCTTAGTTAAAGTTTGTTCTCAAACTTTCAAAAGTATGGATACAAATGTAATAAACCTAGGTGCCGAAGGCTGCAAGGGTTGGCCCGGAGTTAATAATCTTCGATAATAAATCGGTCAATAAACCCTTTGTTTTAGAAGAAATAGAATAGAAATATTATCCTTTGTTAGCTGGTCGTTGTTCCACGTTTTTTCACGCTTCACTTTCACTTCGCACGGCGGTCACTGACACTGTGCTTTAACAAAGACGCGTAGAGGATTGAGTATAATTTTTGTATTTTTTTAGATAATTAGGTCAAATATTAACCACGTTTTTAAAAATTGATTTAGAACAAGAATCGAGCGCTGATCCTCCATAAAATTGCTACTGTTTAAACTTTCACCTGGTATACATATGTATATCTATATATACTTGTTGTCATATCTGTATCGTTTGGTAAATTATTTTGGCGCCAGACGGAACTGTCTACTCGACTAATACAGTTTGTTGTCAAGTTGCCAATTTGTTTAAGTGATCGAATATTAACGAGGACTGTACTCATAACTGCCCTAATGAAGAATGACAATGCGCAATATAAAATGGCCTTCGACAATAAAAATCGAAAAATTAAAATCATATTCAATGTAGATTCTGCGTAGGTAAAATTGAACGTCACAACAGTTTACAAGATATATCTCTAATTTTGTGAAGTCTGTT
Organism: Antheraea yamamai; assembly: GCA_036509395.1. Classification (NCBI taxonomy): domain Eukaryota; kingdom Metazoa; phylum Arthropoda; class Insecta; order Lepidoptera; family Saturniidae; genus Antheraea; species Antheraea yamamai. Next base: position 9,496,890 of record AP028448.1, on the reverse strand, counting down.
ATGCCATTAAACTTCTTTATACACGTACGTATAGTCTTAATAGACAAGATTTATTTTTTGCCTAATCTCGACTTCTTAACATATAGTACAGTTATGAATAATTTATATAAAATTCGCAGCCTTAGAACTGCAGATTGTAAAATTTGTTATTTAACAGAGATCGAATTAAATAATACTATCATTATGTTCAGTCGAAACATTTCCGCAATTCTGTCATTATCACCTTCGAATTCTGATATCTCATATCATATCATATCATCATCATGTTGCTCCCATACATGCGTGACGTAGCTTCGACTACTGGTCGCGGTAAAATTAACGTTTATAGTTTTTACGATAAAGGCGCTGATTTAACGTTCCCACTTCTGTGTTATTTCAATAGCTTGAAGTTAACGTCCACTAAACTCCTTCGATGTGCATAGAAACCGCCGATTCAGTGATCGTGCTACATCTATCGTCATGTAACACGATAATTCGTAACGCATGGCATAATATCTCTGTATTACACCTGCATACATGCATGCATACCTGCATACTGCATACAACTGTAGGCAAAAGTTCGTAGCGATACCCGCGTAAACGTAGGAGAATAGTAGAAAAAAAATCGAGGCTATAAGGAATGTCGACAGAAGTGTAAACTCAAAACAATGGAATAACTGTGTTCTCTGGACGGTTTTAACACCCGCCCCGCCCTGAGGGGTCTATTATCCTGACCCGCTCAGGCCGCAGAAGGAGCCCCTGATGAGGGTCCGACACCTGCCAGGTGAGCAGATGCAGTGCCGTAGGCAGTTCCTGCTCCCCGGCCAAATAGATGTAAGGAGGCACCATGGGGTTTAAGTTAGACTAGCGAAAAAAGATAATGTTGCGTTTAATACGAAAGTACCATCAATTATATTATGAGTTATTCATACTTCATCATTTGGAAATTAAAATGATTATCATTACTCGGTCGGTTATTATTATTAGGTCGGTCACCCTTACTAGCATGTCATGAAGAGAAATCATAAGTTTATCTCCTACCAAAAAAAATACCACTCGACTTGCCTAAAAAAATTTTCACTTTAACATATTTTCTCAAAACTGTGTGCAACTGATGTTAATTCAAAAACAGTAGAGAACTGAAAAATGGCTTTATTATTCAACTAGAGAACTAGTCTATAACAAATTAACCTATAAGTAAATAAAGTAAACATTATTGTTATTTCTCCTTGAGAAATTTAGTTTCATTTAAATTTTATTTAATAGTTAATACTTACATAAATACTAGTACAGTATATAGAAACTTAAAATCGTTAATAGAAGCAATTCGTTGAGTAAAAAGGTTAAATTTACATATGCACTGTTTCTAGTCGATCTGTCATTGAAGCGTCCTCGTAAATAGTTACCTACTGTGTACATACTCTCCATCTCAACGTGACTTTGTTGTTAATAACTTTGTTCATCGAACAAAAACTATTATTGGTAGCATATATTCTTCAGTGAACTGCAATGTTACACGGTTTTTTCTACATCTCAAACCAACCAACTAACCAATCTATTTAAGATGGTAACAGATTACTATTTTTAAATGTAATACTTTTAATTTTTTCATGGCCTGTCTCCTGAATACATGGAAAATTGTCACGTCGATATAGGGATGATCCGTATTCATAGATACTATCCAAAGATCCATGTTGTGCGTAAAATTATCGTTAGACCGATGTTTTAAAGTTTTTTTTTTATATCATAGGCGGAAAACGGACAGGTGGTTCACCTGATGTTAAGTGATCACCACCCTCCATAGACACTTGCAAGACCAGGGGAGTCGCAAGTGCGTCGCCAACCTATCTCAGGGTAGAGGGGGAGTAAGGGAAGGTTAAGGGGAGGGGAGGTAGGCCTCCGGCGCTCGCACTGACCGAACGAAACGCAACAATGCAAGCACTGTTACTTCACGTTGGTTTTCTGTGAGAGGGTGGTACTACCCCGGTTGAGCCGACCCATTCATGCTGAAACCATTAATAGTTTCAGCGTAGCTCTACCACCTATAAAGTAAGGAAAATATTTGAAAACGAGACTTATTTAAAAAGAAACGCTAAAATTAACGTCTTAAAAATATCACCCACAGGGTTGTTAAGAGTTTTACACGTTAGATACTTGCTTTTGTCAACAAAAGGTTTGATGGTTTCTTAAACATTTATCGGATATTATGTTTACTTACTGACATTTATATTGAAGTCAACATCGAAGATTATTTTGTAATATAGCTTACTCATGGGTCGATTAGTTTAAACATTTAATTGTAACTAAAATTACGACAATCGTTCTAAGATATCTTACAGTAATATCTTGAATCTCTCAGTGGTAAAAATAACAAGGAACTGTACAAACAAGTTCCGGGTTATTTTAAACGATTTGCTCACTTCGTTTTCAACAGGATAATTACAATTTAGTTCATACTTATAACCTTTATACTTTTATGGCGTATTCATGTAAATAGTTGTCTCATGTATTTGCCATTTCAGGTAAATGTACATTAAACTTGCAATATCTTTTTGTCCGCATTCTTATTATTGTTTTGCGTGTATGTTGATTCCGTAATTATTCAGAACAGTCACCATATTTAAAGTAATACATTTTTTGAAGTTATACTTCTTTTTGCGCGTTAGGGAAAAATGAAGAGAATAAATTTTTACGATGTGCGCGCACACCGTCACGAAAAACCGACACCCTGAAGTTAGCTATAGTCAACATTTTGTTTCTTTGTATTAAAACTTGCAATGTATTAAATACCTTTTTTCTATTGTTAGTGTCGTTTTTTCTATAAACGTAGAATAAGGCGAAAAATAAAATTTTTGAAAAGATTTTTATCTTGTTACGCCAAAGAAGTATAACTTGTAACGCGTGTACATAAGTACACACACACTTTTTTTACCATATGAATTGTTAAATTAAGTATTTTAATTATACGTAGTTACAAAGTTAGTTCAATATATCATTTTGTTAGGCTGTACGTCAATCTGGAATTTTTTGATACTCGACCCGCCATATCATAATAAATGCACTTCTAATTCAATTGAACGTTTCAAGAATCACTGCACGCCAATAAAACTATTTATGAGTCTAAGAAGCATGAATTGTCTTCAAGGTTTATTTACATTTAGATAGAAACAACTAACTTCTGCCCACAGTCTTGCTCGCATTATTGTAGATGTGAACTAACCCTCGAGGTCAGTACTTTTTTTCTTAATCAAAGGTACCTTACTCTTTTTCTCTACCTCTGACAACTTGTATGGAAAACTTTATGATCATTCGTTGAGTAGTTAAGACGTGAAAACAAATAAACTCACATTCACGTTTATAATGTTTGTTAGGATTTTACAGTGTTTATCACTGTTTATGTGTAATTCTTTACTCTGAGTAAGACAAGAATTATATTAAAATGAACAGACACAATTATTTAGACAGTTGAAAAAACAATGAATTCATTCGCCAGGTATGCAAAAAGTGTCCTCTCGTCTAGTCGTTCTCTCAAATATTGTTTTGTGGTTGTTTTATCGTCTTGTCGCGATAGTATATACGAAAGATAATAAACAGTTTAAGGTTGTCAGATCTTTTTTATCTTCGTAAATTATCTTTATATTATTATCTTCGTAAACAGATAATTTTCGTGGTTATAGGTCAAACAATGTTGTACTCTACTCAACCTCAGATATATGAGACCAACATACACTTTACAAAACTAAAAAAAAAGCCTTTAATTTGCTACAATGGAATCTATATACTGTTTTTACTATTACAGTTTTTTATTTAATATTTTTTTATCTCATATTGCCTATTTGTGTCCCAATTATCGTTTTCTCTATTTTAAATTGTAGCACTCGTCTCAGCGGCGTAGGCCTCACCGAAACTTCTCCATTCGTCCTTTCTTGACGCTATTCTAGTTCATTCCCAACCACACCTTTCTTTAGAAATATCACTCCACCTGTTTTTGGGCCTTCCTTTTCTCCCTTTTATGTCCCATGGTATCCATACTATCACTTTTTTTGTCCATTGGTTGTCATGTAATCTATATAAATGACCCGCCCAATTTCACTTAAGAGTTTTGTACTTTTTTAATTATCTGTTACTCTTGTTTTTTTTTTCTTATTATTTCGTTTGTTATTATATCTAAAGTATTAAACCCTAGTATGCTGATCCCTGATCCAAACAAAACTTTATAAATATGGTTATTCTTGCATAGAAATGTTTACAGTTAAACAAACCAGTTATTTTATCAACAATCAAGGGCTACCAAAATAAAAACATTTAATGTTCCCATTGTTTGCACTCCGGTGGCTTTGTTTTTATTTTGAAGCTTGATCTGCGTAGTTCTTATTATTATAAGTTTTACCAATAGTTTGCCTTGTACGTAAGATATGTCTAGGATATGTAAGTATCACACAGGCTACAAACATTTCCATTATTGTGATATGATTAATTGTTATTCTATAAATATACTATTTTGTAGTTTATACTTGTTCTGTGTAATAAGAAATAAATACTTTGGCTGTGTTCCCTCGCAACAATTTATAAAAATTTGAACCTCTAATTAGATAGAAGAATATTTACACAATTACCAATGTTTAGATTACCAACTAACGAGTTTTGAGTCTCGTATCTTAGGCTGAATAAATCTTTTTATTCTTCATAATAAAACCGACGTGAAGTAACAGTGCTTGCATTGTTGCGTTACGTTCGGTCAGTGAGAGCGCCGGAGTCCCACCTCCGCCTTAAAAATGACGGCAACGCACTTGCGAATCCGCTGGTGTTGCTAGTGTCTATGGACGGCATTGATCACTTACCATCAGGTGACCCGCCTGTTCGTTTGCCCCCTATAATATATATATATATATATATATATATATATATATATATATATATATATATATATATATATAAAAGAATGTGAAGAAGAGTCTATAAAATTATTGAATGTAAAATCATAAGCTCTGATGCAACAGGGGTAAATATCTTCAGATGTTCTCGAAACAAGCATCAATTATCATTTTAAATATTTAAAAAAAATAGCTGTAAGTTTATCAATTTTAGTAAGATCTTTTAAGCACGTATTTTTAATCAAGATCAAAGCAATTCGTAATTACATTTTTATTACAGAGGAAATTAATTCCACCCCGATTGATGTACCGAGTGACTAATTTTATCCAATGCCAAACTTTGGTTAGTAAAAATATTTATGAACTTTTATCACGTCCAGAATCTGGCGGAAGCTGAGTACGTGGTGGCCGTTTTCATGTATATGCGACTAGTGGGCTGGCCTTCCGAACGGATATCCATCCTCACCACTTACAACGGGCAGAAGCACCTGATACGTGACGTCATCGACAAACGGTGTGCTGACAACCCTCTTATAGGACGTCCCCATAAGGTATACAGGCTCTGCGCTTTCATTTGTACAGTTACTTTATAGTATACTAGCTGACCCGTGCAACTTCGTCTGCATCAAATTGGTTATCACCGGTTTCAATTGTATTTTTAAATCTAATAAACCTAAAACCCGATTACAGGCACACCTACCGTTTCTCATTGTAAATCCAAACTATCAAGGGACCCACTCAAACCCCTAATGGTATGTGAAAGATCTTTTAAAATAACCCTACAATCCGTTCGTAGCATCATCTACCGGGTTCAATTAAAATAAAAACTAACCTACATATATTGGCGGTAATGTAAAAAGCTTGGGAGATCTATGGATCCCCAGTTGGAACGAAGTTCCTTTCGCTTTTTTGTAAACGTTTACTATACAGTCAGTATAATTTACATTATAAAATATCAAGCTGATAGAGTTAAATTGTAAATTAAACGATAAAATATATTCATAAAATAAATAATGATAAATTAAACACTGAATGATATCATAAATATTTTCAACTTGTATTAAAACTTTTTCACACTCCATTGTATTGAAGAAAAATATAAATATTAAAAAGACATAAACACGACGCCTCAACTGTCACTTGCTGTAGCTATTTGTCTAAGAGCTAGTAACGGTTTCGACAGCGAATTCGGATAAGCCCGTTTTTTATATATCTTTCTGTTCTTTCAAAAAGCGTGCGGGCCACCTGGCCGCCTGTAAACGTTGCGTTTATTAGTGCACATCGCACCTGTACAAGCAAAAATATTGATTTTTATATAATTTAGAATGTTTTGTTTTTCACTAACTTTGAAACGCTACTATAACGTGAAATTATTATTGCCAGGCATTTTTTTTATTACCAATAATGTGCCCGATGCTATTTTTTGTAAGTAAAAAAAGTATGTTCAAACCATGTTAATTTAGCTGTAATTTTAATATTATTTTATTTATACATAAAAGAGAGTAAATTAAAAATAATATGTATAGAATATCTTAGCTGTAGCTATAGTTTAGCGCAACACTGGCTGTATGATAAAAACAGCGTTAATTGTGAAAGCGCCTGTTATAGACGCATGTATTCGAGATGCCGTCAGTCCCATGTCATGTGTCTACGTTTATCGTTGTTTTTCATTGTCTACGGTGAAATTTCAATGTCATAATGGTTAATAAAATGAAATATGTTCTTTGCAATGGAAAAAATAAAATGGTTTGAAATGAATTATTTTATTTATAAAGAATATCATCGGGCACATCATTGTCAATAACGAAATTGTCTGGCAGTGATAAATTCATGTTTTGAATAGCGTTTAAAAGTTACTGAAAAAAAAACGTTCATAAAATTATCTATAAATCAAAATTTTGATTTGTAAAAGTATGATACGCATTAAAAAAACACAACGTTAACCAGCCATCAGGTATCCTGAATCCTGTTTGGAAGGGCATAATATATTTTCATATTAAAGAACCAGCTTATCTAAAATTCTCGTTCTTCCAACGTTGCTGGCTCTTGTACTAAGGTGTCGCAAAAAAGTCTAGTTACATTAAATACAAATTTTTATTTTTCGTTATCGTGGAGAACTCCCTACATTTTATGGGACAAAAAATATCCTAGATGTAACCTGTAATATTAGGTATCACTGTGTCAAGTTTCGTCAAAATTGGTTCAGTACTTTCAGAGTGATACGTGTTCACAGGGACAGAAAGACAGACAGACAAAAATTGTAAAAGGATTATTTTTGGCTTCTATATCGATAACAATAGACTACCCCATCAAAATTTTCAAAAAATATTTAATGTACAGATTTGGCCTTGTTACAGTTTTATTATAGTATAGATAAAGACGTATACGTTGCAATTCTATTCTCTTGCAAATGGTTATGTTGTTATATAGGAATTACATGTTTAGGGAAACTGTAAGCTCCTTTTCTATTGTAATGTTGTCATTACTGCTTAAACCCAGCGAAAAAGCCTTTATCGGCCAATAATAGTTTTTCACAATTGGCTTTACTGTTTCGGAGATCAACCCAGATGAACAACTGGCACTTCTGCTTTATTTAGTTTATCTTTGACATATTTAGTCCGATCAGGAACTCGCTTAAAATATGCGCCTTTTCGAGATCCGTGAGTTGGTGTGGTCATATTTATTTTGTAGTATGCTGTCATTGTATTATCACATCGCACCCAGGTGACGACAGTGGACAAATATCAGGGCCAGCAGAATGACATAGCACTAGTGTCACTGGTTCGTACTAAAGCTGTGGGTCACGTCCGTGACCTCCGACGCCTCATAGTCGCCGCGTCGAGAGCAAGACTTGGACTCTACATCTTTGCGAGGGCAAACCTCTTCAGGAACTGTTTTGAACTCCAACCCACCTTTAATCAGGTAAGTTGGTTTTTAGACCCAACTTAAAACTAAAAAATCCGCGCGTGTATCTGTGTGAACACGCGGAGGAAGTGAAATTACTTTGGCTTATATGGATATATGAGAATGCTCATAAACTATATACTATACGAAGTCCCGTAGTATAAATACATAACTATACATTAACTTATTTTTATATACTACTAGAGCCAGACATACATTTAATTACGCATACAAACAAATACATACCTACTTTACATTTAACGTATAACACATATTTTTCCCTACCGTGCCATAAAAAGTTTCACTTTGAAAACTGTCTTTAACATAGTTTAGCTAAAATTGATTTTTCCAGTATGAAGATACACTTATAATACACACATATATATGACACAACACAACATAATTCTAATTAATATTATAAATGTGAATGTGGGTTTTTTTGTTTATTTGTTACGCTTCCACGCCTCGGATGGTTAGAACCGGCCAACACGAAATTTTCTATGCATATTGTTGGGAGAGTACAAAAAGGACATAGGCGTACAAAAAAGTATAAGGGAACCTTTCATCGAAAAAAAATGTACAGTTTCCGAGCGCACGTCACATCTACACTAACGCGAGCGAAGCCGCGTACAAAAGCTAGTTTAATATAATACAAGGTACTACAAAACTAAATATTACTGAACAAGCGTGAGTGAAGACTGTTATAACATATGTGTACACTCACACTTGTTCAGAAACATTTTGTTTTCACTCGCGCTTGCTCAGTAACATTTAGTTTTCACTCATGCTTGCTCAGTAACATTTAGTTTTCTAGTATCTTGTGTTATATTAAACTAGCTTTTGTTCGCGACGTCACTTGCGTTAATATAAATAGGTTAACCTATCTCTTGGGAATAGTATATTTTTACTTCATTTTCTATATCCCTAAAAATGTATATACAAACTTACTTACGCATTTATAATATGAAGTATGGATTACTTATAAATAATATTATGTTATCGTAGATTAATTGTAAACGATATATATGTTTACATATATCTAAAATTAAGTGAGTATATATAACTGTAAATTGTAAAATAAACTTTGTAGATGTGTTAACAACATACTAAACATTTCAAATCTATTCTAACTATAAATACCTACTCGTTAAAAAACTTTCAGCTTTCTCACTGTAAAATAATCGTTAATCAAATTATGTTAATTATTCAGACGTTGTCCCGCCCTGATTACAAAAAAAATCCGTGACAAATTATATACCAAAACGTTCCTCATGAATCACTTTATCCACTGACGAAAACCGCTTGAAAATCCGTTCAGTAGTTTTTGAGTTTATCGCGAACAGACAGACAGACGCGGTAGGGGACTTTACACTGAGATAGTAAAATAATAATTGTAAACGTTACTACTACGCTTGATGCATAAACAATATAATAATGGCCGAAAACTGTGATCCCTAATGCGTGCTATTTACTGGGACGTGACACCGGTATATTCTGGTAAATGAGTGTTGATCCAGAAAAAGCGCGGAATATTTAAAAAATCTAGCACTAAGTATAGCAGGAATAAACTGCCTTGATACTTTAATAAAAATGAATATTTTTTGTACAAAAATTTTAGCTTTGCCATAAGCTCAGGGAAATTTTAATCGAAATAGAGTGAAAAACATTCACAAAAAAAACGACGACTTGGTTATAATTAGCTCTTTCTCTGGGATAACTTAATTGATCAGTTATCGAGTGGGATGAAAAATGATTAATTACTAAAATGACAATTAAAAAATAGGGGTTGGTGTTAGAAGAGTGAAAATTTAGGGTTGTATGTATTTTTAATGCCTCATTATAATAAAAATTAAAATAAAAAAAAATATCCAAAAAATAAAAAATAAATGTTAGGGGTGGACAACCCTTATCACTTAGAGATATGAAAAATAGATAGTAGCCGATTCTCAGACCTACTGAATATGTATATAAAATTTCATAAAAAACGGTGAAACCGTTTCAGAGGAGTATGGTAACTAACACTGTGTGACACGAGAATTTTATATATAAGAAATACATGTTGTCGTTATTACTTTGCATAATAAATTAATTCATGATCTACGATGGTAAAGTTGACTATGACTTCATCCACATAATATATTTATAAACGCGTGCCAAAAATTATGTAACTTGGCGTTGAATATCCTTTTACGATGTAATCAATTACTGTCAATGCGTTTAAAACTATAACCGGACTGAATAAGATTGAAATTATTGGTATAAAACTTCAATGCAATTTTTTTATCGTTCTACTGATTTAGAATAAGGAATATTAGCGAATAACACATTAACCAACGCTTAACTGCTTTATTTTAAAATTTTATTTACACTACAGTTTCCTTTAAATTTTGTTCTGTTTGTTTTACGGTTTCGTAGTATCGTGTTGTTTTCGAACAGTTATTTGGAGGAAGGCCATTTATTTTGGCTACACCAGCTACATTTTTCTACGGTGGCATAATAATATAGAATATTGACTGTTGCTCTCAGACGCAATTGGAATTACCCAAAAATATTAATTGATATCGCCGGAGCATTATATTTTTAGATTTCTGTGAATTTGATGGTTACACATTCATCTGTACATGTTTATGAGCACGTTATTCGTAAATTCCCAAAATGCGTACATGCCACTTACACACGTACCTATGTTGTGTATTTATTTTACAATTCATTGACGATCGCGAATGCTTAAGATGTCACGTATAAAAAAACGTAGTAGCCAAATGAGGAACGTTAATCCGATGTATCGTGTTTTATGTTTGGAGTGTCGCAATGTTTTATTTATAGGGAGCTGTTCATAAAATACGTCATGCAAAATTGTGCTTTTTTAGACCTCTCCTCATTAGTTACGAATTATAAATACATGGGGATTAATATATACGTAAAATGTTCGAGTTCGTGAGGCACACGTGCTGCTACGCATGTGTGCCTCACTAATTTTTATATGTATGATTGGCTTAGCTAGTTTGGATTAGTAAGATTCGCGTTGTTGCGTCCAAGGGAACAACCCAAGCCGAGCTTCGGCCACTTTGGCATTCTTGAGCTTCTTGTCAAACGGCTGAGCGTCGTAAGCGCCCACCCCATTAGTCCGGTGATGCTGTGAAAGCTTGTCAGGCCAATAACTTTAGTCAGTTCTAAAAAAGGAACCGTATAAATATCCTCATATTTACAAGTATGAATCGAATGACTTTCATAACGTAACAAATAAATTAATTACAAAATCAAGAGATTAATTTGCATAAACTTCACGTTTGTTTACGTTGATGGCAAGGTAAAACGTATTAATTAGTTACACTGTTACTTTATATTACAACAAGGTATAAAGTGATAATTAGTAACGCCCTCACTTGATGGAAAGGTATAACGTGTTAATTAGTAACACTGTCACTTTATATTACAACAAGGTATAAAGTGATAATTAGTAACGCCGTCACTTGGTGTAAAAGGTATAACGTGTTAATTAGTAACACCGTCACTTTATATTACAACAAGGTATAAAGTGATAATTAGTAACGCCGTCACTTGGTGGAAAGGTATAACGTGTTAATTAGTAACACTGTCACTTGATGATAAGGTATAACGTGCTTCATCTATTGCGAAACTACATGTTACTAATACTCACGGGCTATCTTTATACAAGGGATTTACAAAATTCTTTTTCAGTTGATAGAACGGCCACTTCAGCTGGAACTAGTGCCCGGGGAACGGTATCCTGCGCAGAGGCGACACGACGCCGCAGTGCCTGAGGCACTAATACTGACCATAACCGACATGCCCCATATGGCCCGTTACGTTTACGATCTCTATTTGGAAAAAGTTCGGGATTGCACTAAACAATACCAGGTTAGTTACCAACACATACTTGTTTTTTTGTTTTTAATAATTTGTACATATTATCATTTGATCACATTCTCGATTGATTTTGAGTGAACATGTGATCAAAGATAAGCGAATACCGTGATTGATTTGATTTTTAAGTACTGTTAGTTATTTACAATTGTTTACCAGATTGTTCAGGACACATAGGATGCGCCACAGATTGACGGTTTTGAATTTTGTTCTGCATTATTATACGTAACAGCGTTTATAGCAGTTGAAGCATTTAGAATAGTGAAGGATTGAGAGATCAAAGGAGTACCAAAATAGCTGGCAATCACGACTACCAAATTAAATAAGTCTATTTTGAAACACACGTAATTATATTTCTTTATACGCATACTTTTACGATACATTTATTGGATCACAAATATAGGTGCGTGACAGCGAATTGTCAACTAAAAGTTCAGGTCGAAACATATACATGAGTGGTTATAAACCTTCGCCACGACGTATAAAAGTGATACTATTGAATTATTTCTATTCTCTTACCTATGAAACGGAATTCTATATAACCTGTAACTTACAAACGCCCACCGAAATTCTTCGTTACAACATTAAGTCTCATTTCGATAGTTTCTATACCAATACTGATAGCGCTAAAATAGTTTCTCTGAGCACTTCTGGTTTTGCTAATTTCTGGTGTGATTTTTTCTAAACTCTACGTCCAAGTTATAAAATGAAAATTAAAATATGACGTCCGGTTATGTTTCATGTGTCTTATCTGGTTTGTGTATGTTGATATTTTATGTACTTTTTGAATAATGAAGTTGTCGGAAGCAGGCATACTTTATCATCAACCTGTAAGAGACCCACTGCATGGCCATAGGCCTCTTCCTGATGGAAGGTATGGGCATAATCACCACGCCAGCCTACGTATTGGCGATTTCAAACTCTGAGAAATCCACAGTTCTATATATTCCCACATACAGTAGTACTACAAGAACATTTCTCAGGTTCAGGTTTCCTCATGATGTTTTCATTCACCGTCACCCGATAGTGTTAGCAATTAAAATTACATGTACGCGAATTTCGAAAAATTCTTTGGTCGGCATGTACATCGAAATGATATTCCACCGGTCAAACCAACAAACATGATTTAATTAATATTAAAAAGAAATATCTAGGAAGCAAAGTAAATTTTTGGAAAAAACAATAACATATTCTATTTTAATTAAATACCCTGTATGCATTACAAATTAATATTGACGACTTATTTATCACATTTATGCAAATTCACGAATCAATGACTCTCTTCTGCTCTGCGTGTCACTATGTTGGCATTTGTGTCATATTTTAAACATTTTCTATTTTTATGTCATATCATCAATTACAGAGTGATTAATACAGTAAATACTGTAAAAAATACTCGTTTTAATGGCAGGGTTCCCAGAGTTCATGGTCTGCACCTGGGTCAGCGAAAGCATCTCGATCCCAGCAGCCGGAGCGGCTGGTTCCAACGCATCCAGGCGCTACTGACGGACAGGACTCTGATGACGAAGAATCTGCTACCCCGTCTGCATCATCCTTCCAACCAACACACATAGTCAACGAAGTCGACGAGCCCCCGGAAGCTTAAATACTACTTTATAATCACTGATATCTCATATAAGCGATACTGTTTCAATTAAATAAATAAATAAAAATTACGTACTATTGTTTCTATTTATATGTAGAATTAGTTATACCTGACAGCTCTACGAATTATTTTTTTTTATTTTGTGTCACTGTCAACACGTAAAGTTTGAATTCCATATAAACTATGAATGCTCTATAATCCAGGATTTTATATTTCGCAAACATAGGCATTCACAGTTCGGTCCTTCTAGATAATGTTCAGTTCTCGTAGGGATGTCAACACTCCCTCCATACTGTGTGTGTTACTTGACCCCGCACTAACAAAAACAAAAAAAAATACCCCGTTCGAGCAAAAAAAAAAACAATGCCCTGATAATATATAATAGATAAATAATTGATTATCTGATCACATTTGTATTCAAGGTGTAGTGTAGCCACAGCCGTATGAGACATACCAATGATACGAGTCCCGGAGCTACAAGTCCTATGTGTAATTTACTCAAAAAATTGAGTAACCAGTCTCCATTTTTTAAATTAGGCTCTCGTTATGTTAATGAGTTTAATGACTTGCTAGATTATGATAGCTCCTAAATTATAGAAAAGACAGATATAGAAAATAATCCAACAGATAAATCACTCTAAGAAATTTTAATAATAATTACGCCACTGTATTTAATTTTCCTAAATAAATATATAAATAAGTAATCAATAGTAAATAATACGTGAAGCGAAAATTTTGTACCTCTTTTTAAGCGAATTGCGCGAACGGCTGAACATGAAATTTGGCATAGTTTATATAGAGAAGTACCCAAAACTATTTTTCATATAAAATTCATTAAAAACACATTAAATTTATTAAAATATACATTACACACATTACTGCTTGAATGACACACAACATATACACACATTTAATGAAAAAAACGTATCGTCATATGTTCGCGACAGTTTAGAGCGATCTGTGTTGATAAATACTGTGTGTAAAGTAATTGATAATAGATCTAATATTGTATCAAGTAGATTTATAGAGTGCATAGATTTGATAGTATAGTTTAATAGTTCATAATAGTTAAGATACACCCATCAGTATGTGTTTTAGGCGATAATAAAGAGATATGTCTGATCGAGTTTTATTTACCACATATTATATCATGTAGAGTTATGGTATTATAGTGAGAAATAGTTATTATAGTCATATGTGGTGTAGTTATAGATATTTATAGTGTTTTGTCTAGAAATAGTTTAAAAACTAGTATAAATTATTAGTTGTAAGTACAAATGTAATGTTTTTGTACGTAAATAAATAGAAAGCGAAGGGTGACTCATCGCAATACTGCCCCGCCTGTATAGTTAGTTAGGAGGTGATCTGACGCTGCGCACGCAACCAAGGGCTCTGATTGGTGGAGCGCCGCAGGCGTGCGTAAGCGGTGCTTTGTCCCAAAATCGTGCCTGAGAGCGGCCTTAAAAACGGGCGCGGGCGGTATAGATAGCCTGTTTTGATCGAGTCTGTATACGTGAGCACATCCTTCGCTGCTCTACTAGTAACAAGTCTTTTATTGCGAGAAAACCTCAACGTGCTTCAACTTCAACGTCCGGTTTCATCAAAAGCCAACGCATATAGTTTGTGAGTCACTCGGAGGTGGCTCACATTCATGGTCCTTCGCAAACCGGATAGATAGTTGAACCAGGACGAAAAGACCATATTCATGGTCCATCGTTAGCCGGATTTTGAAGATTGAATAAAGAAGAAACGATTCATCGTGCAGAAAATCTCGCAAGAAAGAAGAGGGGCACGTCATTCACCGTTTCAACGCGTACATCGAGAGATGGCGAATTTATATAGAAAATGCCTATTACTAGGAGCCAGACACAGCAATTCAGCGAGTCGTACATTATGACAACGGCAGACGGCACAGGCGCTACTAGCTGCACATACTCATCGACGGGAACGATCGAGGCCAACACAGCTCCGACGGAGAGCAACATGGACGTATCGAAACCGCACAACGATGAGGACTCTGCTACACACACCGCCACAACCGTGAGGATATCACGGCCGTCGGGAACATCTTCGAGGAGAAGAAAAGAGCTCACAAAAGCTCGAATAGAATTGCTACAGAGAGAAATAGAGCTCGCCGCTTTACGTGTAGCAACTCTCGAAGAAGAATACTATGAAAGTATTAACAATGAAGCCACTGTAAAGGAAGAAAGAACTTCAACGTGTATAAATGAGAGCACGATTACCGTCAATCCGGAACCACACAACGAAAATACCACAAGTACGACGATAGAAACACGCACGTGTGACTTAAGCGTTGATGTTCCGGAGCAATGTCTACATAGAGACAATAAATGGCATGTACGTGAAATGAGGCACACGTGGACAGAAACGCCAGATAATGGCAGAAAAATAGCATCGCATAACATAGATTCAGCAAAAGCCATTAAGCGATGCAAAAAAGACGGGTGTTATTATACGCATTACCCGTTATTTCGTAGAAACTTTACACCGAGTGAACCAGAGAATACAACGCTTGCCTCTGCTATTGTTTCATCGGCGAAAGACAATAGATACAGCTGCGCGTTTATAAAAATTCTACCTGTGGAGCTGACGGGACCGAAGGGATCGTGCCGTACCTACGCGCTACTCGACGACGGCTCAACACGCACGTTAATAGAGGCTGCAATGGCGGAAAAAATAGGAATGACCGGGCCCCCCGCACCTTTATACATTAAAGGCGTAGCTGGTAATAAAATAAATGCCATGGGAGCGAAACACGTCCGTGTTAATATTCGCGGCATCGACACACCGAGCTACGACATTTCGGCTTGCACGATGGAAGATTTACGCTTATCGCCGCAAACCGTATCGAGAAAAATAGTACGCTCATGCAAACACCTAGAAGATATAGAAAAGCAATTAACGTACTATAAAGGAAAACCGACGGTTATAATACGGCAAGGTAATTGGCCACTACTCCTACCGCATACAATGCGTCGTGGAACGAACTTTGAACCTGTAGCATCGCTAACAAATCTCGGATGGGTTATCCACGGAACAAGAGATATCGGCAACAAGGATAAACACTATAGAACACAGTCGTTTATCAAAGAAAACGGCAAGGCGTCGAATAGAGATATAGAAAAAACGCATCGTTTACCGGCGGGAGGTTTGAAGTCAGCGTCGTATAAAAACGACAGATCTCGCAGCCAGCTCGGCCCCCAGCCGATGCTCGCTTCGGCTGTGCTCGGAAGGGCGACCGACGTTGATGTAAGTGCACAAGATTACATCGAGCGAGTTTCAACGTTATCGACTCATCGTGTTAGAAATAGGAAGAAACGTCAACGACGAACTTTCCGTCAATTTGAACGAGAAGATACTTCACGAGTACAACATAGTAAATTAAGCGATGCACATAAAACGCCGATAGTTAAAAATCCATCAAAAAAGGCGGATGATAGAAAATCTCATGTGAGCAAACAGAAGAAACCCGAAGTACGTGAGGACATAATTAAAGTTGAGAAGTCTAACATCGATGCGTACAAGAAAGCACCTTTCAGGTCGCATAAAACAAGCAAAGTCTTCAATGAAGCCGGAAGAGGTAGCGATAATAGAACTGCAGATTGTGTTACACATGTCAACCGATCGTCTATAGACTCTATGGTGAAAACTCAACGTTTCTCATCTATTGACAGACGCAAATCTGTTATTAAACGCGTCAACACAATCAAAGCTCGACATTCTCGTGATACTAATTGGGAAACAACGCCAAACGTCGTGCCGCGGTTTCCTCAAGCTGCGCTACATTCGCCACCGTGCACACGTTATGAAGGAGGCCTGAGAAATATTAATAGCATGTTCGTTCGTAACGTACTAGAAACAAGTCTTTTATTGCGTGAAAACCTCAACGTTCTTCAAATTCAACTTCGGAATCAGCATATCATCGCTATAGTTGTGAGTCATTCGGAGGTGGCTCACACCATACTTCATTTTACTCTTACGTTTCAATTACATTTTTTCATCCTACATTCAATAATTTTAACATGACTTACGTTCTATACCTTATATACCCTTAAACTTAACTGTTTAAATAGTAGGCTAATTTTATAATAATATAATATGTAAGGCCATAATATATATTAATAATTAATTAATAAATAATTTATCTTTAGTAAATTATGAAACCACTGAAATAATTATTATTCTCTTTTGGCTTATTGAATATAAAAATGAATTACGGTCGAATTTCGTCTACTCTTTTTTTTTGTACTGACTACGCAATTGACCTAGCAAGGTCTTAACAGCTTCACCGGACTACTAAGGCGAGCGACCTGTTTTTTTTTTTTTTAACGTGGGGAAATCGCTTATGGATACACCACCCTCTCGGGGGAGAGGGTGAGTTATGTCCGACTCGCACGGACTAAAACCCCACGGTGTACGTCTGCCGCTATAGTTGGGGCGGCACGAGATCTCTATAGACTTCATCGTGCCGCCCCAGCGGTTGGCCCAGCAGCGAAAGCGCCGCCGCCGGGCCCCGTCCTGCCAGGAGACAGCCGGGCACACACCGGCCGTCTCCTTCGTCCACCGGATCTGTGCAATGGGAAGATTGGCCCCCCGACCCATCTTCCCTAGATCCGGTTACGGTGGGAGGAGGCGGTCAAACTGTCGCCTCCTCCTGCCTGTCCTCCGTTGGCGGAGACGGCCACTCCGAGGATCCTCCTCACGGACCCTCTCCGCCGCCTCCTTCTGCGAGACGACTTCCTCGCAGAAGGAGGCCATTGCGTTCCATACATCCTCACCGCCGAGCATGGCCGCAACCACGCGCGGCAGTGAGAGGTCCCGCCCTACCGCCGCAGCCAGAGTGCGACGTTGCTCCTCCCACGCGGCACACTCAGATAGAGTATGCTGCGCGGTGTCCGGGTCAACGCCGCACTGATGGCATACGGCGGTCGGCTCCCTGCGTGCCATCCGGTGCAGGTACCAACCGAAGCACCCGTGCCCGGTCAGCACCTGCACCAGACGGAACGTCAGGGAGCCCCACTTCCTCTGATTCCATTCCGGCAGGACCGGACGGACGGCGTCGATCGTGTATCGACCGTAACGCGCGTCCGCCAGGTCGCTTCTCTTTCTCTCCTTCTCATTTCCTCTATTTCCCTGGGAGCCAGAGGCTCCCCACCGTTCCGCCGTATAAGTTATAGGCGGCAAGCCTCCGCCTAGCTCCAGGGAAGGGAGCCGGCAGCACCATGGCCGCGCCGAGGACACCGTTCGGTACCCTCGTATCACCCTCAACGCCACGGTACGCTGCGAGTTGAGCGCACGGATATGGTGGCGTTGGGGGTCGACCACAACGGTGCCCCGTAGGCAGCCATGGACCGAACGACCTCCATGTAAAGGCGGCGGCAGGCGGCACCCGGCCCCCCCGTGTTGGGGAGGAGTCGTCCGAGTGCGCCTGTTTTTTTTTTTTTTTTTTAACGTGGGGAAATCCCTTATGGATACACCACCCTCGGGGGAGAGGGTGAGTTATGTCCGACTCGCACGGACTAAAACCCCACGGTGTACGTCTGGTATAGTTGGGGCGGCACGAGATCTTATAGACTTCATCATGCCGCCCAGCGGTTGGCCCAGCAGCGAAATCGCCGCCACCGGGCCTCGTCTTGTTAGGAGACAGCCGGGTACACACCGGCCGTCTCCTCCGTCCGCCGGACCTGTGCAATGGAAAGATGGGCCCCCCGGCCCATCTTCCCCGGTCCGGCTACAGTGGGAGGAGGCGGTCAAACTGACGCCTCCTCCTGCCCGTCCTCCGTTGGCGGAGACGGCCACTTTGAGGGTCTTGCTCACGGACCTCTCCGCCGCCTCCTCTGCGAGACGACTGAGAAGGAGGCATTGCATCGTCTCACTACCGAGCATGGCACACACGCTGGAGTGAGAGTTTGCTGTGAGTACTAGTGTAACTATTATACATATATGAGTTGTTAAAACATATATGTGTCAAGCGTACATGCTAACAACTTTTTTGGGTATTTATAGTTTTATAAGGGAAAAAAATAAAATAAAACCTTTCACTTTCATGTGTAAGCGTGTATGGGTGTACGTGTGTGGAGGTGATATGTGTAATATTGTCGCAGTGATGTAAGATACTGTGTCATTGTGTCACAGCGCACTCAAGGGCTCCACGCCGAGGGAACAGACCTAGGCTTGAGCCGCTACCGAGGGGCACCTAATCTGGTGTGCGGGAGCGAAATTTACCCCCAGACCACGGCGGCGTGATCTGTGGTTACGCTGGTGTGGGCGTGAACACGCTCTGTTTGGAGTGACATGCTGGTACTGATCGTTCGCTGCTGTTATTTTATAGGGAGGATTTCGCCTACTCCACAACTACTAGTCAATAGTAAGGTAATATGGTAAGTACGCCAAGTTTGCTGCATATAACTGGGTAATTCTCATGAAATCCCGAAATTACCTATCAATAAATTAATGACAAATAATTAAATAAATTCATCTTCGTTTTCTCTTAAATTTGTAGAACTCATGTTATTAGAAGTGAAAAATATCGTGGTCCCCAGAATAAATGAGTTTTGAATGAATTTATGAACACTGAAAATAATCAAATGTGAGGGAATGACGGTGAGGGAATGACAAAATAAACGATAACCTAAAAAATCTCGCAACATAACCTTTTGTAACCATCTAACTTTTCTCTACGCTTTCTACCTTTAAAAACATACTTTACTACGTCATCAAAATTAAATATTACAATTACCTTTTTTATTTTGCTGTGATGGAATATTGTTTAAAATGTAATCTTTAAAAAATTAAATGCATCTTCTTCAAAAGTACTTTAAAAGCTTGAAGTCAATTTGCCATTTCAAACAAGTGACCGTACTACCAACTATCAAAAACTAATGAGACTATTACTAAAGTCCTCAGGAATATATCTACTTATCGACTGTTGGTAATGATGTGAGGGAATGATAATTTTTCATGGGACACATGTTAAGTCAACATTAGACATCTTGTTCATGACTTATGATCCTAAACTCAGAGAAATTTTAAAAAGTCGTTGTATTTACAATAGACAAGTCATAGTTGCAAACAAATTTTTTAAGAAATTTTCGATAAAAACTTTAGACAATGTTTTAATCTGGAGTTTGGGACATAGTGAGGGAATGATTTTCAGAGTACTATATATTTATTATTCTTCACAAATGCCCGTACGGTTCCTAAGTTATGACCAACATTTTTAGCCTTGATAATATTCTTTCCGAAAAAAAAAAAATACCATCATAAATCGCTTAGGATTATTGTCAAAATTGCTAGGATAGGAATTTCGAGTTTTCATGAGAATTACCCAACTGATAACTGTGAATATCTTACCATCGTTATACACGAGAATAAATTAAACACGGATGGATAAATATTAGACAAAAACAAAACTCGAATAGCAAACATTTATTAACATAGGATATATTTGGTTGTCAATTTAAGAGAATCGTCAAATAATTAAAATAGGCCTTCGATCTCCCCAGTCTTGGTGTTTAGGTCAATATCGTAGATACTCGGGCGAGTGGGTAAACCGGGCATTTTCGATATTTCACCAACCATTGGTACCACGAATCCCGCTCCCACCGAAGCGAAGATCCCATTAATCTTTAGCGTGAAGCCTGTAGGAGCACCCTTTACAGCAGGATCGCCTGTCAGTGAATTAGAAGTCTTTGCCATGCAGATTGGGAACTTATCGTATCCCTGAAAGTATGAAACATTTATTATAAATAATTTATATGGAACTAGTAACATGAACTGGGTGAGAGTAATGATGATAGTTCAAATACTAATCACCTACTGTTGACAAGCTGACCCGTACTAAATTACGTTAGGCTAGTGTAATGAATAGGCCAGTACTAACAATAATATGGTTGTCTACTATTGATTGGATGACATAACATGGTGGCCAATTACTATACGGTTTAAAGTATTCGTTTTTATTAATAATACGCATTTAATCACGTAACTTACGTGAGATTAATTACCCACACAATCGCTTCAATGCGTAAAAATATACTGTACGTATCATTACATAGTATAAAACAAAGTCCCCTACCGCGTCTGTCTGTCTGTCTGTTCGCGATAAACTCAAAAACTACTAAACGGATCTTTATGCGGTTTTCACCAGTGGATATAGTGGTTCACGAGGAACGTTTTGGTATATAATTTGTCCAGGATTTTTTTATAATCAGGGCGGGACAACGTCTTCCGGGCCCCTTAGTTATAAATATATTCGAAATGTTATTGGAATACTTAAATACATACATGGAAGATATCAAGTATCGGTAGATATACTTAACATTCCTAGCAGAGTTATTTAAACTATTGTTAAATAAAATTGCTAACTAAACGGTACCAGAATACAGAGTGAACGACTACCATACATAATAAGTATTATATTTAGATGCATGAACCGATATATGTAGGTAATGTAATAAACGTATAAAAAAACCACT
Organism: Antheraea yamamai; assembly: GCA_036509395.1. Taxonomy (NCBI): domain Eukaryota; kingdom Metazoa; phylum Arthropoda; class Insecta; order Lepidoptera; family Saturniidae; genus Antheraea; species Antheraea yamamai. Next base: position 9,475,141 of record AP028448.1, on the reverse strand, counting down.
ATCAAATATGAGAAGGGAATATAAAAACTTCATCTAAATTCCTATAGGATATATCCTAAGAATGACTATATATAGGCAGTTCGAATATCTAACGATTTATTGTAAAGTGCTAGAACAGACAGTGCAAACTGTTCAAGAGTCGTTTCAACTCCTGGAGTAGTTCACAACTCAATTGTAGCGGAATGTATTCAAACTGCATTTGAAAGAAGAAACACTTTTTCTTTTTCTTTTTTGTGCAGGCGGAGACGATGACTTAGGAACCTAATAAGAAATATAAGTAGGTTATTACAATTTTGGAAAACATGGACAACTATGTCACGTGTTGATGGAACTTATAAAAAAAGAATTTTTTTTTTTGAAAAAAAAGAAAAGAAGGAAAAGCACGGAAAAAAAGGGGGGGGAAAGGACAGCGAATATTTTAAAAAGGGGGGGGGGGACACGGGGTAAAAAGAAGGAAAAAAAAAAAAAAAAAATAAAAAAAAAAAAAAAAAAAAAAAAAAACAAAATAAAAAAATGGGAAAATAAAATAGGGAAAAAAAACCAGGGGGAAGTGGGGGGCCCGCGGGGGAAAGGAGAAGGGGGGGGGAAAAGAAGAAGGTAAGAGGTATAACTACGCTAGAACAGTTGACTGCTGGAAAAGTCAGTGTACATATGGGGTCGTTCAAATAATAGGTATTTACCTATGAAATTGCCGTTTTGCAGTACTGGCCATTTCAAATCAAAATAATTTTTGTTTGGCTAAGAATTCTAATTTCAAATTAATTTATTTTAAAAACATGAACTTCTTTTTCCAAAAGTAGTCATTTGTTTATTGATTAGTGTTACATTTTCATCGCATTTCAATCTTTTTTGTCATCATGGATACGTTAAAAATTCGAGTAATTATAGAATATGAGTACCGTCGTGGCAGCAACGCGGCACAAGCGGCGCGCAAAATCAACAACGTTTACGTAGCTAACACTACAAACCAACGCACCATTTGTTATTGGTTTGCTCGCTTCCGTTCTGGGAATTTCGACCTGAAAAATGAACCTCGCGGTCGTCCGAAGACTTTGGTCGACAATGTCGAATTAAAGGTGATTGTGGAAGCTGATGATACACAATCTACGGCTGAATTAGCAGCAGCTTTCGAGGTCAGCGTCAAAACAATATTGGTCCATTTGCGTCAAATTGGCAAGGTAAAAAAGCTTGACAAATGGGTGCCCCACGAACTCAATGATCGCCAGCGCGATGTACGCGTCGAGACGTGCCTTACACTGCTCAACAGACACACAAATGAAGGAATTTTGAACCGCATTGTTACCTGCGATAAAAAATGGATTCTGTTTGATAACCGCAAGCGCTCAGCAAATTGGTTGGATCCTGGTTCAGCACCTAAACAATGCCCTAAACGAAAACTTACCCCTAGAAAAGTGATGGTCACTGTTTGGTGGTCTAGCGCCGGTGTGATTCATCACAGCTTCTTACCAAACGAGGTGAGCATTACTGCATATGTGTACTGTGAAGAACTGAACACAATGATGGAGAAGCTGGCACATCTCCAACCAGCATTGGTCAATCGCTCGTCTCCGCTGCTCCTGCACGACAACGCGCGACCTCATACTGCACAGCAGACGGTCTCTAAGTTGCAAGAACTGGGGTTGGAAGTTCTCCGTCATCCGCCCTACTCACCAGACCTTGCGCCTACAGACTACTACTTTTTCCAGAATTTGGATAACTCCTTGGCGGGAAAAAAAATTAATACCCAAGAGGCAGTACAAAATGCCTTTGAAGAATTTGTTGCCTCCCTTCCAGCTGATTTCTTTAAGAAGGGCATCAATAAACTGCCACTGCGTTGGCAAAGATGCACTGATTGAATGGGTGATTACTTCGATTAATACAAATAAAAAATACATGAAAAAAAATCGTTTAAATTTTTTCATACGAAACGGCAATTTCATAGGTAAAGACCTAATATTACGTAAGTACTAAAGGGAGTTAAGAGTCTATGCTTGGCTTAATTTAATGACGTGGTGGGAGAGGCACTGAAAAGCGATTACATCAGCTATATTTACATATTTATAATTTCTTCTTTTTTTTACTCGTAAAAAAATTACGATAATTTTGTAAATTTTATGTCAAAATTGATATATGTAAGCGTAAAATGAAAAGTTAAGGGCTTTCCTTACTTCTGCTGATAAAGGGAAGAGGTGGGTTAAGAAATTTTAATATTCTACGTATGTAATTTTGCCACTGCTTGACGGCACGATGGAATTGGAGCGGTCACAATTACTCAGCCCATTTCGTTAAATAAACTTACCTTCTCTGTGAAGACCTTAATCTTTTCCAGCACTTCATCTGTGTACTCTATCTGTCCAGCGCCGTACATCTCACTTGCTATAATTTTAATCTTTTCCTGAATAGATAAGTTGAGTGGATATAGATAATCGAATTTCGATTCTGCTTCACAAGCATCGACGACAGCGTCAGCCAGATCCAGAGCGCCGGCGCCTCCTTTAGCCCAATGGTCGCATAGAACTGCCCTAAATGCCCCGTTTTTAAGCGCGTATTCTTTGACAAGATTCAATTCCGCTAGACTATCATTTCTGTAAATAATATGATTAATGATAAAATCAAAGAAGCTAACGTAGCAACCAATTTTAACTTTATAAATCGACCTACTTTATTAAACTGTACCTTTCACGAGAATTTGTAGTTAAAGAATATTTATAAGTGTTTACAAATTATAGTTTCAAGTTATATTAAGTTATAGGTAATGCAGAGAGTTTTATAAAAATTTACTTTATTTTATTGGATGGCAAAATGAATGTATTTTAACTGATGATAGGCATAGCAGTGCATTTTAAAACCAATAGCCACCTGCGAGAAAGCTACAATCTAATGCCGGGCGCTGCTATAATGCCGAACAGCAACCCTATAGGTTCCTGGATATAGACTGAGTGATTACGAAATGTAACGCATCATAAGACTGACACTATGACGAGTTTACAACAATGACACCCAGTTGTTTATTTTTATTAGGATTAAATTTTCCTCCTACAGTATTTGATGGTAAGCGTGTTGCTACTAAATAACTGCGAGCATAATATTAAAACTTAACATATCCGTAATACTTACCCGTGTTTATTAATAGCGATAACAACTGGTACACCGAATTTGTTGCCGTTGCTGATGTGCTTACCTAGATTGCACAAACCCTTGCTGAGCAACTCTAAATTCTCCTGTAAATTAAGAATAATAATAAAGATCCCCACTCAAATGCTAATTAATTGACCGATCGAAGTGACCTTCTTTATTACCTAAGCACTATAAATATCAGTGCCATACACTTATAACTTTCAGTGGAGCAGGTTTTTGACCACATAAATACAGTAACGTATACGTCGACAATCGTATCTGTGAGCAATTAATTAGATTTTTTTTAATTAAGTATTATTATTACTTTACTTAACTATTAGCTACTTGACGTATATAATAAAATAAACGAAATCAAAAAAAAAGGGCGGACGAAGAGTCTGTAGAAAAAAAGATTTAATTACTAGCCGATTATAAAACATAACATTCAGATTCTTATGGTAAAATTGATCAAGAAACAATCAGGCTTTCGAGGGAGAGTGAACGACATCGGTGTATAGCAATAGGATTCATTTTCTAAACGAAGCTCGAACAGCAAATGTAAGCTCTATCTGCCATTGAATTCTTGTAGAAATATTATGTTTCCATACCCGGTTTTTTTGAGAAGTATTAAAGAAACATACCTGCACATAAACGTCGTGAAGAGGGAGCCCCGGAGTGACGGCCGGCCCACCGCCGTGCATCTTCAGTGCACGGACAGTCGCCACGATAACTGCACAGTGTGGTCGATCCGAGCTTGCACGACACTTTATGTCAAAGAATTTCTCCATACCTAAATGAGGGAACAACATTTATAATATACACAATTACATTTTTATGTTTACCATCTGTGGCGTAATGTGAGGTTCAAGCGACGGACGTGGGCCAAATTCGCAACCCTCATATTTGAGTAATTAAATCGTACAATAAAAAATCACTCGTAAGTTATCGGCGTAATAGATTGGTCATAGTGCATTGTACTTGGTACAAGTTAAGAAGTTTAGATGCATGACACATTTTTTTAGAAAAGCATATCACTACATATAAAACAAAGTCCTCTGCCACGTCTGTCTGTCTGTTCGCGATAAACTCAAAAACTACTGAACGGATTTTCATGTGGTTTTCAGCAGTAGATAAAGTGATTCGTGAGGAAGATTTAGATATATAATTTGTCAAGGTTTTTTTTATTATCAGGGCAGGACAACCACCGCCGGGCCCGCTTGTAAAATATAAAAGTTTTTTTTATTCAAAATACAAGACATTATATTTATTTGAAACTATGGTGGCTCTGTCATCGATCATATTAGTTTCGAATTCTGCAATAAGTTGAAACTTTCAGTGAAGGAGCACATCGTTATGATACTACAGCATAGTGGTTGGGTTTTTGCAATGCCCGCCGGGCTAGCAACCACCTTCAACTTTAAATTCTGTCACCAGCCATTTATAGCTGTGTTTCGATAGCTGGACTGCTGCTAGGTCTCCTCTAGGCTTAGAATGTTACCATCATAACCCACATGTGAAATTGTGGTCAAATTATATGGAATGTGATATTTCCTTCTAAGACGTCCCGCTATACTACCCTATACCACTGATTATCATGTAGTCTAACTCGAATAAAAGTTAAAACTCGAAAATTAGACATTTTTGAATGGAATAACACAATACACTAACTACCTTGATTATTAATTACATGATCAGGACAGGAATATCTTATTAATAAAAGAAAGAATATAAATGTAAACTTCGAAACACAAAGATGTTACGAAATATGACATTTTATCCACGAATTGTCGACGTTTGTAGGTCTTCAAATAAAATCATCGTAAAACAATTGTGAACTGCATATTATTTACCAATATCGGATCCGAACCCGGCCTCTGTAGCTACATATCCATTCTCGCCAGCGAGCTTCATTGCGATCTTATCAGCTAGGATCGAGGAACAACCGTGAGCGATGTTAGCGAATGGTCCAGCGTGTACAAGAACTGGAGTACCCTCCAATGTTTGCATCAACGTGGGTTCAAACGCGTCCCGTAGCAACACCAAAAGAGCTCCCGTGACTCCCTAGAAATGTGTTTTGTAGACTTTGTTAGTTGCATAAATAAGAATCAATTGCCGAATGTATGTCAGCCAATCAATTCAGAATAGCTACACTTGTTAGCTAATTCTTTTTTCGTTGTTTGTAACCGTCAGGACCAGGTTTGTATAAAAGAGAATGTGTGAAAAATCGTACGGAATAGTCAAATATTTGGGTTAAAAAGTCTCCATATAAAAAGTGAGTGCGTGAGTCAGAAAACAAGTAAAGAGATCTTCAAAAATTATGACAGACTTAAAAGATTGACGTTGAATTGCCATTTTATTTCATTACATGTCGTTCTACAAAGGGAAGGTTCGTTCTTATTTTCATCGTTAAGGTATCTTTAACACAAAATTATTTATATCAAACAGGCTGGTGTCCGCGAATTTTTTGTAGTTAGTGTTGTTTTGTTGTTTTACGGGAACCACTAATTAACTTTCACAATCTCGTAACTGTTTATGTTGCTTATGTTAAATTATATTGCTATTGCTTATCCCCTATGGAAAAGCGTAACGATAAAAATTTGACCAGTACTCTACCAGCGAGTAAGCCTTGTCGAAATCATTTAAATAGTTTGGGAGATAGATTAGCCCGACCAAACTATGGAAATTCTCTTCATATGTATATAATGTACCAAGGTGTAAACAAAATAAGTTTTAAAATAAATAAGTTACTATGATCATACATAATCCTAAATGTAATATTATTGTTTATTACGCTTTCACACTTTAATTACTGAACCAATCATCATAACATTTTCCATAGAAGCTGCAAAGGGAAAGGAAAGGTGATAAAATCTAAACCTAAAAATAGAGCATTTTTACGCGACTGAAACCGCGATATAACGTTATTTATTTGTAAAGGATTTAAGAATATTTTAATGTATTACAATACATTATTATTCGTTGCAAAGAGTGACGAAGCTTCTAGTATCTAGGTTCTTTCTAATGGAAAATTTACATTACTTGCTCAATTTCCATTCTATTTTAGCTTTTCTATTTTATAAAGTTTGAAAATTTTAATGTACTTTTGTCAAAACCTAGCTAATCAACGAAATATATATACTGAAACTTACCAGGTCATCAGCGGTTACAGCATTTCCGTCCTTATCAAGAGCCACCACCATGTTGGCAAGACGGTCTTTTATGTCATCCACATCGTTGCCCAGAGCCAGTATTGCCATAATCTCGGATGCAACAGAGATATCGAAAGCAGTCTCACGACTGAAGCCTTTCTCAGTCGGAGATTGACCAATCGTGATCTTGCGTAAGTATCTGTCATTTAAGTCCATGACTGTAACAGAATAGAAAATATATGTTGGTGGTAATTATATCGTAAATTATAAGTTTGCAAGATTCGATGAAAGTTCTTTTATTTATGGCAACTAATCTTCTAGATTTATCTATCTACTGTCTTCTAGAATTATCACAAGACAAGTGTATTGTGATAATTTCAATATTCTAATAAAGCGATGACTCTCTTGTTAGAACTTCCGGGTAGTTTTTGTGGTGTCTCAGAATTAATGCTCCGTTGTTTCTCACCCACTTCACTTATTTGGTTCACAAAATTGGTTTTTTACGTGAGGTTTTTGGCTTTCATGTCTCTGTCAATTCTTTGGCGTAATTATAAAATAACTAAGCATGTGCTAGATACCTACATATTCGCGTTAATATCCAATTAACTTAATATATAACTAATATATATGGTATATCCATATAATTTTTTTTTTGGCGATTTTAAGTTACTTCTGATAATTAATAATCTAAGAACTCCATATATAAAAGTGTCGTCAAAATCGGTTTACTTATTTTAGAAATTAGTCCGAGAAACGTCGGATACGTCAGTTTATTTAAGGTCATAAATCACATACATATATCATAGAGACAAACTAAAATATTTCAAATTTCTTTGGTATAATACTTGCCTCTATTCCACATAATTTTCGAGGTATCAATATTGAGTCTCGCAAACTTTGTTTTCTCCTCGATGGTTAGAGAATCCGGGTCAGTTTTATCAATGCCCAATTTCTCCAGCCTTCTCAGTTGGATTGGAGAAAACTTTCTGACTCCTTTGATTTTTGGCACCAGGCGGTCATACAGTGGCCCGTCCTTTTGAGTGAGTTCGTGGAAGATTCTGGCGTCCATCTGAGCGGCCAGTAAGTTATTGGCCGCGGTGACTGCGTGGATATCGCCGGTCATGTGTAGATTGAATTCTTCCATAGGTATAACCTATATAACAACATGTTAAAGGAATCAATGTATTTTCCATCAGGAACTATTTTCGAATTCATCCCTTGGTTCAAATAAATAACTTGTCATTTTACGGTTGTCTAGAACTTCAAAATTTACGTGTTAATAAGCAAACCCTACGGACGGACAAACATTACTTCAGTAGGTATTTACGTTTCTAATTGTTTCGTGTTTCTGTTACTTATTTATTACATCTACTTTGTCGCAATTCGACATTTCGACCAAAATTCATTATTTTTTAAAGTGTCAATATTATTGAGGATTTTTGGGAAAACTGTATAAATATTGTAGATTACTAAATATAAGGATCTAAAGTATGTTAAATAGAGACTTGTAAATAATGACTTTGACTCGTTGAAGTATAAGGAAGAATCAAATTTTTTCTATATTTTTCTAAAGGTACTTAGTAAAATCCAAATAATATAACAAAAAAAAATCGGTGTACAAACAGAGGAGAAAAAGCTACTGAACTGTTTTGTCTTCGCCTATTTATATATAGATATTTTGGTTTTAAGTAATACATAACTTTCACAAGGTATACTAGAATGAATTACCAGAACCTGGATTCTATGTCAGTCGTGATGTATAAATATGAAAAATAATAATAATTGGCATAATTTTAGCACTGATTTAATTACCTGTGAGTAACCGCCACCAGCAGCACCTCCCTTAACTCCGAAAGTAGGTCCCTGGCTGGGTTGTCGCATACAAGCGAACGCGTTACGACCTCTGCGTGCACTTAGAGCTTGCACCAAACCTATTAAAGTTGTACTTTTACCTTCACCCAGTGGTGTTGGTGTTATACTGCAAAAGAATATTAAAATGTCACAGCATGTATCAGTAACATCTATAATTTGATAAGTATGTAGGTATGTAATATAATGTTAAGTAGATAGGCATTGTTTAAAAGAATTAATTGATAATCAAAACGGCATATATTAAGTATGTTTACGAATAGTGATTACTATTTATTTTGGGTAATTTCTATCTAACTTTTTATTTGATCGCACAAATAAGCAAAACAGATTATCTGATAGTAAAATAACTAATTATATGTCTTCATATTTCGGATATTTTAACTCTCCCATTTAAATATACTGACTGTGCGATCTACAACATTGTATCGTATTTTATATTTATTTTTGAAATTAAAACGTCTTAAACCACGTTGAGCGATTTGTGGTAGGAGAAAAACTTATGGATTTGCGTCATCGAAATGCCATTGACGCGTAACCGACATGCGCGTAATCTTTTGCACTTGTGTCAGACTAGCGATGCGTGAGTATAGCAGCCTATATACATGTAACATTGATATTTTGAATTGAGCTTGTGCAATCCATCATATGTTTGATTAATTAATAAACGTGAAACCTATAAGTGCCAATAAATGTGAAACTGGACTAATATTGATAATTTCAATTTAAAAATAACTCACACTATATCATTACATAGTATAAAACAAAGTCCCCTACCGCGTCTGTCTGTCTGTCTGTTCGCGATAAACTCAAAAACTACTAAACGGATTTTCATGCTGTTTTCAACGGTGGATAGAGTGATTAATGAGGAACGTTTTAGTATATAATTTGTCAAGGATTTTTTCATAATCAGGGCGGGACAACGTCTGCGGGGCCCTCTAGTTTCATATAAAAATTCAGAAAGAACATAATTATTCCATTGTTTTGTGTTTTCACGTCTGTCGGCAATCCATATGACTGTTTCGACTCTTTTATTTACATACCCGGCAACGACGATGTATTTGCCGCCACGTTTAGTCCGTAGTCGGTCGATGACGGACAAGGAGATCTTCGCCTTCGTCCGTCCGTATTGAGACACCTCGTTAGGGTAAAGGCCGATCTCGGCGGCGAGATCGCCGATGTCCTTCGGCTTTTGAGAGCGAGCAATCACGATGTCACTGTTGGCAGTACAAATCATTTACATGTTAATTTATTATCATTACATTTATTAGCATATACGTCGAAGACTTATTATTACTCAAGAAAACCCACAGATATAAGTTATCCCAGGGAATATTCTAAAAACGACAGTGAGTATGTTTGTTTGTTACGCCCTAACTACTCAACCGATCATAATGACATTTTGTTGTGAATGAAACATCATCATAGGCTACAGAAAAGGACACTTTCAACCAGAGCAAATGTACTGTTCCTGAGGAATAGGTCAAATCTACGAGCGAAGTCGCGAACAAAAGCTAGTTGTAAATATATTGACTTCTTACGAGAAGTTACCTTACTAGTTAGTATTGTCTGACGTACTTGATGGGTTTTGTAAATATATAAATAAGATACTAAGTAAAAGCTTTATTTATATATTTTTTGGTATAAACATGTGATGTCATGTGACGTTTCATCTTTATACAACTTTGAATTACAGCATATATCAATATGAATGTATTTAATTTAAGTTTGTTTTTCTTTTAACTTATTACCTAGTATATATTTTTTATAATATACCAGGTGTTAGGTTATTCGCTTACAGTATTCTAAGAGAGTTCATAGTCACATTTAACATATAAAATAATAATATCAAAACAAATACTAAAAAACAACAAAGAGAACCTAAGTTAAAGTTTGTTCTACGACTTTCGAAAATATAAACACAAACGTAATAAACCTAGGTGCAATGACCTTCGATAATAAAATGGACAATAAACCCATTTGTTTTGTTCATGCCGTTCCCACGTTCACTTTCAAGTGAAAGTAAATTCACCCGACGGTTATTGACACTGTGCTTTAACATAGACGCGTAGATGATTGCGTATAATTTTGGTATATTTTTAAATAATTAGCTCAAATATTAAGCACCTACTTTTTAAATTAATTGAGAACGAGAATCAGGTGTAGAGTAGCTACTGTAGTTGCTACTGCCAAAACTTTCAGCCTGTATAATGTATAATGACAAATAATAGTTGTTATTATTATTGATATACGTTCGATTGCTCAAATATTACGATGTTAAATTAATATAAAATTTGATACCTCGGTGGTGGTGAAATTGGTGAGATCCTGAGTGGACGCAGAGGCCAGTTAGGCGCAAGTAGACGGTCGAGTTGCCTGCGTGCGGATATAACGGTGTTACGCATCAGCATCGCTACGGTCATCGGGCCCACTCCCCCGGGGACTGGCGTCACGGCTGATGCCACTTGAACAGCCTCCTCGTAAGCGACGTCACCTACCAGACGCTGCCCACTCACTTTACTTGGATCTACATAACAATTATTTATTTCATTATTACTTATTGTATTCCATCAAAGAAGGTATATAGAAATTATAGATTAAAAAAATGCGTTATTTACCAATTAGTTCCCGATCATCATCAAATCATTAATATGTTGCCATTTATTACAATTTCCGTCGGCTTTTTGGTTGTTATTTATGATCTTTATTCAAATTTATTATTGCAATAGTAACATAAATACATACGAACAAACAAAATTTTAATCTAGTATTTTGGCAATTTTAGTAAAAGTTGACAAAACAAATTTTTATTAACACGATTTATGATTACTATCTTTATATACTGGGTATTAGGAGACCGCTTCCGAAAACGAAGACAGACGACAGTACTAATGACACCTTTGATGATGGGACGGAAAAAAAATCGATCCTGATTTAAAAAAATCGTATTTTTAAAACGTTTTATCAGCGTTATTTACGCTCCATCATGTTAGTACAGCTAAATGAAATGATAGTTTCATAAAAAATACATTACATTACTAAAAAAAAGCTGATCAGCCCGGGTCAACAAACTCCCAGGTCAAAAACTAAAAATACTAAACATAATAATCAATCCCGCCAAAACAAGCCGCTCCTTTGCGGTGGGCCGCGGCCGCCGCGCCGTTTACGGCACTATGATCATTTCCACAGATCAATAAAGCGTTAGACATTCCCAACTTTTATTGTATAAGCTTAGTTATCCTTACTGACTAGTCTTTATGTAATTTAGAAATCATAACTCTAATTATTTAATACAACTTTACAATCAATTTTACCCTGACGTAACAAGAAGCTCGTTACTTCAATAATGATATTAGAATATTAAATGAACCTAATAGATATAGGGGGTGGAATAATTAAATTAGAATTATTGTTTCGAATAAATATAAATATTAAATTCGAAACAAAAACAAAAAAAAAAAAAAGAAAAATTAAAAATCCGAAAAAATAAAAAAAATAAAAAAAAAAAAAATTAAAAAATAAAAAATTAATTAATAAAAATTTATTTTTGGAATTTAAAAAATTAGTTTTTTTTGGTTTTTTTTTTAATTTGAGGGCGGTACTGAATATTTTTAGACCCCCCTTTATTTATTAAATTTTTTAATTTTATTTTTTTTTATTTTTTTTTTTTATTATATAAATAAAAAAAAAAAAATATAAAAAAAAGATAATTTTTTTTTTTTTTTTTATAAAAAAATTTAATCATAAAACCTTTGATTAAAATATTTTAAATTTTAAATTTTATATATATTTTATTTTTTTTTTATTATAATTATATATATATTAGATACTCACGTACACAATTATAAAAACTATTTAATCTTTATCTTTGATTTTGTACAAGAAATTAAAAACGAAATAGTACATAATAATTTGATAGTTAAAATTAATTGCAATTATGATCGACAGTTAATTAATCTATCAGAATGAATTTAAAATAGTATTCTTATACTTTATGTTAACAGACTTTCCGTTTTTAGTCCGTCCAATACCATTATTTGAAAACAGGCAGGTACGTCACAATTATCTAAAATTACTTGCAATTTTTATTGTGAACGCCGCCTCTAATTCTTTTATGGCGTCCGACATCCAAATACCCACAAAGTTGTAAATTTTGGGGGGCGCGGTATCAAAGAAACGATTAAATGTTGTAAATAAGTATTTGCACGATCGCTAGCTGAGGTTCGTTGACCCGAGTATCAGCTGTTTTTTTGTTTTTGTTATACATTGCTGTTTTTTTTTTAGTAAAGTAATGTATTTTTTATGAAACTATCGTTTCATTTAGTTGTACTAACATGATGGAGCGTAAATAATGCTAATAAAACGTTTTCAAAATATGATTTTTTTTTAATCAGGATCGATTTTTATCCGTCCCATCATCAAAGGTATCATTAGTACTATCGTCTGTCTTCGTTTTCGGAAGCGGTCTCCTAACACCCAGTATACATCTCTTCTGTACGTGTATATGTCACTGAACTCCTCCTAAACGGCTAGACCGATTTTGGTGAAATTTTGTGTGCGTGTTCCAGTGGATCCGAGAATGATTTAGACTGGACACGGTAGGTGGTGTTGCGGTTGACTTTTAGGATTTTTTTTTATTATCAAGGTAGGACAACGTCCTCCAGACCCGCTAGTTTACTTATAGATTTTAAACATTAAAATACGCTAAAGTACAAATGCATGGATTATAAGCATTCTAGGACGGATTTTAAATAGAATATTCTCCTATTTTTTAACAATGAATATAATGAGTCATAAAGAAATTTGTTTATAAATAAATATAACATTTATTTACCTTCATAATTTCATTTCACTAAAAAAAAATATTTTAAACTATATTTATCCAAAATAAATACATGTAAAACATTTTTCTTATTTTTTTTTCTTTTAGATAAAAAGAAGCATTGAGTCGCTCTTTGTGAAAACTGTGCAACTGCAGTTTGTTTATGAAATTGATCACGTATAAACAGCACACAGCACTTGAACAGAGAACACGCTGTATTCATTTGTTTTGACTTGGGTCGATTGTGTTTTGTCAATATATTCAAGAGTTTTCTTTTAAATTTCCGCTATTGCGTAAAGCACAACAAATATGGCCCTGTGAATACACTGATATAATTGGGACTCAACACTACTGGCAGTGACAGACCTCGTGGCGTAGTGGTCGCCGAGAGATCGCTAGTTCGATTCCCGCACATAACTAACTTTTACATAATGAACATAATTGTCAGTTCTGTGCTTTCTATACAAAAACCCAAGATGCATATTAAACGTCTCGCACAAAAGTGAGTGCATAATTTTGGATTATGCACTCATTTCAAATAGTCTCGCGTCGCTTACGTCCTTGTAAAAACAACTTTAAATCATTCAGGTATCATAACCACGTATGCGTATATTGGGGAGTTTTTGCGAACGGTTTTGAGCGCTACTTTTATTCGAGTCTTGGGTTCTTATATGTCAATGGTTCAAAGTAAAGTTGCAAAGTATGTTTATCTTGAAATTCGATGGCTGGTGCGAAATTTTGTTTTAATATTAGTAAAAACTTGAATATAAAAATAGGTCGTAATCCAAAAAACTTATTTATATCAGAATATTATACATAATCGTACAATATAATAATCATACCGCTAATAGGATTGATTCCACAGTCAATGACGACTGCTCCGGGCTTGATCCAAGAACCGCGAACCATCTCCGGCCGTCCGATAGCCACCACAAGAATGTCAGCAGTTTTCGTCTAAACAATATTTTCAATATACATTTCAAATGTTCTAATACAATCAATACACAGTAGCAAAATAATGTGTTTGGTCGAAATACACAGTGCATTCTTACGCTCTCAGAAGAACTGCCAATACATTGAATCGATTTAAAAAGAAAGCTAAGGTAATTCCATATATAATTCGATTTATTCGTAAGTCATCATTAAGACAAAACTACGTCGCCATCTGTGTCTGTTCGTTTATTTCCTTACTTTTAAACTTAACAACGAATTTTAATACAGATTCACTATCATTCAGGGAATTTTCTCAGGAAGATTTTTATATGTAATACAGGTTAGTTATTTATAGAAAGTAGCGAAAAGTCGATATATATTAATCAGATCGAAAAAACTATTTTTCGTGGACTAACGTCGTTCAAATTAGTTGATGTATGACAGAAAAGTATGTGTATTTTCTACAAAAAAAACCGCGATGCTATGTCTATAGTCTAAGGATAAGCCACAGTAACTATTTTTATATTTTATATATTATTAAAATATAACGGGTTATTATGAGCATATCATTATGATGAATATCTTAGAAAATATACCATTTTTAATATGACGCGCGACAAAAAGAATGTTGTTTCTGTGGCGAGAATTACGAAGCTTCTTTGATTTTTATCTACGTGTAATATTTCTCCAAGTGCCGATCTATCTAGATCGCAACTTACGTGTCTACATTATTTTGACAATTATGACTCTACACTGCAATATTACGTTGGACTCATATGGAGTCGAGACGAGTAGCTAGTAAGATTATGCGATAATCATCATAATAATATTAATTGTACCTGTTAAAAGTAGGTAGATATATTTTTGCAACATTTCCGTTGTTAAAAAGTTGTGGAAGTCCAGTGTTTTGACCGGTAGAATGTCACGGCCAATGATTTTTTAAGAATTCGCGTACATTAACTAAGTTAAATTGATAACACCATCGACCGATGGTGAAGGAAAACATCGTGAAGAAACCTGAACCTGAGAAATATTCGTGTAGTACCATCGTGTGTGTGCAAATATAGAATTGTTAATTCCTAGTAGTTTGAAATCGCCAATACGTCGTGGGCTGGCGTGGTGAATAATAAATATATTACCTTACCTTTCTTCGGGAAGAGGCTTATGACCCTGTAGTGAGTCTCTTACGGGCTTATGTGATGTTTTTTTTTCAGAATATAAAAATACTTTACTAATTTATGTTTGTACATATTTGAAAAGATGATAAATTCAGCAAAGCACTTACGATCTCACTCAAATTTTTAGTCTTTGAATGGCAGACTGTAACGGTGGCGTGTTCCCACTTCAGCAGCTCGGAGACTGGAGTGCCCACGATGCGGCTACGACCGAGGACGACAACATTTTTGCCGGCGATGGTAGTCCCAGTTTTCTTGATGAGTTCAATACAACCAGCAGGCGTGCATGGAATAAAGCCAGAGAAGTCGCCAACTGCTACCCTACCTTCGTTGACGGTGTTTAGCCTATTCGAAAAATATATTCTCATGAGCAATAAATTGCAATCATACGATATACTTCAATTACAAACTAATCTTTAAATAGTGCTTTAAAATATATATCGATGGAAGTTTTTATGTCAGGTCTTATTATAAGCAATTTCAATGTTGCAAACAAACATATATATTTAAAAGGATGTTGATGTATCTAAGGTGCCCTAAAAGCGCGATGAGAAGCCCACGAGGCCAACAGCGGATAATTAGTTCGGTAAAAAAATCTGAGGTCCCCATACAAACTGTATGACCGAAGGCCATGAGAGTCGGCACAACTAAATCTTTATCATGCAGAAATTCTGTTTGCTATTCATTCTATTATCATTGATTAGGTGGTGCAGTCTTATATTTTATTGTTATTAAGTGTTATAATTTTGTATTGTAATTTACCACGATGCACTCCGAAACTACTCAACTGATCTTCCAACTTGAGAGATAGGTTAATTCACATTTCAATTAATGGCCTCAATATTTTTAAATTAAAAATTAAATGATTGCCAATGTGGTTTAGGTTTCATTAATCTCGAACAGATTCCGCTTTAAATTAGTTTGATATCAGAAAACTGTAGGAATGACTGTTATAGATATCTTATAGATGGCTCCATATTGAAATTTTGAATTTCTTTTGCGATAACTGAGACACGACATCTTGTGACAGGGTCAGTTAGTTACAATATACCCGTAGCTATGCTAAGTAATTGTAGTTGTTATTCACTTCTTAGGCCTGCAAATTCTACCGAAAAATGAAACTGCGTGCAACTCAATGTAATAATAATTTACTAGTACTCACATACTATAGCGATAGCTTATATTAATATATACATATATAGAAAGTCAATTATATAAAAAGTAATCAGACTCATACCCGTCAACATCTTTGTCCGGAGATACTGCGTCGGTGACGCGGTGCGAATCAATTGTGTGTTCCGAGTCCAGAGGCATCTGAACAATGATACCGTGGACTGACGAAGATTCATTGAGGCTGGTGATCTTGCCTAATAACTGCAGAAATATGTAACATTAGGTCGATTTATTTTCATATGACAATGCTATTAGAGAACCATCTTTACCTTTAAATAATTATCTACATCATTGTTTGCAACAAGTGTATTAATATTTTAACTGTGTGTTATTTAATTATGTAATGAAAGGTCCAAATATGCAAAGAAATATAAAGAAAGAAAGATTATAGACTGTACAAATAAAATATTATCTCATGCTTTCCATTTATCATTAACGTTTGTTATGAAAATAAAATAAATTATTGTAATTATTTGTTAAATTTAGCGTTTATTTTAATGCTTAATTACATCATACGATAACTCGTAAACAAATATTGTTTATGTATTCTTATCGTACAAGAGCCAATAGGTTAAGGGGCTGACGGAGTATTGTTCCCGCATATCTATATTTTAAGAAGTACACGTTCGTTGCAAAGAGTTTCATAGAGAATAAAATTTAATAGTGTTTACGTATTATTCCATACGACAATCGAGGAAGTATTTAATGTGCTCTGTTTATAATAAATTATCGATCTTATTGAAGTACATAAGTTTAACCATTATAAGAATGTATACTCAGGTCTATAAATAATTCCCAACCATTCTTATTCCATATACGTTTCTAGAATTTGTCTGTTATTTCACAATATAGTAGTAATAACCAATTTTTACTTCATAAAGTATCAATGTATCCATTCCTCCTATAACAAACTCAGAACACGCGTGAATATAAGTTTGAGGAAAATCATAAATTTATGTTGAAATCATTGATATCTAGATTTAATATCACGAAATAGACTGCATATAAGTTATAATAAAAATTAAGCTATTCCAATCAACACGATTAACTTACGAAAGAAAACATGAAAGAAAGTCTTTAGCAACCTAGTGTAATACTAAAATCTTCAATAAATACGATCACTTATATACGCCCCTTTATAATTAAAATCGTTAATAATAATATACTTGTGATTTAAAACTCACGCTGTCATAGTATCATTTACTATTTTGCACATTCAGTAATTCGTCGACCTGTAAATATTCCATTATGCCTCTCTTCACGGCAACTCATAATGCTATTGCGATTTAAAACCATTACACGATTTAAATAATCTGAATTGTTCTTATATATCCTTTATTATTATTTTTAGAGGCTTTGATTCAGACGACTATATCTGCCCCATTGTATCTTATCTTTTATAAGACCATATCAAGAGACTTTTGTATCATATTAAATTTTTACACGAGAATCAAACCTGTAGAGATATATACCGCCGCGCTGGTCTCATTATTATTACTAGGGGTCGTAATGCGACTATATTTTTTATTTTGTTTCAAAGTTATTGTGGTTCTTTCGCTAAAATATGTACTTATAGGTATAATCATTGTAATAAAAAATGTTCTATGATTGTCTTTTACGAGCGTGTACGTCATTAGGCAATCATTCTTTATTTATTTTAACAATATGAATATTTTAGAAAAATACATATTGCTTTATACCTGACTAGTAGGTTCGGCGGTCATTGTTCCTCCCTGATAATAAAAAAAAACCTTGCAAATTATATACCTAAACCTTCCTCATGAATCACTTTATCTACTAGTGAAAGTCACATGCAAATCCGTTCAATCGTTTTTGAGTTTATCGCGAACAGACAGACAGACGAGGCAGAGGACATTGTTTTATAATATTACTAGCGGGCCTGGCGTACGTTGTCCTGCCTTCATAATAAGAAAAACCTTGACAAATGATATACCAAAACCTTCCTCATGAATCACTTTATCTACTGGTGAAAACCGCATGAATATCCTTTTAGTAGTTTTCGAGTTTATCGCGAACAGACAGACGGACAGACGCGTCATAGAACTTTGTTTTATACTATGTAATGATAATGATTCCTGATAATCAATGTGACTATTTGACGACACTCTAATATGTAATTGATTTTACCTTTCTCTACTCCTTCCCCACATGACTTGTAACTATTCGAAATATCACAATCCTACGTACGCGCAATGTTCATAGAAAGGCGTAGAAAGTTTTTGTTCACGTATATATATTATTGTTCTAAGGAAAACAGTATTGCTAACCTCGGCTTCGGTAATATCTCTTGGCAGGCGAATGTGTTCAGCCACGATGCCAATATTTTCAGCTGCTTTGAGTTTCATACGAATGTAAACGTTGGAGTCCTCTCGGCCTCCAACTTGCACGATAGCGAGCTTCGGCTGAAATTCTGACCATTTTGAACGTAGTTCAGATACTTGCTGCCGTAGCTCGGTCTCTATTGATCTGAAACATTAAAGAGACAATATTACAATATTTTTTTTAATATAAAGGTGGGATTTACTTATGTGTTAAGAGTCTTTACGGCATCACGCGATAAAGTATTTTTTAGTGTTTTTTATTTGGTACATAAACCAGATATGTATTAAAACTAATAAAAATATTTGTTACGAATAGAGTAAACCATAGTAAAAGAAAGAACAAATAAGTAAAGCCTAAAATCCAAAATTAAAAATCATTATAAGATCTATCTCAATACATAGATTGTAAATGCCATCAATTAAAACACAATTCTTTTTTTTAAATCTTATATAAGTTAGTTTATAGTTTACGTGATATAGAAGTAATGCTTATTCTAATTGTAACTATGTATAAAATTGCGTACCCGGCAACTTTAATTCCTGATATTACTTTAGCCACCATTCTGGATAACAGCAGACTTTTCTCTCTGTTGGTCACTCGCCAACTGTCATATTACGCGATAGCAATTTATAGTGGATGCAAATAAGTGATAACCCCGAGGTAAGATCAAAATAATATCTGGATTTAATGGGTACTAACTTACACCATCAGAAACAGATCACGTACAATGTTATAAGATGTGATATCTAAATTTATTACGATAATATTTTTTACTAATGGTATTTTTTGGTAGACATGTAAATATTCGAATAGCTAACGTGGTACTATAAGTGGTTACTGCAATCACGGTATAAATACGTCTATAAGAATAGCAATTCGTCTACGTAATATAAAACTAAAATATATTGTAGAACTACAGTAACGAACCCATTTGCCATAAAATAGATAGATAAAAAACAGCAGATTTTTCTTTTTACTGGAAATTGTGAAAGAAATGAAAGATGAAGTGGAAAAAACAGTATTGTCATTTATATTTAAGTTAAATAAGTTACGTGTTTCGTGTCTAAATATACTATATTATTCTAGATACAACGAATCATAATTATATATTGACAAAAAGTCGATCGTGTACATTAAAGAAAGTCAATATATCGTACGCTTTTTACGTACCTACTATTATATTTTAAAACTTACCGCAAACATTCTTTGGAGAATAATCTTTTGGGAATTATAATTAGACCTCGAATAAAATTAAAAGACATTTCAATGCGGTCATCTAATAAGCACAATAAGAAGTGTGTAAGTTAACACTGGATTTTTCTTTAAAGTACGACAAATACAATTCTGTAGTTAACAGCTTCACAGAAGATTAGTTAATGTTATAAATAAACAATAGTTCGTTAAGTTACAAAATAAATAAAATTACATATATCAACTAGTCGCGTGCTGCTTTGAAAATGTTTAAGCAATTTATCCCAAATCTATATCTTATTTTATTTTGTAACTATTATAGACTCAATTAACGCAGTACTAGTTTAAAGAATATGTATTCCCTTTAAACGAATAATCAATTGTCATGAGTCAGTAACATGTTAATTACTTTCATGATAATATTTTCTTTATAACAATCATGCTCTTGGGTTCTGCATCTTAATTTGATCTTTATTCTTTTAACGTTATTATATATTACAGCTTTTACGAGAAATTTCACCATATACTATATTCACTATAGCTTAAACCAATGCCCAATATCAACAGAACTGATTATTTCACCAAATATCTATAATAAATACCTGCATTCACTTGAGTCGCAATAACTAAAGACTAAATTCTTAAGATGTAAGAAAAAAATAATTAGAATTTATTGGCTCTCTATAGTGTTTTGTAAAATATTTGTGGAACTAAAATTATTAGAGGGCTATATAGCAACGTTTATTATCCCATATAAACTACAATTAACGTGATCGCACTATGTTACAAAAGAGTACCCAGATATTTTTACTACTACGACATTTTAGCCGGCAGCGTCTGTCTGTGAGCGTCTGTACATTTTCTGGGTAAAGCGAATGCTGGACCATAATCGTGTTGCATTGGATCACATATACAGTGCTTAGGTGTTTAATCTACAGTTTTACGAAATCCATAATCTTTTGTCTCTGGATACGTGTATTTTCAAATAAGTATATCTAGCCATTGCTCATTTTACCGCTATAGTGGATTCCCTACAGATATAAGAACCCGACAAGAATTAACTTACTACTACTTAACTTCAATTTTCCATTTAACGCTCGACTGTAGTCATGAAAAATGATCATAGATCCAATGATCCTAGGAATGTTTAAACATAGCATGGAATAAAATCAAGAGTAGATTTTTTCTTACATTAATTTGTAACAAACATATGAGAACAAATAATGAACCTAAAATGATAATGAATTCTTATGCATACATTTCACAAAATAGAAACAATTAAAATTATAATTTGATTATAATTAAAATAAAAAAAAGATTAGTGACACCGCTTACTCGAAATTAGATACGATGGCGCTTAAGTAAAAGTAAATAATAGAAAAACAAATGCACGCCGACGAGAAATATCAGCATCAATTACGAAGTCCTAAGAAAAACAATACAATTGTAAATATACACAGGTAAATAAAAAGGTAATAAAAGCTATTGGTAGTTATTTTACCATTTGATATTTGCAATTATATTAAAAACATTAAGTAAATAACATTAAATGAATTTTAATAATAGGTACGTATGTATAAATCTGTGTACTTACTTTAGTACAAAGTCCACATCTTCACGAGTCTTCCACATGATTACGTAATACCTTATCAATAACAAAACATATGTGAAAATAATAAAGAGACACAATTCACGGCGTCGCCGGCTCCGTTGTCCTACGACGGCTTCCTATTGATGAATTTTAATGAACTCTAAAAAGGAATCCTAAGCACGTCTTTTAGCAAACTGGTTGGTATAACAGGTTGTAACCATTTGTGTCAATATGTATATGACTTCACTTACTATAAATGCAAATTATACGATTTTATTTAATGTAACTGCGTATTGTAAAATGATCGGTTTTTATTGTATAATTTAGATTGTTTTGTGGCGTTATACTTTTTTTTATTGAACTTTCGTTTAGAGTGACCCTGAGCGGTACAGGTAGCTAGACTTGGGCCCGTTCAGGTAGCGCTCCATTGCCTAAAGTGTTTCAATATTTAATTAGCTTCTGTACGTTTGGGAAGCTCCGGCAGTCTCCAATGAGCATAGCTATCGCTGCACCCTATTATCAATCCTAAGGTATCACGCCAGACTTATTCTGCTCAGCCCTAACTATAATTAATACTATGGTAAATTTATATGTTCTTATGTTGTGTTAATAAACTTTATATGCAATTAGAATTATTAGAAAGATTATTGATATAAATTATTTTAAACCATGTAATATTTATTTTTATTTCAATTGAGAAAGATGAGCTGTATATTTATTATTTTATGGATACCAGAATACATTATATTATACTGTTTGAAAAGCCTTTGTTTATTCAGGAGATTTTCACCAAAAAAAATCGTATAGTAAGCAACTCATCCTTTACTAATTAGCTCCTTTTAGGAAAATGTCTACTGTTCGTAGGTATTTATACCACGATATTTAAAATAACTAATCATTAGTTATATTATGCATCGTAACTAATGATAAATAAAAATTTAAGCATAAGCAGCGGCATTCAAATTTCAACCATAAAATTTTTAACTTGTCTGAGAATCGAAACAGATGGATTTGACATTATAAACACATCGTGAAAACAATTATATATAGATTATCCATAATCTGATAACGTATGGAATTTCGATGTTTAATTTTGACAGGATGAAGTAACAGGTGATTTTAGAATTTGTTTGACAGCGGAGGTAACAATAAAATTTATAAAAGCGGTTTTTACTGACTACGGGTTAAGGGTTTTTTGTAATTTTACTGAAATGCGCTCCAAATTTTACTTATATCTTTGGTTTTAATATGTATAGTCCTCTACTTCCCTACTTTAGAACAAACTTAGGTATAACTAAGTGTTCTATATATAACTTACAGTTAACTAATGGATAAATAAATTCCACTTTAGATTCCCATAATAATATTTTGACTTTGCTTTCATATTATACTTTTGAATATATTAAGGGGGGGCCCGAAATTAAGGTTTTTTTTTTTTTTTTTTTTTAGGTTGGGGAAAAGAATTTTATGTGGGTTGAAGGAAAGAAAAAAAAAAACAAAAAAGATGGGGAACAAAGAAAAAAAAAAAAAAAAAAAAATGAGTGATGAATATTTTTTTTGTTTTGGTTTTTTTTTTTTTTTTATTTTTAATTTTATAAAAAAAAAATAAGAAAAAAAAAAAAAAAAAAAAAAAAAAAAAGAAAAAAAATAAGAAAAAAAGAAATATATAAATAACAATGAAAGAAAAAAAAAATGATGAAGGGATGAATAAATAAAAAAATAAAATAAAAAAAAAGATAAAAAAAGAGGGTGGTTAGAAAATAATTAAAAAAATATTAAAAGAATAATAATTAATTTAATTTAATAAAAAAAATAAAAAAAAAATAATTGAATAAATAATTAAAAAAAAAAAAAAAAAAAAAAAAAAAAAAAAAAATAGGAAATATAAAAAAAAAATAAAAAGAAAAAGGAATAGGAAAAAAATAAACAAAGCGAGGAGCGCAGTGAGGGGCGGGAGTCGCGTTCCTTTGCTCCATTGTGTGGAATAGGGGGGAGAAGTAGAGAAGATAAGCTTAAAAATGAAAATCGATAATATAATTTTTTATAATGATTTTATGTGTATTATTTTTTGTTATATTTTTTTAATAATAATTGTTTTAATATTATAAAAAAAATATTAATAACTTTATTCTAGGTTTTTCTTAGTATTTGTTTTGATATTGTTATTTTATATGTTAAATGTGACCATGAACTACCACAGGATTGAAGGGCATCAATCCCTTTAAACATTCACCTGGTAATTTGATTGTGCTACTTATTAATCAGGTTCTAATAAATTTTATATATTAATGCATGTATTATAAAATGAAACAACCACTGAGATTACAATTAAACTTTAATGTTTCCAACTACAAATAGTCTACTGAGATTATACACTTACACAATAATGTTTATAGTAACGAATCACAGTCTTAGAATGGCAATAAGTCCACACTTGTTAATTTCACACGTAAACAATGTCTCCTATTGGGTGAGATACAGTTAGATTTCCAAAACAATACATTTTTTTTATTGCAGTAGTTTGAAGTATTGTTTCCAAAATAGTGTATGATAACTTCAAGTAAAAACGATTAAGTTTCCTAGATATACCACAATCAGTGGAGGGGCATCGAGTCCAAGTGCAAATACTTGATTTAAATATAAAGAGTAGCTATGTTAAGCTGTTTAAGAATGGAATTAAACTGATGAATATGAGTTATGGGTCAGGAAATTATATAATAAGAAAAAAATATATTGAAAAAACTCATTTTTTCGCGCCTCCGACTCTACCTCACCCCTTACATTATTTACGAATAACCACCAATGCCAATAATTATATGAAATACAAAGACAAATTAGTCTAGGACAGAATAAATCACGATACTTCGGTAGATGACTTGGTCAAATGACAAAGTATTTAATTATACTTTAGCAACAACAAAAAAAAACAAATTTTCTAACCTTCCTGTTAAAACAAACTATTTAAAAAATCTTATCAACATAAGACACAGTAAAATATTCGACAAAGAGAAACTACAAAGTAATAAAAAAAAGATTAATTATTAACTATATTTAGATGATCTACGATTGAAAGGAAGTAAAATCTTCTTCCTTCTCTTTGTGCGCGTTCGAGTAGAGATGTATGCGCAGCGCGTGTAGAGACATCGGTCTTGTGCCGCACAGCTTGCACGCCATCTCAACGTTCGACGATATCGACGTCCTGTTAATAACATATACACAGTACACTATACAATATATACACAATACAAAACACACATACACATAATACATCATACATATGTACACAGTGCACTATACAATATATACACAATACAAAACACCCATACACACAATACATCATACATATGTACACAGTACACTATACAATATATACACAATACAAAACACACACACACACACAATACATCATACATATGTTCATAGTATACTATACAATATATACACAATACAAAACACACATACACACAATACATCCTACATATGTACACAATGCACTATATGTATATACACGGTACGATATACGCATATACATAGTACAACAAACCTATAAAAACCATGCTTGTACTGTGTGTACAAGGTACGGTATTTATACAGTACAACATACACATGTACACAGTACAAGATATGTCACATTTTGGAATCATCTGGTTTATATCCAGTAATTTAGCAGTAAGGAACTTGCATCTTGAATGGGTCACAACCACCATATATGTAGTGATACGACCGAAATCCATCAGTGCCTATTGATTGGTCACGTTTCGGAATTAACCACTGTATATCCAATAACCGATGGATATCTCTCGACGGGCACCGTTGTTTTTGATGTGTAACATATTTCCTCTCGGTTGCCGGATATATTTTGTTGAAGTGATCATCTACAGTTATACAGTGTTATGTTTAAAATCTGAGTATTTTATTGTGTATTTTTTCCTTTCTATAAGCGTCTGACAAAATTCATGTCTTAAAAGAAATGGAGTAAGTAATATGGAATTATAGAATAATATTTTTGCGGATTTTTTTCTTTTGTTTTTCGCCTGAATATCGTTTATGTTATTAAAAAAGTCCTATTTGAAAGATATAATTATTCGATAAAAATTATTTCCAATCATACCCAGTTCATTTCTTTCAGGATTGAAGTAACTATTGCGTATTTACCACGACTAGAGTTAAGTTTACGCGAGCAAGCGTGCTCCTTAATATAGAATTACATATACTTTCATGCTTAGAATATATTCGACCAATAATATGACGAATAAATTGACTTCACATATATATTTCGTCTCAATTTCATAGTAAGATAACATGTTAGATTTACACATCATATGCGACTACCGTGAGGGTCGCTTGTTTTTGAGGATACTACTGAGTAAGCACGGAAACGTTACTTTATCTTGTTCAAATAAAAAAAAATCGAAGCAGTCATAAGGGCTGCCGACAGAAGTGATAACTCAAAACAATGGAATAACTGTGTTCTCTTTTGAATTTTGACATTATTTATAGTCAGAATTATTTAAAATTAGCGGACATTATCCCCCGTTCTGATAATAAAACAGTATTCACATAGCTCATGGGAAGCGTTCGATGATGATGCTCCATGCGAGTTCCATGATTTTTATTCACCCAAAAAGTGCCCAACGTAACTAAAGAAGTTTTTACTTAAAATAAATGAATGTTGACGAATTTTATCATTAATCAACAATGAGTAGTAATTGTGTGTGACCTGTTAACGAGGAGCTTGAGGTGATCGTTGTCCCGCTTGAGGTCGAGGAGGTGTTCCCTGGAGGGCGGGTGCAGCTCGAGGGGCGCGTGCAGCGGGAACACGACCGCGTGCTCCACCATATCCGGCACCGTGATCTCCAGCAGCTCCTCCTCCGGAACCGACTTCCACTCCCACGCGCCCGGCACGTCTTGCAGCTCGCGGTGCTTGCGACGCTTCGTCAACAACCTCAACATTCAAGTATAATGCTACGTTAGTAACCTCATCTTTAAAAGATTATGCTTAGTTAGTAACCTCATCTTTAAAAGATTATGCTTAGTTAGTAACATCAACGTTAAAGGATTATGCTTTGTCAGTAACCTCAACATTGAAGTATGTTATGCTTAGTTAGTAACTTCAACTTTAAAAGATTATGCTTAGTTAGTAATCTCAACTTTAAAAGATTATGCTTAGTTAGTGACATCAACGTTAACGGATAATGCTTCGTCAGTAACCTTAACTTTAAAAGATTATGTTTCGTCAGTAACATCAAGTTAAAGAGATTATGCTAAGTTAGTAACATCAATGTTAAAGGATTTTGTAGTAACATTAATGTTAAAGAATTTTGCTTCGTTGGTAACTTCAGCGTTAACGGATAATGCTTCGTCAGTAATCTCAACATTAAATGACAATGCTTGGTCAAGATACTCAACATTAGAGGATAATGTTTCGTCAGTAACTTTAATATTAAAATATGTTGTTTCATCAGTAACTTCAATTTTAAAAGTATATGTTTAGTCAGTAGGCTCAACGTTAACGGATAAGGCTTCGTCAGTAAACTCAATGTTAAAGGATTTTGTAATAGCTTCAACTTTAAAGAATTATGCTACGTTAAAGGATTGTGGTCCGTCAGTAACTTCAATGTTAATGGTTAATACATCTTCAGTAACCTCAACGTTAAATTATTTTGCTTCACCAGTAATCTCGACGTTAAAAAACCTCCATACAATACAAATTTTATACCAAAATTTGGGACAATGATGACTCAGGTGAATCAATGCATTTATCGATGCAGATTCGAATACTTGCATTGAACCCGATCTTTTAGAAAAACATCGGGATGGTAGGTTTTTCTAATATCTGACTAGCTACAACCCTCAGGTTGATAATCTTGACTTGTACCCCACTATTGAATATAATAGTGGTGAATATAATATCTTATATAGATGAATAAAGTATTTAGTTAGTGTTAGCCCAAAGTAACTATTCCACGAGGACGAAGTTGCGGGCAGAAGCTAGTATGATGAAGACAAGATCGCCAGTCGACAAATACTATAGTTGTAGCTGTAAATAAACTCCTTGAGTACGTACTGCATGAGGTCCTTCCGTATAATCGCGGGTATCTGCGGCCGCAACTCGTCATCAGCTGTAGGAATGTCTTGACCTTCATTGCAGTACAGCATATAATCCATTAGATGACGGATGTGATTAATCTATTGAAATTTAATTAAACCAATATTAACAAAAGAAAAGCGGTAACAGTTTTCAAATCACGCGGATATTGTTGCTAGGTTAGAAGTGTGTCGCTGAATAATCTATCATTTATTCTCAGATAATTAACACTATCTTTATATAAAATGAAGTCGCTTCCACTGTCTGTTCCCTGAGATCTTTTAAGCTATTCAGCGAATTTTAATACAGTTTTCAGCAATGGATAGAGGGATTCAATTTATAATAATACATACATATTATAGTACAGAAAAGCCGAAAAATTCAAAGATTTGTAATGTGATGTCGTAGCAAAGATATTTTTTTGCGCTTAAATCGCAAACGCTATCTAAACCTTACGAGATAGACTCAAATTAATGTACTACGAAATTGTATATCTTAAAAAGATCAATAGAAAAGTCTTTGATGGTATATATTTATCTCTAAAGGATAACCAACAGTAAGCGTTTTTATCTTTTTACTAAAATAATTACGTGTTATTTACCAAGTTATTTGATATTATACAGTATTATTCCTTATCCAATTAAATACATTACAAACGTTGTACATGTCATGTGTAGATCAAAACTGCTCTTTACAGTATTTCATTAAAATGGATATCTACATTAGACCCGTGCGAAGTTGGGGCGGGTCGCTAGTTTAAAATAATTACATTGAATTTCTTGCGGTCTTTGAGTTAATAATACATACACTTACTCGATTTAGGAATCGCTCTACTGAAATAAATATAAGTCAATAATGAAACTTTTTAAAGTTTACTTTTTAAAGAAAAACAACCAATAGTTGCTCACGGGTTCGATTTTTGACGTATACAACAAATTAATCGAAACCAAAAAAAAGTGCGGACCAACCGCAGAATAGAAGAAAAAAAATTATAAAACATACGAGTCCGATGTCTTCGACGTTGAAGTCAGCGTCGATGTTGAGGAGCAGATCGTGTTCGGGGAAGTACGGGTCGCCGGAGTCGGTGCTGCCGAGTCCGCACAGCGTGCTCACATACCGCGTGCACTGCACGTCGCGACGTAACTCCGCACTGCATACACCATACACCACTTTATATATACCAGGTCTTAGGTTAGTCGTTTACAATATTCTAAGATATAATAGTTCATGGTCACATTTGACATATAATATAAGAATATCAAAACAAATACTAATAAACAACAAAGAGAACATAAGTTAAAGTTTGTTATAAGACTTTCAAAAGTATAACACAAACGTAATAAATCTAGGTGCAATGACCGGTGTTGAAAGCTGCAAGGGGCGATCCGGAGTTAATAAATAACCTTCGATAATAAAACGGACAATAAACCCTTTTATTTTGTTCATGCCGTTCCCACGTTCACTTTCAAGTGAAGCCACCAGACGGTCATTGACCCTGTGCTTTAACATAGACGCATAGACGATAGCGTATAATTTTTGTTTTTTTTTTCTAGATAATTAGGTCAAATATTAAACGCCTCTTTTTCTAATTGATTTAGGAACGAGGATCGAGTGCAGAGTATCCTCCATAAATATTGCTAATGTCTAAACTTTCAGCTTGTATAACGAAGTCCTCGGTCACGTCTGTCTGTTAACGATAAACTAAAGAACTACTCAACGGATTTACGTGCGGTTTTCACCAGTAGATAAAGTGAAATACACACCGTATTTATTCTCCTATATTTATATTTGCTTTGTTTAGTTTTGAATTTGTAGTTATATAGTATATAGTAGGTATACCTATTTTGTGTGATCATCTGTGACGTGTTGTGTGTCTGTGTTGTTTGTTTTTTAAATCTTGTATTATAACATTACTACACTGACTGACCGACTGAACGTCCGTTTATCATGATATGGGCTCACATCGAAAATCAGCGCTGCAGTTCTACTGTACTGCACATTTTGCTGAATGGGTTTGCCAATTATTGGACCTTTTTTTTTCATGTTTCAAATGTATCAAATTTTTGTTGTCTAACTTGTTTGTGTAATTTAATTTAATTGTATGGTTGGTCCAACAATATAGTTTTTCTTTCCATTCATTAGGAAGGTATATAATTTGTCAAGGTTTTTTTTTTATTATCAGGGTGGAACAACGTCCGCCGGGCCCGCTAGTATATGTATAGTATATATATGCTAGCGGACAACGGGGCCACGCGTTTCTGTGGCTCAGTTATAACGTATTGAGCTAAAATTATGATAAAATATTTGGTATTATGGGGTAATAAGTCTGTCCAAAAACTTGATACAAAGCGCTATTTGTTCGAGACTGTACTTACAATTAATAACACTAATCAAATTTGTCAATAATTTAATTTATAAATTATAATATTAATTTATAAATTATAAAATATTGAGGACATTAATGGAAATATAAATTATCCTGATGGGCCTCCGGCGCTCCCACTGACCGAACGAAACGCAACAATGCAAGCACTGTTACTTTATGTCGGTTTTCTGTGAGAGGGTGGTATTCCGGTCGAGCCGACCCATTCACACTGGAACCAGTAATAGTCTCAGCGTGGCTCTACTACCTACACTGACTGTTTAAAGCGTGACAGGCTTAAATCGTAGGGTAGTTCATGGTCACACTTAACATATAAAATAATAATATCAAAATAAATACTAATAAACGACAACGAGATCCTTAGTTAAAGTTTGTTATAAAACTTATAAAGATATGGTAACATACAACGGAGCGAGGCGCGGGAACACTCGCACAATGAATGCCCTGACTCGTGACGTCACCGCATCGGCGTTCACAGTCAGTTTTGTATTTCTCGACAATTAAGGTTCACGGGACAGCGGGCCATGGGAGCGCGGTACGGGTCGCGCACATTGAATGCCCTGGGACGTGACCTCACTGCCTCATTATTATTACGTCTACTTTATGGCGTTTTAAGTAAACGTCAGTTTTGTATTTCTCGAGATAATTAGTTCAAATACTAAGCACCTATTTTTTTAATTGATGTAGAACGAGATGCGAGTACCTACTAACCTGTGAAAGTATTGCAACTCTTTAACCAGTCACTCTGTATACTGGTGTAAATTTGTTTTCTACGCAACTATACTCAAAACGGTCAAAAAGTTTGGCGCGTTCTATACGAAACATTTTTTTTCGGACTGACTATGCTATTCACCTAGCAATGTCTTAACATCTTCACCGGACTACCTATACGAAACATATAAATTGTTATTGATTTCTTTCACATTTTTCTGACTTCTGTAAAACTGTTACCTATGTATCTTTGTTTACGAAGTCTTCGACATTATCATTGCACTATTTGGTGTTTTAAAAATTATTTTGCAGTGTAAAACAATTTCAATCTCCTCTTTCTCTCTCACTCTCTCTCTCTCTTTTGTTAACAATACTCTAAATGTAGAAATTCATTAAAAATAATATTGCTACCAGTATTTTTCACACGGATACGTCAAATATTTGTAGATGATTGTATGTGTAAGTGTGTGAGTGGTACATTGTGTATGGAGATACTCACACCGGGCAGAACAGCAAAGCGATGATCGCCGGCAAAGCTGGTATGTTTGGCATTAATGTAGTGTGACGTAGTGTCAGTTTACTACTGTGTTCGTTCTGCCCCACATTAGCTGCCACCAACAATCTACATTATACAAAAACAGGTATTTTACACGATGTCTATACATTTCCTATACTATACACCGAACATCATGTCCAAGTACAATACAAATAGGAAAAATCGTGACATTTTCAATATAAAATAAAAATAAATCCAGGATGGTGACACGCTAAGCTTAGGTAATATTTAGGAGAAAATAAATAGACCTTATTAAATATCAAAAATAAAAATGATTTATACATGTACAAGTAAGTATAAGTCAAGTTTTTTTTTCGAACTGACTACGATATTGACCTAGCAAGGTCTTAACAGCTTCACCGGACTACTAAGGCGAGCGCTTAAGGCACTCAGCCGATTTTATTTGGGCAACTATCTCAAGGGTGCGCGGCACACCTCGGCTTGGACTGTTGCCTGATAAATGCAATTCACGACCTATCTGAGCTAACCTAAGCTAAGCTAACTATTCATACATATATGAGTTGTTGAAACATATATGTGTACCAAGCATACATACCTCAACAACTCTTATATATATTTCGTATCGGATAATTATAAGTCAAGTATCATGAACATTAAAAGGAACAAGCGAATAGAACATCATGTAATCTTACCTTTCGTATGTTTGTTGCGGATCGGTGTCAAGCAGTACAGAGTTCACGGAGTTCCACTCGATCTGAACCTGTTTCCCGCGACTCGCGTACATCAGACTGTGCAGTGTCGTTTCCAATGGACTGTTCATTAAATAATTATCTATATAAATAAAAATGAATTGTCGAATGTATGTAAGCGCATCACTTCATAACGGCTGCACCTATCTCGCTTTTACTTTTCGTTTCCAGGACCAAGTTTGTATGAAATAAAACGTTTGTCAGATCGTACGGAAAAGTGACAAACTTTGTTCAAAAATCTCTATATAAACTGAGTGAGACATAAAACAATAGAGAGATCTTCAAAATTTTGACTAAATTAAAAGTTTTACGTTCAGTTGTTCGATTGCCATTTTGTTTCATTAGATAGTCATACTGTAGAGGAAATATTTATTACACCCGTGCGGAAACGGGGCAGGCAGCTAGTTTATAATAAAAATAACAAATCAAATTATATTTATTGTTCCTACATAGTACTGTTAAATGGCCGCCTATTACTATTGAAGCACTGTTTCATAAAAAAAATTGACACTCCTAGTTAGAATATAGTTTATTTCATCATCTTGTTATCGAGTCGCATAAAGTCACAAATAAGTAAAATAGACATGACCTATAAATAAGGTAATAAAAGGTCTTTAGCTATGAAATTGTCGTTCTGCAGTACTGGCCATTTCAAATCAAAATAATTTTTGTTTGGCTAAGAATTCTAATTTCAAATTAATTTTATTTTAAAAACATGGAATTCTTTTTCCAAAAGTAGTCATTTGTTTATTGATTAGTGTTACATTTTCATTGCATTTCAATCTTTTTTGTCATCATGGATACGTTAAAAATTCGAGTAATTATGGAATATGAGTACCGTCGTGGCAGCAACGCGGCAAAAACGGCACGCAACATCAACGACGTTTACGGAGCTAACACTAAAAACAAACGCACCACCTGTTATTGGTTTGCTCGCTTCCGTTCTGGGAATTTCGACCTGAAAAATGAACCTCGCGGTCGTCCGAAGACTTTGGTCGACAATGACGAATTAAAGGCGATTGTGGAAGCTGATGATACACAATCTACGGATGAATTAGCAGCAGCTTTCGACGTTAGCGTCAAAACAATATTGGTCCATTTGCGTCAAATTGGCAAGGTAAAAAAACTTGACAAATGGGTGCCCCACGAACTCAATGATTGCCAGCGCGATGTACGCGTCGTGACGTGCCTTGCACTGCTCAACAAACACACAAATGAAGGAATTTTGAACCCCATTGTTACTTGCGATGAAAAATGGATTCTGTTTCATAACCGCAAGCGCTCAGCAAGTTGGTTGGATCCTGGTTCAGCACCTAAACAATGCCCTAAACGAAAACTTACCCCTAGAAAAGTGATGATCACTGTTTGGTGGTCTAGCGCCGGTGTGATTCATCACAGCTTCTTACCAAACGGGGTGAGCATTACTGTGTGTACTGTGTACTGTGAAGAACTGAACACAATGATGGAGAAGCTGGCACATCTCCAACCAGCATTGGTCAATCGCTCGTCTCCGCTGCTCCTGCACGACAACGCGCAACCTCATACTGCACAGCAGACGGTCTCCAAGTTGCAAGAACTGGGGTTGGAAGTTCTCCGTCATCCGCCCTACTCACCAGACCTTGCGCCTACAGACTACTACTTTTTCCAGAATTTGGATAACTCCTTGGCGGGAAAAAAATTCAATACCCGAGAGGCAGTACAAAATGCCTTTGAAGAATTTGTTGCCTCCCGTCCAGCTGATTTCTTTAAGAAGGGCATCAATAAACTGCCACTGCGTTGGCAAAGATGCATTGATTGCATGGGTGATTACTTCGATTAATACAAATAAAAAATACATGAAAAAAATTCGTTTAAATTTTTTTATACAAAACGGCAATTTCATAGGTAAAGACCTAATATTAAAAATTAACTAACAGTTTGTATTTATCACTTTTATTTTATTTTTATTACTTCAACGAGTAACTCTCTTCAGATCAATTGAAATCAATCAAAGCTGGCAGAATTAACAAAATAACTCTGTGTTTCAAAACATGTATCCAATTTACTATCATCTCTCTATGGTTTTTAATTTCTATATGATTAATTACTCTTTGGTTTACAAGTTTGAAATTCTCGTTTTTCTTCGACTGTTCATATAGATTTAAAAAAAAAAGATTGCTGAAGTAGTTTTAGTATGTGGTTTTATTTTAATTTGTACAAAGTTTCAAAGCTTTTTCTTATCAGTTCGCACACGGTAAAACTAATTAATTCATTGTTATTATAAAAGAAACGATAAAAGACAACAATTTGGAATTGACAGAAGATGTATGACTCCGATGCATCCAAATAGTTTCAGAATATGACCAGACTAATAAAGTAAAATGTATGAAATGAGTTATTATAATCATATAGCACCTGTAAGGGCCTTTAAGGCTGATGTCAGAAATGCATTCCTTGGTGTTAAAAGGTCCCACGTCTTGCAGACGTTGATAAGCGAGCTCGGTCTGTTCTTTATTGTAAGCTCGCTTCTGAGCTAAGTTCAATTCGTTGGCCTTCTGTCGCAAGTCATAATTCAACTGAAAATAACCAAATGATAATAAATAAATGAGCCAAGGGAAGACGATGAGTCAGCCTCGTATACCGAAAGTTCGCCACCAATTATGTATTAAAGTAGCGGCACGCCGTAATGGCCATTTTGACAACTTACAATAGTGACGTGAAAAGTCAATTTATTTTCGGACAAAAAAAACAACTGTGAGACATGTCTACAACTTTTTACGTTTATTAGTAGTATCACGAGTAGTAGCTGATTAATAAGTTTTAATAAAATGAATTGCACGAAATTGAGCAACGACTCGAGTTTGCCCGGAGGTAGTAGTTGTGCTGGCCAGTGATGCTATATATAATTATATAACGAATAAGTCAATACATATCATTATTACATAGTATAAAAAATCTTAAAGTACCCTACCGCGTCTGTTTGTGCTCGATAAACTCAAAAAACCACTGAACGGATTTTCATGCGGTTTTCATCAGTAGATAAAGTGATTCGCGAGGAAGATTTTGGTATATAATTTGTCAAAGATTTTTTTATAATCAAGCTGCGACAACGTCTGCCGGTCCCGCTAGAAATATATAATTTTGAAAAACATAAATGCAGAGTTGCTGATGCAAGTGTGAATTCCGTCAAATGGTGCTGCTTTTTTTTATAGTACAAACGTGAAAATATTTGTTTTCATGATCATATTATATAGTTAGATATCAGTGGACTAAATTATTTTTTATTCTAATATTATACATAATATAGTTAGTCACTATTGACTATTAGCACACACACTATTGACAATAAAGAATAGCAATTTGCTCCTTCATACTTCATAATTATTAATTTATAAGAAGCAAATAACAAATAAACGACAAACGCTAAAACGGCCACCACAGCGTACCGCTATTATAACAATAAAATATATATATATACCTTCTTGTATGATTTACAATTTGGTAGCTTTATGTATAAACAGATAAGATAAAACAGTTCAGTAGCCTTTTCTTTACTGTTTGCAAACGGTTTTTTTTCTATATTATTTTCTATTTTATTTATATTAGTGACCGTCTAATTGTCGAATTTCGATAATAACTCGTTATTTTTTTAAGTTTTATTAATATGGTAAAAGAACTATTTAATAGGAATATATTGATATCACTGAAGCCTTGTCAATATGTACTATATAAAAAATAATAAAGAAAAATGGGTAAAGAAACAGAGGAAGAAGATATAGTTAACTATTTTTTATCTGTCTATTTACATATACATAGGATATATTCCAAGTTTTAATACTATTTATATTGTTTACCTTAGATTCGTAGCTTTCCTCGCCAGGAATAGCGAATTTCTTTTTAATTAATTCCTGATTTACATTTATCTGTCCACCATCAGCGAGTAGTTCGATTGCCACAACGCCATGCACAACAGAGTACACCTGGTAAAGAAAAGAATCATAAATATTTAACATAGGTACTTCCTTCTATTTCTCACTCTAGTAAAGTACCCATTCTTCGTCCTTTTTGCCTAAGAAAAGTTACATTTAACACTAAAATGCGTACACACACATTGTGATAAAATCGACACAGTAACTCCCTCTTAGTTTAACGGGTTCCAGAATAAGTCAGCATAGACCCAGCTCCCGAGAGACTTGACAAGTCGGCATGACAGGCTTGACTGGCGATAAGTCAAAAATAACTTTTAAATAACACTATGCATTTCACCAGGTACAATTGTTGTTACGCTCATCGTGCCTGAAAAGCCTCAGTTAAATAAGCAGATGTTTACTTTAACGAGCCAGCGATCCATGTCGGTTAGGGCGTAGATTGTGCACTGTGCTCACCATCGAGAACACTGAACCCTACGCTCATCACGTCCAAAGAGTTATCAGTCGAATAAGCAGGGATTGGCTTTGCCGAGCAAGTGTCCTTTGACATGTAGGTGGTGGATTACACAGTACTTACCATGAGGTACAGTGATCGTTATGCTCATCACGCCGAAAGTAGTCTCAATCAAATAAGCAGGAGTTAATCTTGTCGAGCAAGCATTTTTTGTCGGTTAAATCGAAGATTCCACTGTGCTTACCATCAGGCACCTTGATGGTTACGCTCATCGCACATGAAGAAGCCTCATTTAAATAAGCAGAGCTTCACCTTACCGAACAAGTATCGTCTATCGGTTAGGTTGTAGATAACACTTTGCTTACCGTCAAGAACAGAGTTCCTTACGGTCATCGCACCCAAAGAAGTCTAAGTTAGTTGAGCAGAGGTTTACCATGCCGAGAGTAGACGTCTCCTGCCGATCAGGTCGTAGAAGAACTGCTTCGCCTTGCTCGACCACTTGTACATTTATAGTTACATTCTTATTATAGTTAGTTGCATTGATAGTTACACTCATCGCGTCTGAAGAAACCTCAGTTACATAAGCAGAGGTTCACCTTGTTGAGCAAGGAAGCGTGTAGTGTACAAGTATGTATATCGTAATTTAAGGAAGACAACATTTAGCGCGCGCGATACGTGTACCCTCCAATAAGGTATGTCCGCGAGTAGGCGGGTGAGGGTGCGCGGACGCCGCTCGTTCGATCGATTGCCGGGCGGGGGGCGGTAAAATAGCCGGCGGACACAGGAACATAGGAGCCAGCGATTTATTCAGATTGTAAAGAGATGGTCCAATCTGTGGCATGGTATGCCACACGTCCTCCGTCGGTTAGATCATAAATTATACTGTGCTTATAATCAGGAACAGAGTTCTCTACGATCACCGTACCCGAAAAAAGTCTCAGTTAAATAAGCAAAGGTGTACCTTGCCGAGTAGACGTCCCCTGCCGATCAGGTCGTAGAAGAACAGCTCCGCCTTGCGCGACCACTGCGCGCGCTCGTCCAACAGCGGCGCCGGGCTCAGCGCCGCGAGCGCGCACTGCATCGCGAGCGGCGGCGCGCTCGTGTACATGTTGTTCGGCGGCAACTCGCGCAAGTTGCACACGTGCACGCGACCGTAACTGCCGTAATCGATATACAGGATCTAAAAACATCACGTATAATAAATTCCCATTATTACACTATAAAAGCATAACACGCTCGCGTCAATGCAGATTTGACCTTTTTTTTTCTTCTATATATCATAGACGGCTCACCTGATGTTAAGTGATCACCGCCGTACATAGACACTAGCAACACCAGGAGAGTCGCAAGTGTGTTGCCAGCCTGTGTTTGGGTGGAACGGGAGGGGACGGGGAGGTGGGCCTCCGGCGCTCTCACTGACCGAACGAAACGCAGCAATGCAAGCACTGTTACTTCACATCAGTTTTCTGTGAGAGGGTGGTACTACCCCGGACGAGACTAATTATGCTGAAACCAGTAATAGCTGCAGCGTGGCTCCCACCTAAAAACCTGACCTATCTCTCTGGGGAGGTAGTTAAGTAATAAAAGCAGAAGCTAGTATACAGATAAACTTGTTTTAATAAGAATAAGCATGTTGTCACCTCTAGCATGTCTTTGGGCAGGAGCTTGAGTACACGGACGCGGTACATGCTGGTCCCGTTCGCGTCCACGTACGGTGCCGCGTAATGGTCACCGATCGCGACTGGTCCCGTGTACGCGAGCAACGTGCCACTGTTTAATGCGCGTTGAATCTGGCACATATCGTTCGCCGTGGACTCGTCGTCGTATTGAGCCCAAAATCTGCTCACACTTACTACCTGTTTATACCACGTGAAAGTTTAGACAGTAGCAATATTTATGCAGGATAATCTACACTCGATTCTCGCTCTGAATCGATAAAAAAATAGGTGTTTAATATTTGAACTAATTATTTAGAAAAATACAAAAATTATACTCAATCCTTTACGTGTCTAGTACGTGTAGTGAAAGTAAAAACGTGGAAACAGCATGAACAAAACAAAAGGGTTTATTGTCGTTTATTGTTTTATTATCGAAGGTTATTAACTCTGGGACGCCCCTTGCAGCTTTCGGCACTGGTCATTACACCTAGGTTTATTTCATTTGTATTTATACTTATGAAAGTCTTAGAACAAAATTTAACTTAAGTTCTCTTTGTTGTTTATAGGTATATGTTTTGATATTATTATTTTATATGTTAAATGTGACCATGAACTATCATCTCTTAGAATATTGTATGCAACTAACCTTGCACCTGGTATACAAATCATTTATTATTTTAACTAAACAGCCTCAAATTAATCAATTGCAGAATACACTTCTACACTGAATGTCTTAACACTAATTGTATATAGAAACAATTGGGAAGAGACTATTAAATCATGCTGAAAGTTTCGTAATCCAAAATGACTCAAGCATGACGTCTTTACTTTGAACACATTTGTGATTGTTGGAAATGAATAAATAAATAATATTTGTTCGCTACTCTTTGAAAGATACTTATGTGAATTATTATTTATTGAAGTGAAAATTTTTCTAGGAGATTTAACAGTGAACGAAAGTCAACCGACACACTCGAGTCTGTGGACTGTAACGTTGAATTCGGTTTACTTGACATCAAGCACACTCGGATTAGCGCGTTCAAATACTGAATTATGTATAATCTGTTCTAAGTGTTTTTACTTCTATCATGTGGTAAAAGTAGTTCTACATATTTTATAACACTAAACATGTTATAAGAAACAATATATACTTAAATGGAACCTGCGTTCAAAGGACTTCAAGTATTGCTATAAATATAGATGAAAATATACATACGTGTGAAATTCGCAGAGGAAAATGTGTGTCATCAACGTCCGGTAATCTCGGCACCATTTGTTCCAAATCCAATTTCTTCTTATCTATTTCCATAGCTGCTGCTAGAGCGTTAGCTTTATCCGTTCTAATATAAAAAAAAACCCTTTGAAATACTTGACAATTTATATATATAATAAGAGTGTACATCTAACGTGTCCGTACTTTTTAGATTTTTGTGAAAAAAATTGTAACAGGTGTCTTGGAATAAGTAATAAAATACATTTCAATCATTTTCCCAAATGTCTGTCTGTTTGTTTGAACACGCATTACCGCTAAATACTGCCATCACGATAAAACCTCACAAAGAAAATCTTAAAGCATATCCTCGAGTAACATTTAGTCTTAATTTTATTATAATCGGTTTACTCTATTAAAAGTTATTGTAATATTAATAGTTCCACGCGGACCAAGTCGCGGGCACAGCTAGTATATACAAATAAAATGATAGAAGTCTCTCGTTGTACGCGTATCACACAAATACTACTGGACAGATTTCGATAAAAATAAATAGTTTCACTTCTGAGATATTCGGTTCTTATTTAAAATTTAGTCTTACTCTATACTAATATTATAAAGAGGTAAAGCTTGTGACGTTGTAGGGGGTAATCTCAGGAACTACTGGCCCGATTTGAAAAATTCTTTCAATGTTATATAGCTCATTTATCGAAGGAAGGTTATAGGCTATATATCATCACGCAAAGACCAATACGAGCGGAGCACCAATGAAGAATGTTTTAAAATCGGGGTTTTTTTTCCTCTTGAGAACTTCCGCTGCGTGTTAGCGTTAGCCCAAAGTAACTTTTCCACACGGACTAAGTCGCGGACAGAGGCTAGTTTAATATAAAGTTATTACAATTTTAAGAAAGTACGATGATATGAGTACTATTCATTAAGCAATATGTATTTCCTTGGCGTGGAAAAGTAGGTTAGGCGGTGTGGTGCGCATACGCAGGACAATGCAGACAAAATTACGGGTTTCAGTTAGTAAAACATAATTATTGTACATTCCTACACTAATATCATAGATAGGTAGTAGACTTTGGATATTGTAAAAAATAGAACCTGAATATTTTTCCAAAATGATGGGTTTTTTTAATATTAATATAAAAAAAAAAACCAAAAAAAAAAAGGCCCGATAATAGTATAAAAAAAAAAATTATATTGGATATTATAGTTTATATTTTTTGTTCTTTGGGGAATAAAAATTTTATAGATATTGTAGGAGGTGGTAATATCAACAAGGAAAGGGGGGGGGAAAAAAAAAATATTTAAATTGGGTTTTGGGGATCCAAAAAATACCAAAACCCCAAAAAAAAAATCCCGAACAAAGGAAGTCTTTTATAAATAAATAATCTTCAAGTAAGATTTTGCAATCAAAATCTAAGATAAGAAATTGATAACTTACGGTAATAGAGGTATCCTTATTTCCAAATGTAAATGTCTAGCCTTTATAGACTTATAAACTGGAAGAGCTACTTGACCAGGTATCGTCGGATCCTGTAAAAGAATATATATATATATATATATATATTATAGTTATTTTAATGAGTTATTAA
Source organism: Antheraea yamamai (assembly GCA_036509395.1). Classification (NCBI taxonomy): domain Eukaryota; kingdom Metazoa; phylum Arthropoda; class Insecta; order Lepidoptera; family Saturniidae; genus Antheraea; species Antheraea yamamai. The sequence goes on along the minus strand of AP028448.1, from coordinate 9,434,499 downwards.
GTGTAAAAAGGAAATTTCACTAAATTTTATTTCCGAGAAGCCGCCAATGAACGGATACAGAATATTAACGAATGCTTAAATTGATATACTTACACCTCCCCTATCTCTTTCGCTCGCTGTAAGATGTTTACCGTCATTGAAAGTCAGATATACTTTCCTGAAAAATAAAAAAAAATAATGTCTTAACAAGCGACAATAGAAACCGAAACAATACCAATCTAAACAATTAGCCCAGAATATTGTAAGAAAATTATCCCGTCTATAAAATGCAAACAATTTGACAATTCACTGTCAATGTACAAATTTTTGTATGATTTACAACATATTTGTAATTTATTTATGACTCTCTAATTATTCAAAAGGTAGCTACAAAGTTTGGAAATTACTTTGCCTTATTCTAACGGCCAAAACGTTTCAAAATATGATCAAACTCAAAATTGCAAACTCGGAAACGTGTGAAGCGTGAATTCTTGATGAGAAATAAATAATTTCATAAGTGATTATTATTTTTATATCCTAAAACGTTAATGTATTTTCAATTCTACCTGCTATTATTATCAAAGGTGACAGTGGGCTCGTCTCCAATTTGTTGCCGGACTGCTTTCTGTATGATTGTCGCATACACTTCGCCTGGCTGATGTAATGGAAAGTTTCTCAGGTATACCTATATATATAGAAAACAAAACAAAAATTGGTTTTCTGTAAAGTCGGTTTACGGACGATAATCTCAGAACGCCTCGGACGCATCGGCTGTTGGACTAGAAGAGATATAGATGCATCTCGCGGCGGACACTTAGGTCGATCGCGCCTCTCTGTCGCTTGTTCCGCGCTCTCGCTTCCACCGAGCGCTCAGGCGGAACGTGACAATGAGTCATGCTTTGAGTGCGTGCAGCCGGACGGAATCAATTTATAAGACGTTATCACGTCAAAAATGACTTATTCCCGGTTTCTGTGATACTCGGTAAAACTACCAATAGTTATTGACTCAACAAAGTTATCCATAAGATAAATTGCCAAATGGCCCGTTGAGTTTTACTCATCGTATGATTGTGTGTTCAGAAACGCAATTTGACAAATTATAGAACCGATAACGCTATAGAACAGATAAACTACAATTAAAGTACCTCAATAACCGGACCCTAGAGGAAATCTACTTTTAAAATTGCACCAGAACATTCTTAACCATAGTTAAATACCACCTATCCTTGGATATTCGTATACCTACCAGTATCTCGATCACAATATACACCTTTTAATCAATTTTGAGGAGTTCCCTGTTATACCTTTAGCATCCAAGGTGCAATGTTAATAAAATTAAAATAGGACCCACTTGATAATAATATCGTCTTAACAAAAATTAATTTTTCATTATTATGACCAGGGCTTTTTGTGAGGGCATTCAGTGCCCTTAAAGGTAATTTCAAAAATATCGAAAACTTTTCATAAAAACTGAAAAATATGAAAAAAAAATTGAATAAATAATACATTTTGGTAACCTTTTCAAAAGTTTTTGGATTTTCTTTTATTGGTCAAAGTTATACAAATACAAAATCGCACAGTGGTTTGTCACTGAGGTAGAAGAGGCCGCAAAAAAAATTCAGCATTTACAATTTTCGAAAATTAGCGTGCCCCCAAAAATGAAGTGACAAAAAAAGGACTCATTATGATGATTTATGAATTAATTATGGTCATTTAGTATACATACCGTGTTCCTCGGATCCAGACCGCTAAGTGTGCGCACAGCTTCCCGCTCACGTTCCTCATCTTGCGAGACTTGAACGAAGTATTGCGGGTAGAAAGCGCCAGCTATTATAACCTACAATTTTTTTGACTGTGTTTTTAATATTACTCAATTTATGAGTATACGTAAAAGTAGCCTATTTTCATTAGACACAAAATATAGTCGAGACAAGTATGACATAATTTCAGGAGTCAAAACACCTTGGGCATTTCACGTGAAGCAAACCATGAAAAAAGTTAAGTTCTAAAATTAGTTCATATTCAATTTAATTACTTCTAGTAAATATGAATGTGGACAGGCAATTTTTATTTATAATGTTTTTTTTTTTTAAGTTTTACGCTTCTAAAGAGTAGACATATTAAAAAAAACATCCGGTTTTCCGGAAGTACTTTTTCGATTTGAATAAATCTATAATAATCTATACATATTCATTTTAATTCAATTCAATTCATTTTAAATAGTTTTTATTAGTATCACAATGTTTGTCAATTAAAGGTTATGCATCTAATTTTTGTTGGATATACTCGTATATTTGAGTCACGCCTGCAATTGCTTCTCTTATATGTTGTTTTATGTATCCTACTAATTTTATTTATTTCCCCTGTATACAATATTATTTTTTACGTTGCTTGTTTTCCCTATATATATTATATTTCATAATTTTATTTGATATCGCTCCGTGGCTTGCATTGGGTCCAGCTGAAAGTCAGCGCTAAGTGTTTCTCATAAAACTGTAGCATATGCTGAGCTGGATTCCATTTCGTAATGCTTCGACGTGCATATTTTTATCCACTCTTGTATAAGTGTAAAATAAACAATATATTATGAATAAAATATTTCTTTCTTATGTCTTTCTTTCTATATAATAAGAATGTATATCTAACGTGTCTGTACTTTTTCGATTTTCGTGAAACAAATTATTGGAGGTGTCTAGGAATAAGTAATAAAATTCTATTCAATCATTTTTAGAAATGTCTGTCTATTTGTATGAACACAAATCACTGTTAAATTACTGGGTTCACAATAAAACCTCAAATCACGAAGCATATCTTCGGGAGTAATTTAGTCTTTGTTTCATTAAAATCGGTCCACTCTATCATAAGTTATTGTAATTTGAATGCCGGCTCGAGTTAAGTACGAGAGAAGAGTAGTAAGTAATCTTTAACTAATTTGGTTGAACACCCTATTCTCGGGAACTACTGGTCCGATTTGTAAAATTCTTTCAGTGTTAGATAGCTTATTAATCGAGAAAGCCTATATATTTTCCTTTTGAGAGCTTTTATTGCGTGTTAACGTTAGCCCAAAGTCACTATTCCACGCGGACGAAGTCGCGTGCAGATGCTAGTCTTTTATACGAAATGACTTATACAGAAAATTTATTACTGGGCAGCTTTTAAGATGAGCGACTTTAAAACAAATCCGAGGCTTGTTAAGAATTTCTCTGAATTTTTTTTATGACCGAATCAAAAACTACCTACTTGAAACTACAACTAGCTTTTTTTATTTATTGTACGACCTCTTGCTGCCGAATTATACAGTCTGTTAAAAACCACCAAAAATTGATTTCTTTTAATATCCTCTAATTTTAGTGACTAGCATGTAAGTGAGTTTATTAAGGAAGGCTATATATATTATCACACCAAGACCAATAGCAGCAGAGCACCGATGAAGAATGTTTCAAAATCGGGGTGTTGTCTTCCTTTTGTGAGCTTCCGTTGCGTGTTACCCCAAAGTAACTATTCCACGGGGACGAAGGGTAATGGTAAGGGTATAATCTAGTGACTCATATAAAGTGGATAGTGACTAACTTTAAGCGCGAGAGATAGTTCGTGTTTGGCCCACGGCGAGGCGGTGGCGTTGACGTCGATGCCGTCCCTCGAGAGGCGCTGCTTGAGCTCGCGCACCATCGCGTCGAGCTCGCGGAGCGCACGCGCCTGCACGTAGAACCGCCGCGACCACTGCACCTCGTCCTGCACCTTGAACTGCTGCCCGCGACGCAAGTGCTGCCACACCTGGTTAACACAAATCACTTACAATCTACACACAGTATGTAACAATAACCAAGAACATTCAGGAATATCCAAGAATAACCTTTTTTTTTTATTAACGTGCGGAAATCGCTTATGGATACGCCACTCTCTCGGGAGAGAGGATGGGTTATGTCCGACTCGCACGGACTAAAACTCCACGGTGTACCGTCGGACCGTATTGTTGAGGCGGCAACGGATCGAACTACGCTATTCCCCTTGGATAGCCGCCCCAGCGGTCCGCCCGGCGGAAGGTTGCCGCCGGACTCCGTTCTAATAAGGAGATAGACTGGGTACACACCAGCTCCAAGAATAACCAGGAATATCCAAGAATAACCAGGAATAATCAAGAATAACCAGGAATATCCAAGAATAACCAGGAATAATCAAGAATAACCAGGAATATAGAAGAAAACCAGGCATATCCAAGAATAACCAGGAATATCCAAGAATAACCAGGAATATCCAATAATAACCAGGTATAACCAGGAATATCCAAGAATACTCGAGAAGACCTAAGAATATCTACGAATGTCTACAAATGTGTAAGAATATGCAACTAGGAGTATCGAAGAATAGCCATCGCAGCAGTGTGATTACAAAACCGTCGTAACACGATAATTCGGTCAATTGAGATTTTAATTAATAACAAAAGTGATAACCTACTACACCTCAATAAAACGGTTATAAAAATATCTCTAAACTGAATCGAGAAAAAGCACCCTAATCAGCTTTTAATGAACTACTAACGACTTCTATCCCCCACCAATATTGCATCATTTTTAGGTTTAAGAAAGAGCGATCGGGTGAAGACGTGTCACTATGACATTTGTCATATAGATTAATTATTATGAATTATAAACAAAGTAATTATATTAGTCTAACTTTCAATATAGTCCGGTGAAGCTGTTAAGACCTTGCTAGGTCAATAGCGTAGTCAGTTCGAGAAAAAAAAAAAAAAATTTAAAAAAAAAAAAATTAAAAAAAAATAAAAAGGAGGGAGAAAAAAAAAAAAAAAAGAAAAAAAAAAAAAAAAAAAAAAGGGAAAAAAACAAAAAAAAAAAAAAAAAAAAAAAAAAAAAAAAAAAAAAAAAAAAAAACAAAAAAAAAAAAAGGTAAGAAGATCTAAGAATATCCAGGAATATCCAAGAATATTTGAGAATATCCTAAAATATTTACAAATGAGTTATTACTTTCCGAAATGATCTACATCAAGTTTTAATTCTTAATATAACATGTTTAATTTTTTTAACATTTCCTGTTTTATACACCAAGAACGAAGTTTAAATCTTGCCGTTTAGTCTTTTTTTATGTTATTCTATTTACACATATAAAATTTGAAAAATAACGTAAAATATTTAGTATAGCTAAGATTGAATTTAGCTTATTTTGAAATTTAATGACTCATATAACACTTACAACCTATACACAATATTTAGGAATATCTAGGAATATCTGACATCTAAGAATTTCTGAGAATATCCTAGAAAGCTCAAGAAGATCTAAGAGTGTCTAAGAATGAGTAAGATTATACAAGAATAATAATAAATATTTTAAAATTAATATAGAATATCATGACTGGATTACGACACATTTTTTTCCCACTAGGTTGTGAATGACATATACTAGATGTAGCAGCCGCTTACGTATCCCATCTCAGAACCATTCCAAACCGCCGAGAAGCTTGCAAACTAACCCATATAACAGTAACTACTGGCAATGGATAACAGATCCTCGTGATAATATTTAAAAAAAATCACATATACTATGATGAACATATACTATGATAATTACCTTATAGACATTAAGGAATGCAATACAGTCACTAGTAGACCCATCAGCCCAAGTCAGTTTCGAATTATAAGCATTAAGTCTTTCACGGAAAGGGTTATTGAATATATTTTTCACAGACATTGCTGCAGCTGCAAAAAAAAATTACAAAAATCATTTATTGATTATCAATGAAGAGTAAACATAAATATATGTCAATTAGTTGTAATGAGTACAATAAAAAGAAACAGTATTAAAACCTTGAAACTAAAAGTAAAGTAAACTAAAAGTATACATACATACAGTAAATACAATACAATTTAATAGGGGATACTATAAGAGTTATTATGATATAAAAAATTATGCCACAATTATGTTACAAAATCATTTTTTCAGAAAACTATTACATTTTTTCACATTTCAACTATGTATAGTGTAAATAAGCTTCATAGTAAGTGATAAAATAGACTGCAATGGAAAGAGTTGGAGGAGGCCTTTGCCTTTAGGCACACCGAAATACGTGATATATTATAGTTTGTATTACAAATATAAAAATTCGGGAAAAAAAGGTTTCATTATTATTATTATAAGTGATAAAATTAACAATCTGCAAAAGAAAATACCCATGATTACGGTCTCTTCTAAGCATCCATAGACATAACCGAGTGCAATCAATTTGGATACCCTCACATCGACAGGTAACTTCGCCATAATTCGCCCTAGATAAGTAATATCGCCATCTGAGGAACTCCACTCATCGTCCAAAGTTTTTTTCAGGGCTCCAATCTGTAATTCAATTTTATAATAAAAAATGTCCAAGTACCATCATTTATATTTTCCATCTATACACATTCCGGGACAAGAATTTGACCACAATATCATTTGATGATTAATTACGATGCGAGTCTATTAGTAAACGGGTTACACTCGGGATTTTTTTTATAGACGCCCCTCGGTGGGCCTTCCGTCATTACACCTCTAACGTGGGTGGTCAGAGATTTTATTTAGGCACTAGGTAGGTAATGTAGGTATATAATAACGGCCTGAGATAGTGATGTACAATTGCGATAAAGTTAAAACTTGTATTAGTTCGTTCAGCTCTAGTTGAAAATATTAAATACGTCTAGAAATTGTATCTAGACGGATGACATTACAAGTACAGTTAACAGAACACACCTGTAGTTGCTTTTCGACAAATATTCAACTCAAGAGTGATGGTTACCATATGCACATTAGAAATAGCCATAACCATCATGCTATAATTACATTACATTACAATGTTTAGCTTAATCATATTAAATACTAGCGGGCCCGGCAGACGTTGTCCCGCCCTGATTATAAAGAAACCCTGGACAAATTATATACCAAAACGTTCCTCGTGAATCACTTTATCCACTGGTGAAAACCGCATAAAGATCCGTTCAGTAGTTTTTGAGTTTATCGCGAACAGACAGGCAGACAGACGCGGTAGGGGACTTTGTTTTATAATATGGTATCCAAACACAAGCCACTGACCTATCATCGGTTTCGTGCTGTTAATTATTTCTAAGCCAAGCTGTGTACAGTTCCACTGCATTGTTTTTTTAATACACTTTATAGGAATTACAGATTGAACACAATCGCACTTGGTGTTAAATGACGGTGTCGTGTAACACATTACACGTAATGGGACTGGCACTCAAGTGGACCTGCCTGAAAGACATCTATAACTGTTTTGCGACAAATTTTCATCTTGTGGGTGGTAGATAGCCAGATAGGGATTTAAAAAACCCCTGAAACACTTATATGGTTCTATCACAATGAATTCCTTCACTGAAAGCTCCAGGAAACTTGCAAGGATTTGAAGATTATTGAAGTTATACTTCTTTTGGCGCGTTAGGGAAAAATGATGAGAGTAAATTTTTACGATGCGCGCATACCGTCACGAAAAAACCGACACCCTGAAGTTAGCTATAGTCAACATTTTGTTTCTTTGTATTTCTTTGTATTAAAACTTTCAATATATTAAATACCCTTTTTCTATTGTTAGTGTCGTTTTTCCTACAAACGTAAAATAAGTCTCGAAAGATAAAATTTTTGAAAAGATTTTTATCTTGTTACGCCAAAGAAGTATAACTTCTAACGCATGTATATAAGTACACAAGCACTTTTTTTTTTTTTAATTGTCTTAAACTATTCCTCCTCAAATTTGGAACATAGCATCAGTCAATAATATATATATCCTGCTGCTTACCTCTTTCAAGACCAGAATAGTGCGATGAATATTAGATATATCTGGGGGGTCCATCGCAAGTGCCAAGATATCTTTTGGTGGGCCCATGTCCAACATTTTAGCGAGCAGAACCAATCGCTCCAGAGGACATCGAACTATCTCTGGGTCACACTCTTGCTGCAGGCTCTCCTGTATCAATTAAATTTTCTGATTTCAAACATAGAGACATCAGTTTTGATTTGAAGTATGATATAATCCAAAGACTATATTCAAAAATGTTGGACCTCTGCACGTATACATTGGCAGCAATATTTCGTTTTTTTAAACTCGACAACCGGAATTTAGGACTGGTTTTTCGCAAACAACCCGTACTACCATGTTCGTAATGAAATAATCTTTATTTTAATTTAACTTTCAAACTTTTAATAAATTAACCAGACCAGTGCAAGTTATTAGTATCGATTTACCTGTTTATAACTGCCTACTCAAGAGTTGTGACGGTAAAAAAAATAGTCAACCAAACGTTTGCATATTCTATAGGCTTCATACTTTCGATTGGTATGGAAATCATATATTAACCAAACCAGTGTAATGTTTTAAAAAATATTTTAATTATTAATTAATCATATTCTGGACTGTTCTTTTTTAATCAATCCATTTTTAATATATTTATTGACATATTTAATTTGATATATGTGATTTCCATATGTGAACGATGGTGATGTCTGGAATTAACTCATATCTGTGCATCCATTAAAAACGTTTGTGACACTTACCTAATACATTCTATATATTTGTTAAAAAGATAAACCAGATCGAGTTTCTTGCCGGTTCTTCTCGATGACTCGGTTGTTTTCCGAACCGGTAGTAGTTTTGACGTTCATAAGTGCCTTCTTAGGGCCTAAATTGAAAATAAAGTGTTTTTGATTTGATTTGATATAAAATACGTTTCATTCATTAAACAACTTGGGGAAGGTCGTACTATACTGGGATTCTATACTATATATTTTCTCACATACGGTATCACTACAAAAACATTTCCCAGGGTTAAGTATCATCACGATTTTTCCTTCACAGTCAGTCAGTAGTGTTACCAATTTAAATTAGTAAACGTACGCGGATTCCGATAAATTCGTTGTAACAGCAGAAGTTCGAAACTGAGGACATCGGATCGATATTCAACTGGTCAAACCACTGGAACATGTTATCTGTCCGTGTAACATATTTTTGTGAGACATTGAAGTAGTTATCTGTTACCGTGCAAAAGATGTTGCTGATTTTTTTTTTAATTTAATTCATTTTGTAATTTTTTTTTATGTCCAAAGGAGGCGAACGAACATGTGCGTCACCTGATGTTAAGTGATCACCACCGTCCATAGACACTAGCGATACCAGAGGAGTCGCAAGTGCGTTGCCAGCCTGTGTATGAGGGAGGGGTAGGGAAAGGAGAAAGGGGAAGGGAAAGGTGAAAGGAAGTGGGCCTCCGGCGCTATCACTGACCGAACGAAACGCAACAATGCAAGCACTGTTACTTCACGTCTTCTGTGGGTCGGGTGGTAGTACCGGGGGCGAGCCGACCCATTCGTGCTGAAACTAGTAATAGCTACAGCGTGGCTCTACCAACTTCAAAAATGATTGCAAGAATAACTTACATAGAATTTGTCAGTAACTAGTCTGTAAACTCTTCCATCTCTGACCCTACCGGCGCGACCGGCACGTTGCTCGCAGTTAGTCTTTGACGCCCAGCTCATTACCAATGAAGTAAAGTTTGTATCTCTATCCGCCACTAACGTCTTCATCAAGCAGAAATCGATCACTATGGAAAAATATATGTACAAAACCCTTACCAATATTATAAATGTGAAAGTAAGTTTGTATGTTACGCTTTCGAACACTACTTAACCAGAAATTCTCCGGATGACATTGTTAAGGGTACAGAAAAGGAAAAATCTACATTTAGGCGAGCGAAACCGTAAGAAAAAGGTAGTTTCTAACATATCAAATAACTCGTTTTTATCCATCTATTCATTTATCTCGCATGACGTATAATACTATGCATATATGTATTCTCGGTAAAGTCATTTTAAAAATCTGGATATAAAAACAACCTATACAAAAGATAGACAAACAGACAAAAAAAATAATCAAAATTGTACGTCATATTTGTGATCAAAAAATTTATTTCGTAGCCAAGTTAATTAACTATTAGTTAGCATTCATATATATAAGATAGACCCACTCAATTTATTGATTCACTGACTTCGGTAAAGGGAATATTTTTTACAATCATGTCACTAAGATATCCCATACATTTCTTAGTTATACCTAAATTCCTTCAAATATAAAGTTATTAAACGGCCATTATGCCCAAGATATTAAAATAGTATTCAAGAACATCATTAACTAAAATATATACACTATCCATATAAATATAAATCAATTGACAAATGTATGAATGCACATCACTTCAGAATAGTTGTAACTATTTGACTAATTTTTTTGTTTAGTTTTATTTATTGTTGTTTGACTGTATGTAATCGTTAGGACAAGGTTGGTATAAAAGAAAATTATTGAAAAATACCACAGGAAAGTGGAAAAAATTTGGGTTCAAAATCTACATACATAAAAGTAGTGAGTGATACAAAAAACAATAGGGTATCTTCAAGAATACTGACAGATTGACATTCAACTGTTATTTTATTTTATTACTGGCTGTTCCCGCGACTTC
>AP028448.1:9331612-9423998 GCA_036509395.1 Antheraea yamamai | reverse complement strand
ACCTCACCAAGAGAATCATAAAGTATATCCTACTGAGTGAAATTTTGTCTTTGTTTCATAAAAATCGGTTCACTCTATCAAAAGTTATTGTAATTTTAATGACGGCGCAACTGAAGTAAGAGTGAAAAGTAGATAAGTAAATGGACTTAATACATTCGGGCGATTTTATTGGTCACCGTTTTTTTACATTAGGTTCCACGCGGATGGAGTCGCGGGCACAGCTAGTACAAGATAAAGTTAAGGTATTAATATAGAAATCTAAAATTGGCATTTATTTATCTTTAAGCTGCCAGGATGTTATACATCTATATTTATATATCTATAAAGCTGGAGGGTTTGTTTGTTTAGTTGAAAGCGCTAATCTCAGGTATTACTCATCCGATTTGAAAAATACTTTCAGTGTTAGAGCTGTAGGTAGCTGCCACGCTGAAGCTATTACCGGTTTCAGCATAAATGGGTCGGCTCGCCCGGGGTAGTACCATCCTCTCAGAGAAACACCGACGTGAGATAACAGTGCTCACATTGTTGCGTTTCGTTCGGTCCCCGGTCCAACTCCCCTCCCCCCTTCCCTCCCTTCCCCCCAAACACAGGCTGGCAACGCACTTGCAACACCCCTGGTGTTGCTAGTGTCTATGGGCGGCGGTGATTACTTAACATCAGGTGACCCGCCTGTTCGTTTGCCTCCATGATATAAAAAGAAAAGAAAGATAGCTCATTCATCGAGGAAGGCTATATAATCACGCTACGACCAATAAGAGCGGAGCAACAATGAAGAATATTTCAAAATTGTTTTTTTTTCTCTTTTGAGAACTTTCGATGCATGTTAGCATTAGTCCTAGGTAACTTATTCCGCGCGGCCGAAGTCGCGGACAGAAACTAGTATAATATAATGTACTTTATACGTAAATTTGTGTTACCCGCGACTAAATTCAGAGCGGTCAAAAAGTTTAGCGAGGAGTATAGTGGACTTACCGCAATGGGATATCTGTAAGGTTAGCATACAAGTCTTCGATCTCATTGATCCCCGGCAGGAATATTAAAACTGAGGGTGGATCCGAATCGGGTCTACTAGTATAGTTGTCTTCATGTATGTCAATCTGTTCAAATGCGTTCAGCAATTTTATTACCAAATGATGCATCTCCGGTGTTATATTAGGCTCTGAACTGCTTGAATTTGGTAAGACCTAGAACGATAATTGATGTTGTTAATCACTGTTCTAATCATTAGATAGTATAAAACAACGTCCTCTGCCACGTTTGTCTGTTCGCGATAAACTCAAAAACTACTGATCGGATTTTCATGCGGTTTTCACCAGTAGATAAAGTGATTTATGAGGAAGGTTTTGATATACCAGGTGAAAGGTTAAACACTCGCAGTATTCTAGGATATGACACTTCATGGTAACATTTAACATATAAAATAATAATATCAAAACAAATTGTAATACACAACAAAGAGAACCTCAATTAAAGTTTGTTCTAAAACTTTTAAAAGTATGGGAACGATACTTTTAAAAGTAAATAAATCAGGTCTAGGTTCATGAACAACTTTAAAGGGGCCCTTGTCAAGGTTAATCATTACGTAACTGCTTATCGTGGGAACGCTGCTTGGTCGAACAATGGGAACCGGGGCGCGAGCCAAGGTGCGGGACGCAGCCCGGAGTATGCGACAGTGCGTCATTCATTTATTACACCATTTCGTTTTTGCGTAAATCACCTGATATTGAGTATATGTCAGTTTTGCCTTTCTTGAGATAATTAGGTCAAATATTAAGCACCTATTTTTAATTGATTTAGAACGAGAAGGAAGTTATGAGTAATCTGTGAGAATATTACAACTCTTTAACCAGTCATTCTGTATAATTTGTTATCAGGGCGGGATAACGTTAGCCGGACCTACTACTATATGATACTAATGTTATTTTACTAATCTCTTACCTGTATTTGGTGCCTATTGAAAAAATAAAAAAGAATTAATTTGCCTTTACAATATCTACCTTAACAATATTGATACATAACGCGAAAGAAATTATCATATTGTATTAGTATGTGTTATAATAATATTGAATTGAAATATAATTACCGAACCAAACTTGTTCAAATGATTCAAATAAAATATCTTCACTGTGAACATTGGGTCCTTTTTCTCGACTTTTATACAAGCTGAAGTTTGTGGTCCCCGTGGTGTTGGTATGAGGAAATAATTTGCAAACGCCATTCTATTAAAAGTCGCAGACATAAGCACTACTTTCACAGTCGGTGACACCGTATACAGTAGCTTCTTAACGACCAACAAAAGGAAGTCCATCTCTTGACCACGCTCGTGCACTTCGTCTAGTATTATATGAGTGTACTCATTCATTGTTTTGGAAGCCACTAAAAGGAGTACCAAAGTTATAAATTAAATTTATATTTACTACAAAAAATTATAAAGAACATTAAAAATGTTATTCTTAGTTTACGTTTGTGTGAACTTCTAAATGACCTTATTGATGTTATTTCTTCTATATTTGTTCTTTTATTATCTGTAAGATCACCTTCTATCTATATTAATATTATAAAGAGCTAAAGATTGTGAGATTGTGAGTTTGTACGGCTTAATCTCAGGAACTACTGGTCCGATTTAAAAAAAATCTTTCATTGCTATATAGCTCATCTATCAAGGAAGGTTATATATAGGCTATATATTATCACGCTAAGACCAGCGGAGCACCAATGAAGAACGTTTCAAAATCGGTTTATTTTCCTCTTAAGAGCTTCCGCCGCGTGTTAGCGTTAGCCTAAAGTAACTATTCCACGTGGACGAAGTCGCGGGCAGTGGCTAGCCTTAAAATAAAATAATATAATGGTCATAATAATTCAAAGATTAATCCAAATAAGCTTGCCAGATCCTGAAACCCCTGCTATATTAGAAGTAATTAAGATAATAGAATGTTATTGCATCATCATTATTTATGAAATAGCAAAAAAGTAATATATATTAATATATATAATTATAGATTATAGGTTTTGTATGGTTATAGAGATTTTTGTCTGGGAAGTCCGTCTGGCTAGCTACCACCTTCAAGTTTGTCGTTAACCACCTATAGGTGTGTTCTGGGAGCTGCAATCGAAAGCCTGTTCTACCGTCTAGGTTTAGAGTGTTAACCATTATGGACCACATGATCATTTAACACTAGCTGAGACGGTGGTCAAACGCTAAAACCTATCTATACTTGTATACTAAAATTATAAAACTGAAGAGTTTGTTTGCTTGGACGCGCTAATCTCATGAATCACTGGTCTGTATGAACAATTTGAATAATTCTTTCAGTGTTAGGTAACTCATTTATCGAGGAAGGCTATAGGCTATACATTGTCATGCTAAAACCAATAGGAGCAGATCACCAATGGAGAATGTTTCAAAATCGTTTATTCTTCCTTTTCAGAGTTTTCGTTGTGTGCCCTGCGTAAACGGTAACTATTCCACGTAAACGTACGTAGTTGCGGGCAGAAGCTAGTAAAGTATAAAAAAAGATAACTAACCTAACTTCTGCAATAATATTCCAGTAGTCACATAATGTATGCGTGTATCCGATGAGGTTTTGTTGTCTAGTCCCACCTGCGAACAGACATTGCAATAATAACTATACCGTATGGATATAAAAAAGTGTGATTCATTATGTTCTACCTAATCAACTCTTAATTAAGCTAACTCTGTGATTTATTGTTTAATTTGCATTTACTCATGGCTTCCCTCGCGTTCATATAGATTAGATCTATATCTCACAAACAGTATAGTATCAGTACAGTATAATACAGTACAGTACAATACAGTACATTACAATACAATACAGTACATTATAATACAATACAGTACAGTAAAATACAGTACATTACAATACAATACAGTACAACACAATACAGTACATTTTTTCTGGATGAACATACCCTATGTCCTTTCTATACCCCTAACAACGTGTATACAAACTTCATGATGATTGGTCGAGTAGTCTAAGCGTGAAAGTATTAAAAACCAACTCATTCTCGAATTTTTAATGTTAGCCAGGAACTTAAGATTTTCAATTTAAGAAATATTTTTCAGTTTTATAATTATTGTTTGAGAAAGATTTACATTAGATAAAGTACTAATGTTATGAACAATGTGAAAATTAACATTACAAGTCTCACTACTACACACACGTAAAAATTATTTGCTCAACGTACAAGAATCTCATCTCCATAAAAATGAATTAGTTTGCCGATGTAATAATAAAGACTAAGGCTATAAATATAAATATACAGATCCTGTTGATCTCTTTTATTAATGTTATTCGTTTGTTATTCTTGAATCACTAGGAATGAGAACTAAATAGCTCGCTAATCGAAGGAATTCTCCTGAGAGTGGCTGATAAATGAACAAAGATAATGTACGCAACTACATTGCTACCTAACGCATACATTTTATATTCATAAAAATGTTGTGGTTGAATAAAGCTAATTTTATAAAGTTGTTTATTTATTTGAGATACTAACGAGATTTAGAATATTATTGCAATATTTCTTTCAAATATAAGGCAAGATAAACGGGATCTTAAATATAAATATTTGCGACATATCGTAGACAGAAGAATTAAAAACCTCCAAGCTTTAACATTATAATTAATAGTAATTTTGAACATAGAAGAGGTATTTCTAATAAGGTCTTAGACTATAAACGTATTACCTTATGCGTTCCAAAATACAATTTCTTTCAGAACAATCAAGTGATTACTTTTTATATGGTTGCAGAAACTTAATTATAATGACAATATGTGCATATTATATATATGTAATTTTAAGACATTTTTAAGACATATTGTCAGATAATGTATACCTTGAATTTTTCATTACTTTCTTATATAGTGTAAGTAAGGGTTATGTAGTGGGTTAAAGTTCCAAATATGTTGCTGATGGTAAATCCTATTCGGCATACCCTTAGTATTTATATATTTAATAGACACATTACATGTTACAATAGGTGGCGTGCGTGTTGTACCTACTAATGCTTTTGTAAGAGCATTTCTGAATTTCTACATCTTCTCACAAATTTACACTATTTTTAAAAACGCATCCAACAAAGCGAGTACTAGCAAGTTAATAAATATTTTAAGATTTTTTATAATACAGTTAAGCAATACATATAAAAATAGCGTTTTAGATATCTTCTATCAAATGCTGAAGATATAAACGGTGCTTGTCGTTGAGGGTGTGGTTAGACCATGTATTGGTATGTGTATTGCTTAAAATACTTGATCATAATTAAATTTAGATGATATGATGTAGACACACAAAAGAGATGATCAATAATTCTAAAATAATTATCGATATACAAAATCGTACCTGATAGCCAACAAGTCCACCAACATCCCAGCCTCTTTCTTGAGCAACTCTTTTCGCAATAGATATTGCAGCAATTCTTCTAGGTTGAGTTACTACTATCTTACACGGCCTACGATTCTGATAGCAATCATCTAAAATCCACTGTGGCACTTGTGTAGTTTTACCACATCCCGTTGGACCTTCAATTATAACTACTGGAAATCCTCTTATACTATCAAGAATCTGAAATATGTAAAAAGTAATATAACACTACATAGCACTTTTTCTTTGCCAGCTTGCTTTGTTTATATTTACTGAAATGTTAGTCAGCAGATTAGAAATTGTTTTTTTCTTAGTATGCTGTATTATAATTTAATAGATATATATATATATATATATATATATATAATAGATAGAATACAATTAATATTTAAAAGAAAAGACAATGATATAAAATACAAATCAAACAACACCTGCTATACAAAGCTTATTCAGTAACATAATGAGGAAATAAAACATCACAAAAATCCATTTGTTCTTTGTTTTAAATCATGGAACACAAATGCTAGTGCTAAGCTTCTACCAGTACTCGGGCCTACTTGATTTACCACATCTTATAAATAATATTAAAAAATAATCACTATTCAGCATAATTTGGGTAGAAGCCATAGTATGACAACTATATCCCACTGGATTATGACTATCATATATCAGTTACAACACCCGAAATAATAACACAATAAGTCGCGTTCTGGGTTAAGTGTATATCTATTAACCTAGCAGGGCGTTAATGAGCTGTAACTGAATGGATCATGTGTCACATCAGTCTGCAAGAGATTCCCCAATGCAAAGCCGTTGGCCTCTTCTCAAAAAATGGTAAGGACAAATTACCACACCAGTCCAGGACCTACTGACGATTTGAAATGATATTTTAATTACAATAAAATTTATCTATAAGCCTTTATCTGTGATGTTTATTACCAGTGGCCTTAAAATCATAAGGATTATAAGAAGAGGAATAAAAGTGAGGACCCTTAGGAATTAACGAAAAAGGGAAAATTAGTAGCTGATCAGTAACCTGCATATACCTAAAACACTCTTAGATTGGTGAAATTGAATGGAAGTAGTCTTAAATAGCTCTCTCCTATTGATAGAAAACATAGTATAAATCTGATTACCTCAAAAGGTTGGGAAAATATTTTCAGCACACACTATAAGAAAAGAAAATTTACATAATTGAATATTTCATTTAATTCCTCAAAACAATAGTCAGAAGTCACTTTCATGATTTTGAATTAATGTTACTTTTATCATAACCAAATAGCCATCTCAGTTGAGATATTGACAAAGTTGATTAAATTTCTGTTCAAAATGCTTTTCACAATCATTAATTATTATAGTACAGTTTATTACCTGTTGCTTATATTCATTGATCGCTAAATTATTTGTGTCCTCTTTTCTTTGGAATGAATATTTACTATAGACTTCTGTCATAGCTTTTTCTGTCAGCTCACCGAAATCCATGCTTCCCAAATCCATTAGAGAAAGCTGCTCCAAAGACTCCAAGCCACCTGTAGTGCTGTCATATTGTTTACGTTCTAACTCATTCTAAAACAGAAATGAAACATACTCTTAACAATTGAAATTTGTACCTCCAGAATTTATTAATAATCTAAATTCAAATGTGTATATGGTGCCATAAAATACAGCTACATAGCTAATTGCTGCACTATGGTCACAATTACATGTGCAAAAGCATTTAAGAATTGGAAACTGTTCGCCCACCCAACATAGGTATAGTGTTACCACAGCTGTCCCTGTACCTTAGTAGCTGACAAATGTTTTATGCATTCTGGTCTCTTCTTCCTTTGTTCCAGATTGTTATTATCAATGTACTATTATTATTGGTATACAAAAAATTGAAACCCGGTGTGTGGAGTTTTCAAACTTTCAAAGGAGTGAATTTAGCTAAAAATGTTAAGAGACGTTTTTTGTAGGAAATTAAATTCCCTTCAAGAATCTCTATTGAATTTTTTTCGGATACTAATTTTTAAGTGAATGACAAAATCCTAAAGTTAAACATCAAATTCTGAAATCATACCAATTTTCAAGGCGTGGTTATGGGAAAACGGTTCCTCTGACAAAAAATTTCAATCAGGCTTTTTTTGTAAACAATTAAATATTCTTAAAAAATGTCTCTTAGTCAATTTCATTTACCTCGACGGTTTAGGAGTTATGAGACAAAAACCCGCTCCAGAAAAAAAATCAAAAGTTGCAATGATAGACCTCTTAATATAAATATGAAGGGCTCAAATTCTCACAACATTGTTTTTTTGTCATCCCAAATAATATTTTCGATATACTTAAAAAAAAAAAATAGTTGATTTTTTTGGCCCAGTCTAATAAACATAGTATAAATCAAAGTCTGTAGCAAAAAACAAATCTGTATGTCTATATCTTCCCTATCTTTTACCCAAATAGTTGTTAAAGGTTACCATTAACATTTTTAAATTTCATTATACCCAAAATACATGACTTGAGAGTAGAGAGAATTTATTGTATGATGTATAAACTTTACAAACAGCGACAGTCCTATCTAAAGTACTCCTCAGCACAAAGTTAGATTGTTTTTGAAAGAATAATGTTAAATTGTATCCATCTATTATCATTCAACTGATTTTTAAAGCACATATTTCTAAAACAATTTACTAGGTGACAACTGGTATGTATTAGAGAGATCACCATAGTATGCAAAATATAATGACATATTGAACTGGGACACAAGTGTTATCTTTATATTATTGTAAAATATAATACTGAATAAAAGTTTTACTAGTTTATAACAATAGAAGTAGTAGACGAAAACGTCGAAATCAGAAGGTACGGAGGAAAATAAATGAACGATCTCCGATCTGCATAGACTTGAAAATACTTTGGCAGATATTTACAAATCTTCCTTTATTGGCGAAACAGCAATTTTGAAAGTAATAGAAAATAGAACACATGCTAATAAATGAGATAGAATTTAAACTCATAATTGTATAATCATGCATAAAATAATGTTAGGGTAGTAAAATAAAAGTAAATCTAGGAACTAACAATAAGTAATAAAAAAAGCTGTAACAAAATACAATGCAACATAAAACAGTAAGAGTTGACCAAATTATGTCCGCGGTTTGTCGGCACGATTGTAATGAGGCCAGGTTATATTTGGTCGTCATCTGGCCAAAGCACCGGAGTGGTTGCAAATTCTTACCAAATGATCCTGCAAGTGTTTGCACTATAAATCACCAGTACAAATGAGTGTGGTGTGTCGCCGTGCATTTTCAGAATATCAATCGTGTTGTAAACACAGTAACGTTTTCTGTTATCATGTGTGTCGCTACATTGAGTATATTAAAAAAAATTGTAATATGTTCAGAGTTTATATCAAAATTTGGAATAGTATTTTTGGGACAGGCCAATCACCTTATGTAGATTAGTTTACCTTTAAATATAATTCTGTTTCCCTCTGTTGTACTTCATGGACATATTCAGTCCCGCTTGGTACTACGGATTTACGGTGGTCTTCACGTCTATCCAATTCGTTGATGGAGTCTTCTTTCGTGATACGGACGCCACCAGTTAAGGGACCTCGAAGTTTCACAGGCCGCCCGCCCGATTCGTTGTTGAAAAATGCCAGTACCTCGTCCATTTCAAGCCTTAAACCATCTAAATATTTGATAACATAAGCTAGAGAAATCTCTGCCTAAAATAACAACAAACCAACGAATACACCGCGAAACAAGCACAGACCAATAATGCTCCCAGCGGAGGATACAACCTAACCACAGATTTCATGTAATATACTCTGTGCCACAGATTAAGGATGGCTATTGATCATAGTCAAGTCAGTATTAAACATTTGACTACAGCTCTGAAGTAGATGCGCAGAACACAAATTTAGGTATCAGAGGGAATCAGATGAGGTGAAGCCGGAGCAGGTTTACTTGCGCCCATTCTTCGTCCCTATTTCACCCGCTCTGACGTGTCAGTGCTAGTTGCAGTATACTGGTATGCAAAAGAGTTTTGTTGTTGTTAATTACATGTTATTGCTATTTTCGTTGTTTTCTTTTTCCTGTTTATATTTGTTATCTTCGTTATATTTTTTCTTCGTTGTTACTTATTGATATGTGTTATTATTACAAGATCATCCACTTGGAAAAATGATGTTTCTATTGAAAGCGTTATCCCACTATAAATAAATCTATAAGACGATACAATCGGCGTCATATCTTCATTTCACATACAAAATATTCTGTATATTGCAACATGGTCGTTATACTGCCACATCCCTATTATTTAATGTAATATGAATAAATCTACCTACTTGAACCATAATTAATTACAATTTAAAAACGTAACATATTGTAGTACAATATCGAGAAAACTCATAGGTTAATAAACGTCAATGTTAAATTGTGAGACTATGTACAATTATAGAAATGCTCTTTAATAGCAATTGTAAGTATGACTGACACGCACGCCACTTACAGTAACATGTAAGGTGTACATTAGATATATAAATACTAACAGCGTGCTAAATGAGGTTTGTCATCAGCATCATATTTCGAACCTTAAAAGAGAAACTCCAATTTTTGTAAGCATTGTGTTTGGCGATATATCTTATCTTGCCACGGAGAAGTGTGCAGCGCTGCGGAAACAAAAGAAACGATTTATCGAAGTAATAAACAGATGGATTAATAAAATGTTAACACGAAATATTGTAAAACAATATTATAACTTAATATTTTTCTAGCTCTTCAATCGTTTTTATAATGAAATATTTCGCATTTCGAACCTCAGCGTGTATACAGGCTGAAATTTTAGACAGTAGCAATATTTATGGAGGATACTCTGTAGTCGATTCTCGTTCTAAACCAATTAAAAAAAACAGTTATTTAATATTTATTTATCTAGAAATATACAAAAATTATACTCAATCCTCTGTGCGTTTATGTTAAAGCGCAGCGTCAATGACCGTCGGGTAACGAAAGTGAACGTGGGATCCGCATGAACAAAACAACAAGGTTTATTATCCATTTTATTATCGAAGGTTATTAACTCCGGGTCGCCCCTTAAGCTTTCGACACCGGTCTTCGCACCTAGGTTTATTTCGTTAGCGTTTATGCTTCTAAAAGTCTTAGAATTAACTTTAACTTAGGTTTTCTTTGTTGTATACGAGTATTTGTTTTGATATTATTATTTTATGTTATATGTGACCATGAACTATTACAATCTCTCTTAGAATACTGTAAGCGACTAACCTAACACCTTATAATTATGTGTCCACTATCCCAAATGTCTGTAGCACTGCGGTGCGCAGGGGAGAGAAAGTAAACTGTTAACTTTAATGACTCTAAAAATTTGTAAGCAATGTATACTTTTGCTTTCAATATTTTTGTTTCTTTTTTCTGTGTACATAAGATATATTGTTAAGATAATAAACAGCGTAGACGAAATCGAGGATATCAGCTAATTATAACTATATACAATGCCCCATATGAGCGCTAATTTCTAAAGTGAGACAAAAACCAGCATCTCAGAGAAATTTCGATACATCAGTACAGTAGGAGTGTTCTTTTGGAACTTTCTTTTTTAGTGTTTGTACTACTGAGGGTATAAGCAAAGAAACAGACGTCGTATAATAAAATATCTTACAAATTATATGAAATTTAAGAATACCTACTAAAACCTAAATATACTTCACATGAAATTACGTTTTAGATTCGCTAAATTATATTTATATTTTATTTACTTAAATGACTTTTGCAACAGTTAAGTAAACGTGAACTCGTGACGTTCTAATTTCGATGTTGATCGATGGCCATGACACTTTTCATTAATATGCAATGCTCTTTATTTAACTACACAAAATAATCACAACAAGAAATAAGTACTTGCTTTTGAGCTTGCTTTTTTTTAGCTGTTTATTTAAATCTTTAAAGAAGAGTAAAATTACAAAGTTATTAAATTACCACATTTCGACTTGTAGTCCCCAACTACGATATTTTTTCGAATATGGGAAGATTTTAAATTCTTCTATTTAACATCTTAGTAAGCGGTTATAATAAACTTATGTCAAATAGGAATCGGATCTAAAGTACGCAGTAAAATGAAGTACATTGTATTACTTATAATAATATATTTCTATACCACATCTGGAAATAACAAAAATATTCAGATCATATTATATTATAAGACAGTTATACTCAACAACTCACAACATCATAATTATCACTACTTCACATAATTTAAAAAATTCTAATTGTTACTCTGATACAATAATAATTATAACAAAATAAATGTTTTCAATTATTATCTATAATGATATATTTAGTAAAGTTAATAACAACTTCAAAGCAAAGCAGGATCTATACTGTAAAAACTCTTTGACGTTATTCGTAGGGTACGTATTTTTAAAAAGAGTTATAGACAATTTTTTTTTCTCGAACTGACTACGCTATTGACCTAGCAAGGTCTTAACAGCTTCACCGGACTACTAAGCCAACGTCACGCGGTGTTCCCAGGCGGTCACCCATCATCCAAGTACTGACCACGCCCGACGTTGCTTAACTTCGGTGATCGGACGAGAACCGGTGTTTTCAACGTGGTATGGACGTTGGCGTTATAGACAAGATAAATGATTAAGAACATTTAAAAAATACTTTTATTCATGTATTGACCTCTATAACTATATTATTCACATATAAAATTACTGAATATTATCAATAAAAGAAAAATTATAAATTTAAATAATTTAATACGTTTAAATAATATAGGTCATGATAAAAAAGGAGTAATTAAACGTTTATCATAATCTATAAACCACTTCTTTGTAATTTCACTGTACAACACAGTATATCAATGATATTATAACTAAAAAGCTGTAGATACGTTACCTACATGATATTTTGACAAAACAAATGGCACAATACGTAAAGTAACATTGTAACGTCACACTATATAATTTTTTTTTTATTT
This sequence comes from Antheraea yamamai, assembly GCA_036509395.1. Lineage (NCBI taxonomy): Eukaryota > Metazoa > Arthropoda > Insecta > Lepidoptera > Saturniidae > Antheraea > Antheraea yamamai. Next base: position 9,411,635 of record AP028448.1, on the reverse strand, counting down.
TTTATAATAGGAGGCAAACGAACAGGTGGGTCACCTGATGTAAGTGATCACCACCGTCCATAGACACTTGCAACACCAGGGGAGTCGCAAGTTCGTTGTCAGCCTGTGTAGGGAGTGGGGGGGAGGAAGGGAAGAGGTAAGTGGAAGGGGAGGGGAGGTGGGTCTCCGGCGCTCTCACTGACCGAACGAAACGTAACAATGCAAGCACTGTTACTTCACGTCGGTTTTCTGTGAGAGGGTGGTACTACCCCGGGCGAGCCGACCCATTTATGCTGAAACCAATAATAATGTGTGGATGTGTGGATGTGAAATGTGGAAGTAAGATGGCATATTCTCAAATATTAATATATGTGGTGAAAAAGAAATAGTTATATGTTGCCTAGATACGGGCGGATTGACGGGCAGTTTTAAAAAGGCGCTGCCAAAGCGCTTATAACGTATCTACAGCGTTTTAGTTATAATATAATTGCAATGTGTAATTAAAGTTGATATGATCTTATTTCTAATTATTATTCTTTGTTCTCGATCTGTTACAACTGAGTACTGTAAAACATGTGAATAAACGAATATTACTGAATATTTTTTCGTTTAAAGACGAACAATTTAATCGAATCCGAGCAAATATATACAGAAGGAAAAAAAGTGTGTGTGTACTTATGTACACACGTTAGAAGTAATACTCCTTTGGCGTAACAAGATTAAAATCTTTTAAAAAATTTGAACTTTCGCCTTATTCTACGTTTGTAGAAAAAACGAGACTAACAATAGAAATAAGATATTTAATACATTGATAGTTTTAATACAAAGAAACAAAATGTTGACTATAGCTAACTTCAGGGTGTCGGTTTTTTCGTGACGGTGTGCGCGCGCATCGTAAAAATTTACTCTCATCATTTTTCCCTAACACGCCAAAAGAAGTATAACTTCAAAAATATGGCGACGGCAGCAAAAAGAAAAGGCCTATTGTACTTTTTGGAAATTAACTTTTATACACCGTTTAATAACTAACAATTTATTTTAGAAACAGCTCTCTTTATAACTGTCATTTTGCCGAAAGCCAATTATTATTTGCGGCCATCGATAATTAAAACAAATAACCCAGTTACTTATATCTATGATATATATTATATATTATACACAATTATTTATTATGAAAATAATAACTGGCACATAAATAATATACAGTCCACGTCAATCTTTTAGACCGCTCAGAAGATAGTTATGGAGAGCATAAATTTAGGTATACATACGTAGGTATTATATATATAGGTACTGTCGCGCAATTTATAAACGCAGTAAAGAACATGTTAACGGTTTCGAGAAAAATCCGGTCAAATTTGAAATTTTATTTGAATTACCTGCAATTCGTTACGCAAAGATTAGTAAATATCTATTTGGTATAGATCTGTATATACTGTGTTTATACATACTGTATGTTTATACATAATATACTGTGTGCGCGGTAAATTAGAGACAACTTAAGGGTAAGTAAATGCCAATTCTAAATTCCTTTGTTTTTTAGTCCTTTGTAGGTGGTAGGAGCTACGCTGAAGCTATTAATGGTTTCAGCATGAATGGGTCAGCTTGACCGGGGTAGTACCACCCTCTCACAGAACACCGACGTGAAGTAACAGTGCTTGCATTGTTGCGTTTCGTTCGAGCGCCGGAGACCCACTTCCCCCCTCCCCCTCTCCCCCAAGACAAGGTTGGCAACGCACTTGCGACTCCCCTGGTGTTGCAAGTGTTTATGGACGGTGGTGATCTCTTAACATCAGGTGACACACGTGTTCGTTTGCCGCCTAAGATGTAAAAAAAATATATATATTTTAACTTTGTTTTGTATTAAACTGTTCACTCTCTATCTATCACTATATTAAAGGTAAGCCCGAACTTAGAACCATATTCAGAGCGACCAAAAATGTTGACGAAGACTGTATGTGTAATTAGAAATAATAAAATAGGTAACTAACTATACGAAATAAATAAAAATGCATAAAAATCAGAATAGTTTTTTAGATGATGCAAAGATGTAAATATTTTCATTGTAAGTGATATGTAAATTGTACAACTATCTTAACTTTTAAGTACGACATATTTAGAATTTTTATGATTTTTATTACTCATGTTTTGTTATATATGCATTAACAGTTCACGTTCTTTGGTTTTCATTCGATCGTTTCATGACTAGGTGTATCTAGTAGCAATTTTTCATATCTAGATTCTCAATACACAACATTTTGTCCCATCATGCTCTATACATATGGATATACGGCAACAACATAATTTATATAAGTATTGGCCATTCGACTAAGGACAAGTCGAGTTTTCATTCTCCCGTAACTGATCATATACCATAGCAGAAAAAACAAATTCGCTACTTTACGTATGTCTCTGTTTTTTTTTTATTCTATAGATTGACATATTTAGTATTGTGTTGTTGTAATGATTTTTTTCGTAATTCTTACCGTATAATTTTGATTAAAAACTTGTTAGAACAACATACTTCGAATATATTGTTTCGAATGGAGCCTTAATGTTTTAAATTATAAAACTGCGTATATGTTGGTCAGATAGTAATATATCGCATTGACATTAACAAAAGTACAGTGTTTAAGGAATATGAGTTTATCAGAAATTGTAGAATTGTAATAAATTAATTCTGACCAGTTATATACCGCACGACTGGTTAAAAGGTGACAACCTTCAATTGTGTGATAGTTCATGGTCATATTTAATATATAAAATAAAAATAACAAAACAAATACTAATAAACAACAAAGAGAACCTTAGTTAAAGTTTGTTCTAAAACTTTTAAAAGTATGGGAACGATACTTTTAAACGTAAAAAAATCACACCTAGGTTTAATGAACAAAATTAAAGGGGCGCTTTTCAAGGTTAATTATTACGTAACTGCGTGTTGTCGGAATGCCGCACGGCCGAACAAAGGGTAGCGGGGCGAGATGTGGACCGCGAGCCAGAGTGCGCGGCACGGCGTGATTCACAGCCACCTCGATGTTTATTACACCAGTTCGTTTCTGCGTAAATCACCTGAGGTTGAGTGAATACCAGTTTTGGATTTCTCGAGATAATTAGGTCAAATGTTAAGCACTTATTTTTTAAATTGATTTAAAACCAGTAACGACTACTCAGTAAAGCCTGCGAATATTGCAACTCTTTAACCAGTCACGCGGTATATTTTAATTATCGCAAGCTATCTGCGCTTCAGTTTAGGGTGTTCAGTACTGGCGAACAATTTTTAGTATGTTTTTCGGTATTATATTAAAAAAAAAAACAATTTATCAATTTAAAAAAAAACGGACGGATTAATAAGACGTTATCAGGGGAAATATGAACGTAATCTTCACTGAAAAATATCGAAATTATTTCTTTGGCTTTTCAATCGTTCTACATCTTAAATCTTTCACATTTCACAATATTATATGTTATACAGGTAGTATATCTTTTGAATTTTTATCTGTACACTACCGTAAATATCTATAGCACTGTGGGCTTAACCTGGGTTTTAAACTAAAATTCTATTGTAGAATTAAATGGTTAAAAACAAACTATTTTAAAAATATATTATTTATAATTACTTTTACGATTATTTATGTGACTTATGGTTTTAATAATCTTAGTTAGTCACTTTGACAACGAATAATTATGCTTATTGATCGTTCAGCGCAAGTGAATATTAATTTTATTACCACAATCGTACTTATGTAATTGGATTATAGAAAGTTCTATAAAATCAAAACCCTTTCAGATAAAGTTGATATAGTAATTAATTAGGGTGTACTTAGTTATTTAACACATATAAATAAAAATATGAAGTCCAAATACCGAAGAATAATTAAAATAACTTTAAGTGTCCCCAACCATATTAAATTATACCTTTTTGTTGTATTTTATCTTTACACTTAGTAACTTATATTTAATTAAGCAATTGAACGACACCAACAACAACTATAGTAATAATAATAATAAAGTGTTATTGAACAAACAAATCTTATTCTAATAAACTACCAAAACCAATAACACATTACTTAAAAATATTATAATAAAATTATCATCACTTATGTAATACTTTGCGCTTGTAATTTATCTATATTTTGAAATAAAATACAGATAATTTATAATCCTTTTTCATGGGGCTTTTTATATTCATAGTTTATCATATAGTAAAATTGTCACAAAAAAGGTACGTTATAATAAAATACTGCTCTGTGGTTTTTCTTCGATGAAATATTTTTTTGACAGTCATGTGTGGATTTCCGTATATCTGTGGTCATGACGTAGACATTATTGGCGCTTATTCTTCCGTCAAAATAAATAGATTATATTATTAATATAATAATCACTTTTACACAAAATTTTAAATGAAAACATGTATGAATTTTAAAATATTAAACTTAGATCTTTTATACTTTTGACATATGTGTGTGCAAAATAAGAAATTCATCTAAAATAAAAAATAATGCGTGGAGTCCCTCCGCGCGGAAGAAGTGAAACTTCGTAATATGGAAATGAAAATAGGAAGGGGTAGAAATTGATTTTTAGTGAAATCATATTGTTTCTTTAAGACAAACTTTATTAACATTGCTTACAATTAACAATTGATCACATCTTTTAATTATCATTTTCGAGTGGAGAAATATCCAAATCTATAACATTTATAATGGAATTATGATGATAATTAAAGTAAGATACGAAATGTTTGATTATTTTTCTCGCTCTGTCTCTTTCTATTCCCCCTCCCCAGGAGCGTTGAATGTTTAACGCAACAGTTCCTTTCATACCCCCTCTATGGTCGCGTTAAACGTTTAACGCAACCTTGTTAAGTCGCATTAGAAGTTTCACTTCAATAAACGGATTTATCTAAGCCATTCAAAAGAAGAATATAGAATAAGAAAAATAAATGAGGCGTGTACGATCAAATCAAATATTTTTGTTGGTATAATTCTGATATCATCTGGCAACCCAGATTAACATACAACGCAATTTTTTATTAAACAACGGTATTTAATATTAGAAGAGTGCTTCAATGTTTACAGGATTAGGACATATAAACAAATGGCATTGGTATGTTGTCAGAAGACATTTAAATTCTATTTAATCTTTTGAAACATGTATAATTTAAAAATCTTTCTTTTTTGGAATTTCACATTATCTCTGTAATTTATAATAATTGTTATTTATTCTTCAATTAATGATTCCATGAAGAATATACACATGTATTTACGAACTATACATAAACAAAAATTAGGACGTTTCTCGATTTTCTAATGACAAAACAAAAATAATGTATACCATGAAATAATTATTCATTTTTACTTTAGAGACAAAATAATGTTCTAGATAATATATCTTTAATATCGAACAAATAAATACAGGGTTTCATTTATGTAGCAATATTATTTCATGTCTCATCATTTATACACTTACTTATTAAATACACAGTCCATAGACAAAAACATAGACAATCTATAATGAAACCAAGAGATTTCCATGAAATCATATGTATGTGTGTTATTTTGGGAGACGACAGACTACTTAAAATTAATTAAAGATTTATTATTTCCGCAAATATTGTATGTTCAAGGTAAAATCTATCCGTCTATTTCAATCTCGGTTGATATACATTTCTGATATTACAATACGATATAATTTTATACAATAATACCTGTAACACTTTGATTAAGTCAGTTGTCTTTCGAGGGTTGAATGGACCATCCCAGTATGCGACGGTCGAACCCACAGCTGAAGAAATTAATATTGGAGGACATGTCCTCAGCCCATGAGACGGATGTAACCATGCGCCTATGACCCTGTAATATATTTTATTTAAAGCTATTACCATCATTTGACAACATTTACAATAAATTAATGGGACATATAACATCAAAGTATACCTACAACTGCTTAAGTACAAAATAAAAACAAATTTTTATTGTATCCATACATAGCCCTGGTGAATAATTTACCAATGTCAAAATCAAAATCGATAAAATCGACAACTAATTGTGTGTTGAAATGTATGTAAAGCGAATAAAAAAATTTATCACACTATTTGTCGCCATTGATTTCATTTATGTATGTTATTTGATATATTTACTAGCGGATACCCGCGACTTTATCTGCGTCGATTGTCATTTTAACAATATATTTTGAATATCATAATGATCTTAACCTATAAACGTCCACTGGTGGACATAGCACTAACGTCACGATCTCCACAGCGTGCGACTCTGTGCCGCCTGTAATGCGAAAACGTAACGAATAGACAAGCTGACTAACGCATTTTTAATGTCAGTAATGATTACTATTTCTTCTGGGAGGTAGGTAGGACATGACGATCTTGTTCAAGTTGATAGCGACCACTGTACACCAGGTGTAATACCGGTAATACCATGTATAAATAACCTAACGCCAATAACCAAGCGGAGTGGTAAGAATCTATAACCGATTGAGTAGCGACCCCTATGTATAGAGTGATAACTCATATTGACTATTTTTTTATTTGTCACGTTTCGGTATCAGCCAGTGTTATTCACAGCAGGTGCAGGCTTGCAGGTTGGCATGACAGTGACGACTGATGATAGGCTGCCAATGTTTGATGGTCATTACTATTCTTGAATTAAAACGTTCTTACCACCAGTATCAATATTTTAACATTATCAAGATTGGCGTTAAAAACTATTTTTTTGATAACATCAAAAATATATTAAACATTTAAAACCTGTACAAGTAGTACAAATAGCGAGCGCATAGATGGCGTTTAAAATAAATATGAGGGTTACATGACCGCATGTACGAATAATTGATTTTACAGTATCATTACTTACTTCGTTCGCGTGGAATAGTTACTTTGGGCTAACGCTAACACGTAGCGAAAACTCTCAAAAGGAAAAAACACCCCGATTTTGAAACATTCTTCATTGGTGGTTCACTCCTATTTGTATTAGCGTGATGATATATAGCCTATCTATATTATATTATTTTATATTAACACTGAAATAATTTTTAAAATCGGACCAGTAATACGTACGATTAGCGCGTTCAAACAAAAAAACCCCCAGCTTTATAATATTAGTATAGATTTAAAACGTATATAGATAACAATGTAGTGTGCATAGTTAGCGCATAGATGGCGTTTAAAATAAATATGATGGTGACGTGGTCGCATGTATAATTAATTGTTGTTACTAGCCAACAGCATCATTACTTGTTTCATATCAAAACCTTGACAACTCTTCCGTCCTTGTCTACTAAATGGGAAACCGTAGACCCAGATAAATTAATTATTATATTTTTTTACCTGGCGACTAGATCTAGGTAATCTGGCAAGCCGTTGTCCCTGCAAGTCGAAGATACGGACTTGTCTGTTGTCGTGGGGTATCGCAATCAGACCTCCGCTGCTAACGCCGACGCGATTCACCGACGAATCTGATCGAATCGTAGCAAGCGCTGAACGCATATTGCGTACATCCCATACCTGGTTTAATATAGTTATTTTAAAATCGAAAATCGTCTATAAATAAAAGATAACATATACCGGTAAGAAATTTAATTGTGCGTTTAATTTTTTTTAATTTTATTATTAAGTAATAAAAAAGTATGCAGTCTACCCTCATATCAGTTGGTTATTAGGACCTATATACAATCAACTTCATTCAGATAGCAGTCTTAAGGGTAGTCATAAAAGTTTGAATGGCTACTTTTGTAAACTAACTTGAAATAGATGGAAATATTAATCAAAGAGTATCTTGGCGAAATAGATAATTTATAAAATAAATAGTAATCCAATTTGATGCATCCTACATACAAGTTTTGGGTAAAGTATAAAGTGTGGATTATTTCAATTAATAGACTACAACAATAATTATATTCATTACTAGCTTCTGCCCGCGACTTCGTCCGCGTGGTGTATAGTTACTTTGGTCTAACGCTAATACGTAGCGGAAGCTCTCACAAGGAAAATAAATAATAGTTTAAAAATCAGTGTTTTTATCATTTTTTTGTCACTTTTTACAAAAATATACATTTATTTTTAATTTACACTATTCTTAATCCAAATTTATTAAATTTTATTTTCCGTTTTTTAGTTGGATTTTTTATGAAAGCGTGTTTTTTTAGTTTTTTTAAACTATTATTTATTTTTCATTGTTTAGTTAAATTTTTTTTACTTTTTTTTCGGATTATTGCATTGTCATCGAACTTTGACAGGTGTGCAAAGTTTGAATTAAATCTGATCGTTCAAAGTAGGACAAAATAGAGCTCAAAGTGGTCGGTTACATACATACATACAGGTGAAGCTAATAAAAGTGTGATAAAAATGCCTGGATTTTGAAACTTTCTGCATTGCTGCTCTGCTCCTGTTGGTCTTAACGTGATGATATAATGCTTTTAGCACACAAATAGTCTATAGCCTCGGTAAATGAGCTACCTAACACTGAAACAATTTTTCAATTAGACCAGTAGTTCTTGAGATTAGTGCGTTCAACCAAATAAACAAATCCTTCATCTTTAAAATAGTTGTATAGTTTACTACTCTTCTCTCGTACTTAACTCGAGCCATCATTCAAATTACGATAACTTTTTACTCTAGAAGATATGCTTTATTGTTTTTTTTTTGGTGAGGTTTTATTGTGAACCCAGTACTTTAGCAGTGACGCGTGTGACATACAGATAGACAGACAGACAGACATTTCTATAAATTAATGAAATGTATTTTATTACATATTCCTAGACACCGGCAAGAATTTTTTTCACGAAAATCGAGAAAGTACAGACACGTTAGATTTACATTCTTATTATATGTATAGATAATTCTAGTTACTATGATTTAATTAAAGATATTTTGAGACATGTGTACCTTAACAGAACGGTCATCGGATCCGGAAACTACTTTGTCTTCTCGCGTAAAAACAGCTGATGTGACACTCCTTTAAAAGAAATAAATTTTTAATGCTTTATTGAGATTATAATTACATAATATTAAAAGAAGCATCACATAACTTAAGTCTAATTTAAATCAAGGATTACCTTGTTGGAGTATCTCTGATCTTTGGAGTATCTAAGGTTACTAAATAACAAAACAAATGTTTGTGGTCAGGGTACCTCCATCAGAAACGAAGTTCCTTAACGTAATGTACATCAAATTAAAAAAAGGAACGAATATATTAGGAAAAATACTAGATTAGAAATCATTTGCCTACTCCGGATTTGAGTGGTTGTCATAAATAAAATTTGTTCAAATCTTCCCTTTACAATATCATCGTGTAACGAAATAAATTGGCAACTGAACATCAATCTGCTCATTCTGTTAATGTTCTTGAAGATACCCATATTGTCTATTGTATCACTCAGTCACTCACTTTTTATATATAGAGATTTTTAATCCAAATTTTTCACATTTGCATACATAACACCCTGTCAATTACATACATAACAAAAAATAATTAGCCAAATTAGTACATTAATTCTGGAGTTATGGGCTTAAATACATTCGGCGATTGATTTTGATATATATATAGTTTATACACACATCAAAAAAGTCTAAGCAACATGCGTGATATTACAAATTTTACCATTTATATTAATTAATTTCTAAGTATTTACAAAGTAAATATATATAAATAAGTAAATAAATAAGTACAAAGTGCGTAGATAAGTAAACTTTTTTGTTATTGATGACATACTGGCTGGTTGTAAAAAAAAAATTTGATTATGTTTTGTTTTTTCATAAAATTCAAATGACTGCGAATATGTTTGAATTTAAGTGCGTTTTAATTGCTACGTTTAGTCTTGATTTTATAATTTTACCAACCATTTAAATAAAGTTAGCGACAAAATTGAATTGTTAGATATTCTTTACGTCATGAAGCGACGTCATTTGATGGCAGATGAAATGCAAAGAGCTGTAGGGATGTTGCAAGCGGGAAGTAATCAATCTCAGGTATCTCGACATTTTGGCATTCATAGAAGTGTTATTTGTCGTCTTTGGCAGCGCTACAATAATACAGGAGAACCCGCTGAACAACATCCAGGCCGTAAAAGGAGTACAACCACTCGGCAAGACCGGTACATACAACTCACTGCAAGACGCCAGCCGATGTTAACCGCTCGAGAGATAAGTTTGAGGCTACAAATTTCAAGTGGTGTTGATGTAAGTCCTCAAACTGTGCGAAATCGACTGCATGAGTACGGCCTACGAGCTCGACGCCCAATCAGGTGCCCACCGATACGTCACGGGAATCGCGCTCGTCGATATGAATGGTGGAGAGAACGCATAACATGAACCCAGGAACAATGGGATAAAATTATGTTTTCCGATGAGTCGCGATTCGGGTTTAAGCCTGATACAAGAAGGGTGCGAGTGTATCGTCGGCCCGGAAATACTGAAAGGCTCAGGTACGTTCAGGAAGTTCATCCATACAGCGTCTCAACAGTTATATTATGGGCGGGTATTATGAAGAACAGGCGAACTGAGCTCGTTTTTGTAAATGGAAACATGAATGCTGCAAATTACATTGAGGTTATTCTCAGACCTTATGTCTACCCATTTGCACAAACCTTTGGCTCCGATTTTAGGTTAATGCATGACAATGCGCGTTCACATACAGCTCGGCGAACCAGTGAATACTTTGCAACGGAGAACATCCGGGTATTGCCCTGGCCTGCACAATCGCCAGATCTCAACCCCATCGAGCACGCATGGGACATGCTCCAGAGACGTGTTTTGAAGGACTTGGACGGAGCGACAACAACCCAACAGCTGAAGGATTTGCTACAATTCCATTGGGAGCGAATACCGCAAGATGACATAAACAGTCTCATTAATTCAATGATGAATAATCGTTGCCGACAAGTTCTGAATAGCAGAGGAGCCCATACTTTGTATTAAATTGTTCTATTCTTTCACAATAAATACATTTTCTTTAGAAATTTCATTTTGTAAGAAAAAAGTTTAGTTTCTTATGTATCTTAGTTTCTACAGTATATTCTAATATTGTTCATTTCTGTTATTAAAAGAACTTATAAAGACAACAGCTGTTCTTTTTACATCATAGAACCCTAAAGATAATATTTTAAAAATAAAATATAACGTTATAATGTGAAGAACCATCCTAAAATTTAAATTAGTACATGTTGCTTAGACTTTTTTGATGAGTGTATATCTAAAGAAGAATAATTATATGTACAAAAATAGTGAACTATGAATTATTAAAACAAATGCAGAATAAAAATAAGTTGTAATGAAATTTCCACGCGTCAGTATTGAGTTTACACAACCGACAGTGCACGATTCTCGCCTGCCAGAATTACGAAAATCAAACGCTCAAATACACGCACACCTATACAATAAAAAGAGATACAGTAAAAAAGTAACATGGAAGGGACATAACGCTTTTTTCTTACGTGACGAATTTATCCAGTCAACTCTTACCACAAACTGTGTTAAAGAACTTCGTTTCAGACATTGGTATTAGTAATATTATAATAAACTTACTCTGTGTGCCCTTGGAATACAGAGACAGAGTGTATCGGTTCACGAAAGTCCCAGAGTCGGAAAGTGGTGTCACGTGATGCAGTCACAACGAGTCGCGCATTGTGATGTGCTGAAGCATGAGTCAACTCATGGTCGTGACCTGAACAAATTAACTTGAATAAATAAAAACATACATGTCACATATCCTGGGCTTATAGTTAAACAAGACTAATGGAGAATTTACTAAATAAAAGCAAAAAGAAACCAACTATAAAAACATATTGTTTCGTTAACATCATTCTTAAGTATTACGCAGGACTATCTGATTCTAGTATTAAGATGAATGTAACAACGTTTTGATATGGCTTTTCCACACACTCTTTAATAAATAATAAGAAAATGTTAAGAATTCATTACCAATCAGAATCAATTGTCTGTATTGGTGTATCAGCTCATACTTGCAGCATCAGTCATAATTTACAGCCGAGTCTTAATCTTGACCTATATAGTCTGGTATTCCTCAAATAGTCTTATGATATGTTGTTGTTAATATTAGACGACCGAAATGTTGATAGAATTAGAGAAATTCGACTATAATTCATTTTGACATTCAATAAGACCAAAGAAAATAATAATAATTTCAGTGGTTTCATAAATTGACTAACTAAAGATAAATTATTTATCAATTAATTATTAATGTATATTATGAATTAACATATTATATTATTATAAAATTAACCTACAACTTGACCAGTTAATGTCAAAGGACATGTAAGGTATGGAACGTAAGTCATGTTAAAAATATTGAATGTAAAATGAATAAAAGTAATTGGAATGTAAGAGTAAAATGACAGATGGCTAAACGTCATTTTTATTTACATATGTGTATGTGTTGTGTGTTATTCAAGCCGCAGTGTGAGTAATGTATATTTTAATTAATTTAATGTATTTGTAATGCATTTTATATTAAAAAAAACAGCTTTGTGCACTTCTCCTACATATAAATTTCAACTATGCTTGGTGAGGCGGATGTCCCGCCATCTAGTTTAATAATGATAAGATGTGTCGATACGGGGGGACTTTGTCCTTTGACATAAGTACAGCACTCCTCTTCGCGATACTGTAAAGACACCACCCGCTTGCCATCGCGTGCGCATTAATTACGCATAATAACTGCTACACCGCTATATACCTTGTGTTTAAACCGCTTTTAGTTTTAAGTGTAATAAGGAACTACTGCTGCTTCTTTCACCACATAATAAACATTACGTTGTATGTGTTACATGTGTGAGCGATCTGGTGGCCACCAACACTGTGATACACGTGATTCGTGGACGTGCGAGGACCAGCCAGCCACATCCAGCAACTGGGTAAGCGAAAGTGCTTTATATACCTCCCGTATCGATCACATATTCTCACATACTCAGAGATAGACAAAGTTAGTCTGACACGCATCCACGTACAGACTCAGACATAATAAGTTCTCATACCGCACGGTGAGCACGGCTATTTACACGCCTGCCTCACCAATGCTAAATTTCAAGTTTATTCGTTCGCGCAATTCGCTTAAAAAGGGGTACAAAGTTTTGTGATTATTATTTTAGTAAAATTATTTTTAATTTGTAGATGCTAATATAATAAAATAATTTATATGTAGATAATTACCAGTTAAAACTTGCAAGCAGTCCCCAGTCTCAACATCATATAAACTGGCTGTCCTATCCCAGGAAGCGGTTATAACATGGTCACCACCAGTGAGCCAATCAGCAGCCACAACAACACCCTGATGTCCACTTAATTCGGTTAAAGGGGTGCGGAGTACTTCGGGCCTGTCACCTCCTTCACCGAGACTCTCTTCGCCACCACCTTCTAGTTCTTCCTCTGAAGATTGGCCACGCTATTGAATAATATTTAAAACATTATTTGATATATTACTTATTTAATACAATTCTTCCCTTCCTTCAATTTATTACGTAAATACTTCTGTCAAATGAAATAAAAACAAATATCAATTAATCTTCTGAGTTATTAGTTTAAATTTACTTGTGCACAGGATACACTTTAGCTATATATAAGACACAAAAAGAGAATGTAATTAACGAAAAGCACATTATGTGACCAACCATAATCTCAAAACATAATATATATATTTTAATATTTTTTCTTATATATTATCTACCATAGTAGTAGGAAAGATTTAGTGATACAATATCAAATTAACTCTATGAGAATAATAACAATACATACAGGTAAGTCCCAGTTAACAGCAGCTTGCCAAACATGAGCAGTGTTGTCACCACTACTTGTAAGAGCGATATCCCTACTCGGGTGGAACCTTATAGAATTCACTGAACCCAAGTGGCCTGTGTATTGCAGCAAGCACTTGCCCCATTCCACACTCCAAACGCACGCAGTATGGTCTAACGGATATGAACATTACAAATACATTGCTTAACTTACTCATACATACATAGTGTTGTAATAAACTGATTTCTTATATTACAAAAATGTATAGAATGTACAGTGAGCATTAAGTATGTTTCGCTTGATATTATTATATTGTATGTACTAAAAAATGAGACCAATATAATATTTTTATTTTTTTTTTTCGAACTGACTAGGCTATTGGTCTGGCAAGGTCTTAACAGCTTCACCGGACTACTAAGGCGAGTGCTTAAGGCACTCAGCCGATTTTATTTGGGCAACTAGCTCAAGGGTGCACGACCCACCTCGGCTTGGGTTGTTGCCTGATACATGCAATTCGTGACCTATCTGAGCTAAGCTAAGCTACCTATTCATACATATATGTGTTGTTGAAACATATATGTGTACCAAGCATATATACCTCAACAACTCTTATATATATTTCGTATCGGATAATTTTCTAATCTATTTCAGTTTGATAAGGGAAAAAAATAAAACCCTTCCACTTGCATGTGTAAGCGTGTATGCGTGCACGTGTGTGGAGGTGATATGTGTAATGTTGTCGCAGTGATGTAAGATTTTGGGTATTTTTATTAGAATTACCTACAATAATCGACAATAGCAATTTTTGGTGGTTATCATTCATTATAAAACCTTGTACAGTTTCACTTTAATAAAATATTAATAACCTAAACATATTTGACAATAGCAAATATAATTGTGTATATAATGCACACATATATGTATATCCTTGCTGATAAAAATTCCACACAAAAAGAGAACCATGTCTGCTAAGAACTTCAACACTACATTTTATCATATGTAAATATTGACCCATTTGGGCCCAATGTATATAATATAATGAATGTTACACTACTAAATTAAATATCACGTTATCACCAACAATACTTACCAGCTGAAGCTGTACCAAATAATGCCTGTCCGGGCCTAGCAGAAGACACATCCCATATGCCATCCTTATGCCCAGTAAATTCTCTCACAAGCTGACAGTTGTATGTGGGTGCCTTAAAACTGGATACTATTTTGCTTGTCTGTACTCTCAACTTGTGGCTAGCTTTTACTTTTTGCGAGTTACTTTGAGATACTGTAGAATAAAAAGAGTTATTGATACATAGAAGAATTATTTACAGTTTCTTAATCTAACTCGCCATTAATTAAATGATTGAATAAGTTCTTTTTTGTGATTCAATATTTTCAAAATGTATTAACAGTATTATTCAATACCCATCAAATACATTATATCGGACAAGATTTAGTTTAACACTGTGAACATAATTTAATAAATTGCTAGCAAAAGAAATATAAAATATGGTTATATATATATATATATATATATACTTTAAGCAAAAGCTCATAATAGTGATATAGAATATAATATAGTTATAAACAAAATTCAAAATTATCATATAGAAAAAAAAGAAATTCTAACCATTAATCCTAAATTAAAAAGCATTTCTTTAAATCATTTACCTCTTGTCAGTTAAGGTTTTCAGATAAATATGTGAATAAATGAATACTTTATTGAACTTTTTAGTTCTTGAACTAAAAATTTTCTTCTAGTTAACTAATATAATAGTAGAGAAAAAACAATAATTAGAGAGTATAAAGATATGTGATAACACTAAAATATAGCTAAAGTGCAAATACAAAATATAGAGCTTTAACATTACATTTAACTTTAGAATTCTTCCCAGAAGCCTCAAATTCAATGTAGTCTGCATTCTGCCGATCCCCAACATAACTTTCTCTTTCTAATTTCTCACTTAGGATATCAATTTTCTCTTGTACTGAAAATAAATACATGCATATAAATGATGTTGTTATGATTTAACCAGATTTTCTATATTTGAAAATGGAAATATGTAAATACTAGCGGTCCCGGCAGACATTGTCCTGCCTTGATAATAAAAAAATTTAAAAATCAACCGCAGCGCCACCTACCGGGTCCGATTGTGAATCTAAACCATTCTTGGATCCACTCGAACACATACACAAAATTTCATCAAAATCGGCCCAGCCGTTTAGAAGGAGTTCAGTGACATACACACGTACAGAAGAAATTTATATATATAAAGATTAAAGAAGTATTTTAGTACTTTAGACAATTCTCTTTAGTTGTTACAATAAGGACTATATTGTTACCATATATTGTCATCCATCAAATTATTACCAGGATAAAAATGGCTGAGAGTCATACAGAATCAAAAGAGAGCGCATTTTCATTAAAAAAGGGTTGAACAATAGTTTTGTTCATAAACTGTATGTTATAACTAAATAAATACTAGTTTTAAATAAGTTACAAATATTGATAAACAATAAATATTACTATAACTACCAGTAACTATATTGTCTACCATAGAATAGAATTCCTCAATAATATTTTAAATAGAAGCAATTTAAATTATCACAATTCATAAAAAAAGAATTCGAAATAGCTATTGTTGCTTCTATATAAACTCAATTATATTAATAGTCCATGAAATTTTGCATAAACATTGTCCGCGGCGAACACAAAGGCATATAATATCTCTTGTGCAGAAAAAAAATTACTATTCCTAAGGGGTAGATCATATCTAAAAGATAGCAAGTGAGGCCACGAGAAAAGGTAAGTTATATGTAATAGTGCCCAGTACGCACTCAAATTGCAGTCATCTGGTTTAGGCTGTAAATATTTCGGTCGATATAAAGTCACTCCAGTTAAAATTATATGTGCAGATTAAAATTTGCTAAACTATATACCTACAAATTACATATTTTATGTGCTTATTAAGTTTAAAAATTGACAATATAAATACCATTAGCAAGAAGAAATGTGTTACCATTTTTTGTGAATAAAATTGTTACAAAATAAATATATTTTTCAACATACTTTGAAAATACAAAAAACAAAAGATACTTTTGTGTGCAATAACTTAGTATATAAATCTCAGAGTTTATCAACTGTTGACTTCCAATGACTGGGAACTGTGACTATAATATTTGGTATCATATAAGTAGATCAGGACTGTAGCTTATTAATTTACATGATTTATAATTAATGAGGGTCTCATACTGTTTGAAGATATATACTGCATAGATCCATCTGTTTTTTTATAGATATTAAATTGATAAACATACTCATCGAAATTATTTATCCCTTATTCCTCGAATAATTAGCTTAATCAAACAAATAGATATAAATTTGGGTTATCTAGCAACAGTATAAATAACTTCTATTTATACAATATACTGAACAATTTTAATGTAAATACAAGAAATATCGATGAAAATCTTTTCATTCTTGATAATGTCAATTCAGATAAAAAAAAAATCAGATAAATTATACAAGATATTAGAAGTATACTTGGTGCAAAATTGTTTAATTTTCAAAATAAAACGAATGATTGAGTGTGACTCAGTATTTACGCTTCTACTCTATTTAATTCGCAGTTTAAAATCATACAATATACTTACAGTTCAGATTTTCAGTGTACAAAAGGTCAAATTCCTTTTCTATTTGAGAAAACAGCTCGTGTAAACGGGATCTAAAGACTGGTGGAATTGATGTTTCAGAATCTTCCATTTTAATATAATTTGGCAGACCATCAGAGCCTTCAGTGAGGGCCTGAAGACGTCGTTTACTAGATTTCATAGTCGAAGGATAATTGTAAACTAAACGGATAGTTTTACTGTTACATTACACTAAAAACTCAAATCCATTACACAATTTTTTTATTTATTTACGCTCACACAGTAACTTCTAAATAAATATGATTCCGATATTTCATCTCACTGATTACCGTAATTATATACACAATTTACACAAAATCCAAATTGCATCAAAATACTCGACGAAAAACAGACATATGACAGCTAACTTTTGTCTTTGACTCTTAGTTTTTGGTTTATTGTGACTACTGTATACAAGTCTTGTAAGCCTAATTTAGCCATTAAGCCACAAACAAAGAATATTAAGAGAATTCTAGTGATTCCACTTTAGGTTGCCACACTGCTAAAGCAATATTATCCCATTCTTTATGCTTATGCAAGAATCTCATACCTAATATTTATTGGATCGCTGGAGAATAAACACACGTTTTTCAACAAAATTATATACCTGGGAAAATTAGACATTAGACATAAGAAATCGATAATATAAGAAAATACAAGAAATCGCAATGTTGGTCTTATACAGTTTGCTATTGTTCTACAATATAGTTCCTTCTTGTTGGGTGTAGGGCTATCCTCGTAATTGGTGTAATATTTAAAATGGGAACTACATTGACCTTTCTCCATTCCTCTACGAAATAAGTTTTAAAATTATTTGGGTCATTATTCTTACCGATACTATATTTAGAACAAATAAACAATGAATTATTATGATGTAAAATTGATAATATTTATAGTTATCCTTTTAACTTCGATTCCTTTGTGCAACATTTGCTATCCAAATATTTACACGAACTCATTGCAAAAATTGAACTTGCTTGCTTAAACAAACATTTGAAAGCTGCCTGTTCCAAAGACCTAAATAAACCTCGGCATCATCATGTTGGGGTCACCAAATGTAGGAAGCTTGGCATTATCATGTCGGAGTTGCTTGTGACGATGAGGCTGTGGTGTGCGGACACCCATCGCCTTGCATTCTTGCCAAACATGGTGACGAAGATGTAGTCTTGCAGGAAAATCGTGAGTAAAAATTTTTGTAATCAGCTCACTACTATAATGCTAACCTATGCTGTCTAGCCTGACTCATTTTTTGTATGTTGTATATAGGCATTTTATTTTTAAAACCAATATAAACGCTTTAAAAATAATATGCATTTATGTGGGGAAATATATTATGTCTATGATATTAGGATGGGTACGCAACGACAATGTCAGCAGAGAATATTATCTATGAAAATCCTTGAAAAGAAAAAAAATGGCTGGTGAGTCTTTGGCGCTTGCCAACGTACGATTTATATTAGTTATTTTTCGCAGATATAATCATGTCTTTTTCAGATCTCTATGCAAAATATAATTGTACTTATTGCCAAGAAGAAATTAATGGAGTACGCGTTAAATGTACAGAGTGCGTGGATTTTGATATTTGTTTGCAGGTAAAGTATTTCGCTGCCATTTTTGTTTACTGTTTTGGCGCAAAGTTTAAAAAATAAATTTGAATGTAATCCATTACTTTCAGTGCTTTTCCCTTGGAGCTGAAATTGGATCACACAAAAATGACCATTCTTATCAATTTGTGGTTAGTACACTCGTTTTATTATATACTAGCGGGCCCGGCAGCCGTTGTCCCGCCCTGATTATAAAACAATCCTGAACAACTTATATACCAAAACGTTCCTCTTGAATCACTTTATCCACTGGTGAAAACCGCATAAGGATCCGTTCAGTAGTTTTTGAGTTTATCGCGAACAGACAGGCAGACAGACGCGCTAGCGGACTTTGTTTTATACTGTGTATTATATATTATTATATATGCTATAAAATTTAATATGTGGATATAAAAAGAGTTATATTCGTAGGATTCTGGCGCATTTGGGATATTTCTTGGACGTAGCAGTTGGTCTGCAAACGAAGAAGTTCGATTGTTAGATGCTATAGAACAATTTGGTTTTGGAAATTGGGAAGACATATCTAAACACATTGAAACTCGGAATCCAGAAGGTAAGTGTAGAGTGTTATATGTGTGTACTATAGAATTGCTAATTCTATATGTAGTTTACACTTTATTGGATACATTCAATTGCTTTTTATTTTGTAACAGAGTAATATAGTATAAATATATTTGTGTCTGTTTTTTTACTCAGCGGCACTAATTGTAACTCAAATTACTATTACTAGATTATTAATCCTGTGATAATAAGTAAAAGTAATTTATATATAGATTTATTATACCCCTAGAAGAAATAAAAAAATATATCTATTAAAATATTGCTCCTTTTAAATGTAGCAAAATGCAAATTGATGCATTTGCAGAGGCCAAAGATGAATATATTACAAGGTATCTCGAGGGAACAATTGGGAGAGCAACGTGGGGCAATGTTGAGAGCACATCTCGACCATCACTGCACTGTGCGGAAGGGGACGAGGGACCTCTTGGCCCCAATGCTGTTTCACGGCTACCTCATCTTGCAGTTACATCTGATGAAGCAGCTCAACTTGGTTACATGTCAAACAGAGATGACTTTGAACGGGTAATTAAAACATCATTGTCTAACTTTGATATGGGTTGTTTATTACTCCATGTTTAAATGATTGTTATTTTATTTTATGAGCAACATAATCTAATTTAAAATGTGTATTTGTCACACTTGACATTGGCGAAATGGACTACACAGACAGAGGCTATAAGAAAGAAAAAGTGATCACCGCCATAAATAGATACTATCAATATTGGGGAAGTCGCAAGTGCATTGCCGTCCTGTGTTTGGGGGAAGGGGAAGGGAGGTGGGCCTCCGGCACTCTTACTGACTGTTCGAAACGCAACAATGCAAGCACTGTTACTTCACGTCAGTGTTTCTGTGAGAAGGTGGTTTTACCCTGAACGAGCCGCCCATTCATGCTGAAATCAGTAACAGCTTGAGTGTATCCCTACCGCCTACAGAATGTGCCATATACCAATGTTGCTCTTAAGTAATGTATTATATTAATCATGTTGCGGATTTTCAACTTATGTTTCTAATTATATATTATAGATTAATAATAAAAAGGGTTGATAGAATTATCCAAATATATAAAAATCCAGTGTCATGATGTTTGTCCACAATGAACTCTGAAACTACTCAATTGATGTTTTATGAAAGAATTTGATTGATGATTTATGAAAGTTGGCATTTATGTATAACTTTGTCCAACTTGAGAGATAGGATAATTTAAATTTAGATTAATGACCACAATATTATTTAAATATAAATTAAATTATTATCAATGTTAATTTTGTTATTAAATGTAAGTTTTAACAGTCTCTAACAGATGGTGATTTAAATTAATTTGTTGACAGAAAACTGTAGGGCCAAGATGTAATTTAAATTTAGATTAATGACCACAATATTATTTAAATATAAATTAAATTATTATCAATGTTAATTATTGTTATTAATTGTAAGTTTTAACAGTCTCTAACAGATGGTGATTTAAATTAGTTTGTTGACAGAAAACTGTAGGACCAAGATGTTATAGATATCTCATAGATGGCGCCATGTTTTCATTTCGAATTTCTCTTTTGTAATAACTGAACCACAGCAATGCATGGTTTGAAACAACTAGTAGATTATAAAATGTAATGAAAACAAATATAAAAATAATATTTAATGTCCCAAAATTTTTTGGCCCTTTATCACTACGAGTACCAATGTACTGCACACACAAAAGACTGATGCTTGCCAAGCACTAAATCTAACTATACTCAAAATTTTATACTGCCTCCCATTGCATGATCCTATAATAATACGTAGGTATGATAAGATAGACATATTTTAACATCCACTGAACACATTTAAAAGAGAAATAATAAAATTACATCCCGGAATTATGCAAAAATAATATAACAATGATAAAGCAAGCACATGAGTCACAAATAAACAAACACAAACAAACCCTGTATAGGTTTGGCTTTAGTATTAAAGCCAGTGAAGGATACATGTTTTTTTATTTGACTACTTATTATTATGTATCACTTCCTGTAATTGTGAAATCTTGTCTTAGGTTTAGTTGTCAGTTGTCACATACTATAAGTTACTATATAGAACATTGTATGCTGTTGGATTTCCAAATAAATAAATAAATGTGGTTGTTAGTTTGTATTAAGAAATTATATAAATATAAGATATTGTAAGAAAGTATTTTATATTAATTTACATTTAACTTTTACTAATGTTATTAAATCATACATAAATATTCCAGGAACATGACCATGAAGCTGAGCAGTTGATATCAACACTTTCTATAAATCCTGAAGATGATGAATTGGATGTTGGTTAGTGTGAAATGTATTTATTTATATTGGATCTCTATTTCATTGTCATTTTTTATTATACACTAGCTCTGCCCGCTACTCCGTCCTTGTGAACCTAATGTAAAAAAACATTGACTAATGAAATCATTTGGATATATTAAGTCTATTTACTTATCCACTTTTCTCTCGTACTTAAGTCGCGTCATCATTAAAATTACAATAACTTTTGATAGAGTGAACCGATTTTAATGAGACCAAGACTAAATGTTACTTGAGGGTATGTTTTATGATTTTCTTGGTGAGGGTTATCGTGAATGCAGTACTTTAGCAGTGATTCGTGTTGATATAGACAGACAGAAAGACAGACAGACAGACAATTCTAAAATGATTGAAATGTATTCTATTACTTATTCCTAGACACCTGCAACTATTTTTTTCACGAAAATCGAAAAATTAGAGACACGTTAGATTTACATTCTTATTATATGTATAGATTTGTTATTTAATCAAAATTTATATGTTTTCTAACAAACTAATTAAATATTATAGTACATGTTTTTTTTTGCTATATTTTCAGCCCTTAAATTGTCACAAGTAGATATATATATCAGGCGTTTGCGTGAGAGAACCAGAAGAAAGAGATTAGTCCGTGATTATCAACTTGTCTCTGTGTTTTTCAACATCCAGAGGAATAAGCAAAAAACGCTTGGAAAATTAGCCAAAGAAAAGAAGTAAGTGTATTTGACTATTGTGGTATATTTATGATTGTTAATATCATGTTTCATACCAATTTGTCGTGTTCACCAATCATAGGTGTTCCGAGTCTAATCATAGTGGTCACTTTATGATTCAAAACCTATTTAAAGAAGATTTTATAGATTTAGAATTGACTAGCTGTGCCCGCTACTCAGTCCGCATGAAACCTAATGTAAAAAAAAACAGTGACTAATAAAATCATCTGAATGTGTTAAGTCCATTTACTTATCTACTTTTCCTCATACTTAAGTCGCACCGTCATTAAAATTATAATAACTTTTGTTAGAGTGAACCGAATTGAATGAGACCAAAACTAAATGTTACTTGATGATATCCCATATATTTTGTTGGTGAGGTTTTTATCGTGAACACAGTACTTTAGCAGTTATGCGCGTTTAAACAAACTGACAGACAGTCAGACATTTCTAAAAATTATGGAAATATATTTTATACTTATTCCAAGACATCTGCAACAGTTTTTTTCACAAAAATCTAAATACTACAGACATTTTAGATTTACATACTTATTATATGTATAAATAACAATTTCACCTGATATTATGTGAAGTTGGTAAAAAGGTAATAAGCTAAACCTAGAAGAGAAATGGTAACTGTACCTTTGTGGAATACAGTTACTTTTTTTCCATATAAAATTGTATATATTCACGTGAGCATTTGACTACTGGTGTGCTATTGTTTTATTATAATATTTTCCTTTATTGAAAATGTAGGTACATTGTGGAACTTGAACCAAAATAGATTGACAGAATGTATGGACGTGTTATACCTGTATTGTGTTATGTATGATGCAATGCACTCTGTCATGAAGGTCATTATGCATACATAGCTTCTATTGTGACGCGTCATGGTATTATTTAATTAATAATACTAATTAGGATATTGTAGCATTCAAACATAATGTTTTTATCACTTATGAATAACTAGCTTCTGCGCACGACAACAAGTTGGAGGGTTTGTTTGTTTGGTTGAACGAGCTAATCTCAGGAACTACTGGTCCAATTTGAAAAATTCTTTCAATGTTAGATAGCTAATTTATCGAGGAAGGCTTGTAGGCTATATATCCATTATGCTAAGACCAATAGGACTGGAGCATCAATGAAGAATGTTTCAAAATAGTTTTTTTTTTCCTTTTGAGAGCTTTCGCTGTGTGTTAGCGTTAGCCCAAAGTAACTATTCCACAGACATTGACACAGGGACAGAAGCTAGTTATACATAAGATGTATTCATAATGTATGGAACGCAAAGGTATACTTGGATATCCTGTTACAGCTCCTTACATTTTCTGCAACTCTTAATAAATACAGCATTATATTTCCCCCCTTTACTATTCGACTTTTCTCTATTAACAATAGCAGCTGTAGGTGGTAGAGGCAGGTTGAAGCTATGAAGCTATTACTGGTTTCAGCATGAATGGGTCGGTTCGCCCGGGGTAGTATTACCCACTATCTCTCTCTCTGCGTTTCGTTGGTCCGTCTAAGCGTCGGAGGCCTACCTTCCCTTCCCACTCCCCTCCTCCCCCCCAAACACAGGCTGGCAACGCAATTGCGACTCCCCGCTTGTTTGTTTGCCCCCTATAATATATAAAAAGCAAGGATAGATCTATAAACGGCTGACTTGTCATCTAGATTTACCTCTTTTTGGTGTTATTTATTTTCAGAGAGTTCACTGAACGATTGCGGTGGACGGCACAGTTCTACGGTCGTGCGGAACAGTGCGGCGTCGTGAGTGGCTTGTGGCGGGAAAGGGAGCTGCGCGTCCGGCTCGCTGAGCTACATCGATACCGATTGGCGGGCGTGACCCGGCTCGAGGAGTGCGCGCACTACGACCAGCACGCCCATCATAGGAAGCACCCCAACGCCCACCCGCACCATCTCGACGTGAGACCACGCACGCTGGTACTTTTTACGCTTCTAGCTTACCGCGGGATCGATCCAAATATTATCCATACACATTGATACCAATACTAACAATATTTCAACTAGGGATGATCGATATCAGAAAAAACATCGATGTTGACATCTTTCGTGGACACTTTTAGCTGGTGACATAACGAATGTATCTATACTGATATTATAAAGAAGTAAAGTTTGTGAGGTTGTAGGGGGTAATATCTGACACTACTGGCTCGATTTGAATAATTCTTTCAGTGTTAGATAGATCATTTATCGAGGAAGGTTAAACATTATCACCGATAGGAGTAGAGCACCAGTGATGAATGTTTCAAAATCGGGGTGTTTTTTCCTTTAAAGAGCTTCCGCTGCGTGTTAGCGTTAGCTCAAAGTTAATGTTTCACGCGGACGAAGTCGCTGACAGAAGCTAGTAACACTATATAAGACATGACGTCTATCAGGCTTACTACTTTTAAATTAATTTTTGATATAAAAATCAACTTGGGTGTACCAAAATTGTTGTCATATTTAACTACCGCTATGTAATTAAAAATACATTAGTGACTCAAGTCAACTTTTTTTATAAAATATAAAAAAAAACGACTATTAACACTTCGTGGTATTCTTAAGTCTCACTTGGTATTTGATCCAGATTTTACGTTCCAGTAGACCCTATGCGAGAAAAAGGTTATATTATCACTTTTTATTTAAAACCTAATCTATAGGGAAATAAAAAAAACAAAAGAGTCACCAAAATAAAATAAAAATACTACTGAGATGCGGATTTATGGCGAGTGGGGGAGAGTGACCAATTGACCAATTCTAAACATTCGCAGTATACGCGTAGCCTGTGAGACTCCGAGTCACTGGTTAAAGGTTAAAAGTATCGATGTACGATAAACATCAATAGCAAAATATCGATATGTCTAAAAATATCGTTTGATAAAAATGTCTATTCTATTTTTTTTATTTATATCATAGGAGGCCAACGAACAGGCGTGTCACCTGATCTTAAGTGATCACCGCCGTCCATAGACACTAGATAGACCAGGGAAGTGGCAAGTGCGTTGCTAGATTGTGTTTGGAGGGCGAAGGCGGGGGGACCACTGACCGAACGAAACGCAACAATGCAAGCACTGTTACTTCACGTGGATGTTTCTCTGGGTCGGGTGGTAGTACCCCGGGCGAGCTGACCCATTCATGCTGAAACCAGTAATAGCTTCAGCGTGGCTCTACCACCTACGAAACTATTTATAAAAGGTGTTTATTGTTATTGAAAATGCAATACAAGGAAAACATTTAATATTGGCAGTATTTTTTGGCCGCACTCTGTAAACATTTTTACTTTGTCAAGTATTATGCCTTTAGTGTGTTCTGTTGCTGGTGCAGGAGTTGGCCAGCTTTGAAAAAAAGTCATTCTGAAGCTGTCCATTTCCCCTTAGGAAAGGCAAAGAAATAACTAATCATACGGCTTCGATTACAGTTATTTCGTCTCTAGCTAGAACATCCAACATAATGGCCCTATAGGATAGATTGACGTTTCTATATTTTATTCTCATAACATCGATCTGTCGATGTTATCGAAATCAAAACATCGATGTTTTCCCGCGAAATATCGATGTTTTCCAGCTAAATATCGAAGTTTTCCAGTTAAATATCGATGGTTATCCACCATCGATGAATGTCGATCATCACTAATCTCAACTATGTAGTGTGTAATGTTTGGAAACAAATCACTGATCATACGTCTACATACATGTTACACAGTCACCAATACATGAAGATCATGCGGTTGTGATGTAATTTACATTTACAGTCATTGTCTATCTTTTTAGTCCTTCTGAATATAGCCGTATGTCTAGACTTGCATATAATATAGTCAAGAGTTTTATAAAAAAAAAAAAACAGTTACAAATATTATTATAGGGATCTAACAATGGCATTTGTCTATGCTTAATTTGCCTCAACCGCAATGATATTATAACTATATAGATACGTCACAAGCGCTTCGACAGCGCCTTGGTAAAACTTGGCTGGTTAGCTTATTTTTGAAGACTGTCCCGTCAATCTGCCCATATCTTAAAGTAACATATAACTACTTCTTTTTCATCACCGATATTGACAATATGCCATCTTACTTCCACATTTTATCTAAGACAGTGTGACGTTACAATATTAATTTACGTATGTGTGCGTTATCGTGCCATTTGTTAATTAAAATATCATGTACGTAACATATTTTTAGTTATAATATAATTGCTCGACCGTATACATATAATATAATACCCATTTGTACCTTAATTTGTATCCTGCTTACCTCTATTCAGAACTGTGAAAAATTTGGTCTATAACCATTGCGATACAGTGATATTACCAATAGCACAATATGCTAATACAATGAACTGGTATTTATTACCACCGCGGCTTCATGATATCTGCATCACATATTGAATACTATTTTCATGTTGCTATTCGTTCAAACTTCGACCGGTAGGCACGTATCTCAGACTAGCTGATACCCGCGGCTTCGTTTGAATTGTTTATTGTTTAAACAATATACATTATGGAAAAAAATATATAAAAAAATCTTAATTTCTTAAAACTTGGATATTAAATCATGGGTAAGAGAGTGACATACATTCTAGGTTGAGTTCGAAGAATGTCCCAAAAGAATAATGAAAACACTGATAGATATATACATAGTCCTTTCCTAAAACACTAGATGTAGGTGGTTGTATAATGCCTATATCATTACGTAGTATAAAATAAAGTCCCCTACCGCGTCTGTCTGTCTGTCTGTTCGCGATAAACTCAAAAACTACTGAATGGATTTTCATGCGGTTTTCACTAGTGGATAAAGTGATTCATGGGGAACGTTTTGGTATATAATTTGTCAAGGATTTTTTGATAGTCAGGGCGTGACAGCGTCTGCCGGGCCCGCTAGTATAATATATGAGATACGTTACAACCTTTTTTTTTATTTTGATTAAGTCATACTTCAAGTACATTTAATTTTTTATTTTAATTAGTAGCCGGTATGTCTTTAGGGTATTGTTTTTATTTATGTATTGAACCCTCGTTGGTTTGTAAATAAATGAAATGATGATAAGTGTAAGTAAAACAAAATAAGTGTCTAAGCAGGGAAACTAAAAGTATTTGATCGAAATTTATCGAATAGTCTTTGAGTGATGGTGTGACAACAACAGACCTCTATCAATCTATTTATGTACGTTGTGTTATAGATGTGACCATATTCGGTCATACCTCTACCGTTAGTCACAATTAATAAGTTACGTTTTTATTGAACTATTAAAAGATAAAAAGTTGTCACGATACCGTATGATATACCATAATGATGACATATTAAAAGGTATTTGTTTTAACTGTTGCAATTGGAAAGAATATGCTTCGGGGCTTGGTAGCAGTATAAAACATACTGTAAACTACATGATTGATAATTTTGGATCGATCCTATACAATGCTGTTATCATATATCTTTACAAAAATTTATAGCCTATATATAAGCGTTACTTATAAAATTCAAGCAAAAAATTTAAAATGGAGATAACTTTTATATGTAATAACGCGACCATGTACATATAAAGTAGTATTGCATGGTTAATTATTATCTAGCATTTAAAAGTATCAGAAGGATGCTGTTGCTCTGTAGTTGGATCTAAAAAAAGGTTGAGAATATTGTAGGCTATAATATGTAAATTAAACAACACTTTGCAGTGAAAGTTTGAGACGAATTGTGTAAAAATGGCGACGTCAAGTCTTCTAATGTCTTCTAATCTATTCCTTACAGCTTATGTACATATGAACTAATATACTATATATTCATTACGTACCTACTATTGATATTATAGGACGTCCTTACCTATTAAATTGCCGATTTTTGATGCTGGCTAGTGTTTAGATATCTTTTTTTTTCTATTTACAGTTCCTAATTTAAATTAATTTTGTAATATAGCTATGACAGTTCTTTTAAACTATTAGTTGTTCTTTCGTTTTCCTTTCGTTAGATCTCCTTTTGGTGTCGATTTTTCTGTGTATATGGAAAAATCTAAATTGGGCATTATTTTCGAATACGGGTCTTAATGGTAACAGTGAGCACAGACGGTACCGAGTATCAAGGACTTGTAACGATTAGGTACCTCTAGTGAACGCATGCAAGCTGCTACTTTGATTTATTCTCTTCTGTTCTGAAAAATTCAACCAGAGCAAGCAAGGGATTCGTTGGCCATCTGGAGACAAAAATCGATAATGATGAATTGAAAGCTACAATACTAATAATGCTAACAGATTTCTCTCAAACTACGTCGAAATTTGTAGCAGTTCTTAATCTATACTATCTATACTAATATTATAAAGAGGTAAAGTTTGTGACGTTGTGAGTTTGTGGGTTTGTGGGTTTGTGAGTTTGTGACGTTGTGACGTTGTGGCGTTGTAAGGGGTAATCTCAAGAACTACTGGTCCGATTTGAATAATTCTTTCAGTGTTATATAGCTCATTCATCGAGAATGGTTATAGGCTATATATCATCACGCTAAGGCCAATAGGAGCGGAGCAACAATGAAAAATGTTTTAAAATCGGGGTATTTTTTCCTTTTGAGAGTTTCCGCTGCGTCTTAGCCCAAAATAACTATTCCACGCGTGCAAAGTCGCGGGCAGAAGCTATTAACTAATTATATTATCTATAATCTATACTAATATTATAAAGAGGTAAAGTTTGTGAGGTTGTAAGAGGTAATATCTGGGGAGTCGGAGAAAAATGGTCGAACGAAAACGTTTCTTACGAACGCTGCCTTAATTATGAGATATATATGATTGAGTTCTAGAGAAAAGTTGTAGCTTGATAATGCCTATTACCGCCCAACGAAGTGGGTACGGGTCGGCTAGTATAAATAATAAAAGGATATTGATCTAATTATGGTAATTTAGAAAGATAAAAATTTTCGGAAAGTAAGTATGAATTCTCCGAACAATCACAATAAAATCAGCTTGAATCTTGCTTTGACTTATTGAATAGGCACACAAAGAAGGAGAGTCCGAATCAGATTAACACTTGTTTTGAAAATTGGGTCCTATGTGACAATCGAAAATGTTCATTGTACTGGTCGAATACAGGGACGCAGCTAAATTATGTTCTAAATGCAAATTCGAAATCAAAATAAGTAGCCCGTGAGTGTCTGACATTATTCATTACTACATTTTGAGACTTGGTATAAAAATTACTGCAGAAGTGTGAAGAATAGCGAATTCTTAACTCTGTTCAACAATCGAGATATATAAATTGCAGTATATTTAAAACGATTTTTGTTTTGATTAATAAAATAAACGAAAGCAGAAAAAACGTGCAAGAACCTGCAGAAGAATATAGAAAAACAAAACTGAGACTTATGCAATTAGTCTAGTTACATAGCACACAATCTACCGTCTCAAATCTATAGGAGTTACATTGGAAATTCTCCGTCACGTAATGACATGAAATGATATCAGCCTGTAACATACTGAAATGCCATAGTCATCTTATCGAAGGATGGTATGGGCATAATAATCATCACGGCAGTCCACGACGTATTTCAAACTCCTATAACAGTTCTCAGGTTCAGCTTTCGTTACGATGTTTTTGTTCAGCCGATTGTTATTTATTTATTTTAAATAGTAAATGTACGCGAATTCCGTAAAATTCGTTGATATATGCCGGTGTTCGAACCTCCGGACCTCATATTAAAATTCCACTATTTAAACCACTCTACCCCACGGCTTTTTTCACACAGTAATGGAATATTTTCTTCCGTATTTTTATAACTTTTTACAGGGTAAAAAAATTCTAATTCGTTAAAACGGTCCCCGGGCATTTTTATGGCGGAGTTATAAATGTATTATTTGCCTTTGAAATGGCAAAAATGCATCGACAATAACGTTCACTACTTAGACTAATTAAATATGTATCTATCATTAAAAAAAAAGTTTTGTTTCAATTCCGTATAAGAGGACAATTTCTTTGTTAAGTAATTATATATATATCTAAGATTGATAAACACCTACATCATTCGAACACCTTAAAAGTTGGTACACTGGCAGGTTTTTTCATGAAGAAGATGCCATTTTTCCACAACTCACTACTATTTAGCGTCGCAGAATATCAGCTTCGTAACGTTAATGATAATTGATAGGTTAATATATTTGTACAATATCCCTTTTTGAAAGTCAACTATTACAACAAACAGTAATGAAAACAAATAATATAGAAAACGCATTCGAAGACGCGGGCGCAGCTAGTATTATATACACCAGCCAAGAAAAACCAATCTGATTCGGTTTTAAATGTTTATTTTAAATAATAGAATAAATAGAAAATATAGTTACAATGTTAATTAATAATGCTCTCTATTATTCAGACCTATAAAAACCACAATAGGGCATACAAAAGAATATAATATAATTAAGACATATGGCCATGGTTAAAATATCTTTATATATAGTAGGTTCTACTATAGCTGTGGTCAGTTACTTTTCCATTAACTTTTCAAGCTATTGCTAAACATGATGTAAAGGTTATATGACTTTTAATTTTTCCAATTCTGACTGATCATTACAATTTTGATAACAATAAATAACTATAATGTTAGTTAATCCTTCCATTTTGTCACGTTCTGATATTTAAAAACATGTGATATGTTTTATTGAAAATAATAATATTAAATATGTTTTTGCAATCATTTCATAACATATGACATTTGCATGACCTTTAAGAAAATTCATACATTATGCTTATGCTTTACGCCGTGTTTATTTAAGTGTTTAATTTATGTAGTTAAATAGTTCTGCATGAATTACGTGTCTGATTATGAAACTATGACTTTGAGTAGGTTATAACAAAGCATCACGTAAAATTTTAAGTAATATATTTTCTCCTTGTAGATATAGATAGATATAGAAAATGTATGGAGGAAGATGTAATTAATATTTTCAACATATGACTTTTTAATTTTTTCTATATATATTTACTATTAGTTTATTTATTATTTTTTATGTTATATAGAATTTGTATAAGTTGGTGATATATCTTTTTTTACATTAACACATGTAATATTAACAACACTAAATGAATTTACAATAATATTAAAATGGGATTCTGTTATATATGTAAGAAAAGGGTATCTTATATAACAGAGATTAAAGTATTTACTTATTTATGTATCTTTGTTCGTTGTATAATTTTCATATACTTAATTTTCATATTAGTTTAATTTTGAAATATCGTGTTGGAATAGGGCCATATAAAATATATGAAAGACTGTATTGCGTTTAGTAGTCTTTAAAATAGGAACGGTAAAGGGATGTTGTGTTGTGTGGTTTTGGGTTTGATCCCGTCCAACTGTTGTCTTCGCCAGGGCAGCAGTGGGTGCCTGGAAATCAACCAGATAAGAGAACAAACGCAGAACAACACGCAGCTGCAAAGAAAAAGGTAACAAACCTTATATCGGTTTCTGCTTATCAACACTATAAAAATTGATGATTGCGTAACTGATTATTGAATGATGATTGACCCATTGTTGAGATGAGCTATATTCCTTAGATAAATGTTGACGAATTTATACTAGAATAGCTGATACCCGCGGCTTCGTCTGCGTTGTTTATTTTCTTAACAATATATTTTATGTACAGAGGAAAAAAATTAAATAACCCAAAGTAAGAATACGCACAATGCTTACAAAATTTATTAAAAAAAAATGTTATCCGTCTGGTTCCTCTTCTGTGCACGCGCACCACATCGCTTGACCCACTTCTCCACACCAAGAAAACATCGTTGAACGCGCCATGCCTATAAATAAACACCGTAGTTCCTTAAAATTATAGTAACGTTATATTAACTGAACATATCGTGATATATTTTTCAACATAAGGACCAAGTATCTAAGGTTGTAGAAGATGTAAAACTACGAAAATTGATCGAAGCTTAACCAATAGTTTTGAATGATGTGCGCCCAACGGCAAACCTCTATTATTTTATTTATACAGTTTTAAACCACTTCTTACAATATTCTAAAAATATATGTTAACATTGTTGTTGAGACCACGTTAAAGAATACGATACAATAATTCATATAAATTTTTGTAGTTGTACAAAATGTATGGTTGGGTCAAGAAATTAAAATTTCCAAAATATCACATATGTCTTCAACTTTTTAATTCTATATTTATTTACTACTAGCTGGCCCGGTAGACATTGTCCCGCCCTGATTACAAAAAAATCCTTGACAAATTATATACCAAAACCTTCCTCGTGAGTCACTTTATCCACTGGTGAAAACCGCATGTAAATCCATTCAGTAGTTTTTTAGTTTATCGCGAACAGACAGACAGACAAACGCAGTAGAGGACATCGTTTTATACTATGCAACGATTATTACATATGTAATATGCTATATAAAATTGTTAAATAACAGAGAACATATGCTTATTTAGGAATTATAGTGCATTGAGAAAGATCTGAAGTGTAGAGAAAGTCTTCCACAGCAACGTGACATTTGACGTGTAATTGTTTATAGCGATAGTATTTTTATGTCATTATTTATTTATCTATTTATGAAATGAAATAAAATTTACCCTATAAAAATAATAACGAAATAATATGACACTTTAAATAGGTGCAAAATTATTTATAAGTGCAGAAAACCATGCGTCACATACAATATGATGGTACATAGGACCATGGCTTTTTTGTGGGGGCATGCGGAGGCACGCAGTGGCCTTGAAGAGAATTTCGAAACTATCGAAAAATTGCCGTAAAAATTGAAAAAAAATAGTTTGAAAAAAATCAGTCTTAGTAGCCTTTACAAAAAATGTTAGATTTTTTTATTAGGTCAAAGTTACCCAAATACAAAATGTAATCAATCTTTGCGGAAAAGTTATCGCGTCGCTCGGTGGTTTGTCTCTGTAGTAGAAGGTTGGACGTAGGGCGGTAAAAATATTAAAGTCGTAAGTTTACAAATAAATTAAGCGCTGTTCGATTTCTCTAATGGAAGGCAATAGAAATACATAAATGCACTTTTTAGATTGGACTCATAGTTTAAGAGTAAATTGAATGAAACTATTTCCAATGTATGGGAAGCAACCAAAAAGTATAAAAGTTTTGCAGCAGTATCTTACCCATTATATGCCACAACTATCCAAAATAACGAGGTGTACATTAAAAAAAAAAATGGACTCAAAACTTTCGAAAATTAGCGTGTCCTCAAAAAAGAAGTGATAAAAAGTGGCCTGCATACGTCTATTTGGTTATGGAACACGACGGGTTTTTTATTATTAGCCTTATTGACATGTTATGGAAAATTTTATAATTATATGAGTTTATATTCACGAACAGATATCTGTCTTTCGTTACCCATGAAGTATTTTTGTAGTTAAAAGTCACTCTCTGGGTGTATAAAACTGATTGCAGTTCTGTTGGATATTTTAGGTATGAAGCACATAAGAATATCAGTTATTATTTATTAATTATTGGTTTAATAAAAAAACGCATATTAGAAAAATGAGAGTAATAACATAACGCGGTAGTGAAATTTTCAAAAAGAAAGCGAAACACTCCTGCCACTCTACCCGACACAGTCTTTACCCGTACCATTTTTCGTCACACAAAAACGTTGCGGATCAGAGTTTCAAAGCCGTCCCATAGGAAATTCCACTTCAATATAATTCATATTAATACAGAGACGGAGAAAGCGGCTCAAGTTCCACCAGCCCAAAGTGCACACGGGACGGAAGTACCGCATGTGGATGCTGCAGAAAGAGCTCATGCAGCAACAGCAGCGCAGGATGCTCGAAGCATCTGCTGACCACTAATGAGATACAGGTATTTAATTTTATACTAACGTATTTTGCAATATACACTTTTTTTTGATGTCATAGTAGGCAAACGAACAGACGGGTCACTTGATGTTAAGTGATTACCGCCGTCCATAGACACTAGCAACACCAGGGTAGTCGCAAGTGCGTTGCCAGCCTGTGTTTGGGGGAAAGGGGGAGTGGGGAAGGTTGAGAGGAGGGAGGGGAGATGGTCCTCCGGCGCTCTCACTGACCGAACGAAACGCAACAATGCAAACACTTTTACTTCACGTCGGTTTTCTGTGAGAGGGTGGTACTACCCCGGGCGAGCCGACCAGTTCAATACTGAAACGGGAAATAGCTTTAGCACGGCTCGAGCACTTTCCATATGTTGAGCGAATCGCAAATTATATTTCTGAAACTATAGTTCGGAACTCCTAAAACGCGTTCCTCTAGTAGCGTCTATTTGATACTTATAACCATATAGAGTCTTCGAGGCGGGAGAGCAATTGAATTGTAAGGCTTTAGGACGTGCCTCACTTTATCTACATATTATATCGTTTCTTATAGTAAATTAAAGTGAGTTGGCGAACATCTGAAAACACAAATTTGATTTATAAAATTATACT
The DNA here is from genome assembly GCA_036509395.1 of Antheraea yamamai. Taxonomy (NCBI): domain Eukaryota; kingdom Metazoa; phylum Arthropoda; class Insecta; order Lepidoptera; family Saturniidae; genus Antheraea; species Antheraea yamamai. Next base: position 9,376,631 of record AP028448.1, on the reverse strand, counting down.
TATCGTAGGCCTTCCGTCCCTCGCGTTAGCAGTTTTTGAAATAAACCTTTTTAATAAAGCCAAGCTAGCTAGCATAATTTTATTTCAAACAAGTGTTATAATATTGTAGTGTTATAATTATATCAATGGCATTGAAATGTATATTGTCGAGTTGGATATGTCGATAAACTTTGTTTATTCAAGTGTGAGGGCTGTTTATTTAGGTATTGTAGTGTAAAAAGTATTATAAACTCTTGCTCTTTGTAATATCGCATAGGTATCATATGAATGATATGTTTTTCTATATTTTAGAAGAACATTATAAAATAGGCGATTTCTTTTCATTACATAGTATAAAACAAAGTCCGCTACCGCGTCTGTCTGTCTGTCTGTTCGAGATAAACTCAAAAACTACTGAACGGATCTTTATGCGGTTTTCACCAGTGGATAAAGTAATTCACGAGGAACGTTTTGGTATATAATTTGTCCAGGATTTTTTTATAATCAGGGCGGGACAACGTCTGCCTGGCCCGCTAGTTTATAATAATAACTGTGCCAATGGCGAGTACTGGTGAGAAGTCCACTCCCTTTGAGTGACCTTTAAGCAAAGTCCCCATAGTAGTTACATGTTCGAGGATATAATGGTTTTGTGATAGCAGGTTGGGACTCGCGAGTCGATTCGATTTCGTTCTAGAAAAACTTTTTAGGGGTTGTGTTAGGAGTAGGGGTAGTGTGTTGTGTTCCGTGATTAGAAAATATTTTAAAATATAAATATATCCAATTATAAACATGCTATTGTTAAAAAAACTTGTATTTATGTTGGGTTATGTGAAGGCTTGTACCATTTAGTGAGGTATAGTTTTCTTGAATCTTTTAATGACTATTTTAATTTCGAATGCATCTCAAGCTCACGTGGGTTGGTCGGCAGTACACTTTGTTTTTTTTTTTATTATTATTTTAAAGCTTACTTCATTGTTACCTATTATAAAAATTCGGAACCTACATTATTGGTAGTTTTGAATCCCAGAGTAATGAGATTTTCAGCAGCGAATACAGAAAGACATTACAAAATGTTTACGCCCGGAATACTGAAACAGTGAATAGGGAGATTTGATTGTAAATGTATTGGAACAGTTGTGTTGCGCGCTGAGTTTACCGGCCGCGCAATACGTGACCCTAAAGGGCGTACTGCTGAGGAGGGCCGCGGCCGCTGTTCCCGACACCGACACTGATGTAGCCATCGCTCAGTACTTGCACGCCGCCGGTTGGATACGGAATTGAAATTGACACTCTAGATTTACCGTTTATTACGTACAAATCAGCGACATTGATGAGGTCCTGATAGACACTCGCCCCTAAGATTGCCAACATTTGAACGTGTCATTATAGTGTTAAAGTATTAGCAAAAATGAATACGCCAGAGAAATATATAGTATTTTAGGGAAGTAGTACAAAAGGAATGAAAGTACGTTTGCTACTTTTTTTATCTATAAAAAATCGTCAAGTCTATTAAACAGAATTATAGTGCATTTATGTACTATATATATATAAATTGATACTATATATTTTGGTACAGTAACCAGTATTTGATTTGGCATGTCGCGGAGAAGAGTAAGACGTGCGGCTAAGATTGGCATGCTTCGCTTTTGTAAAGCGATCTTTCTATCACACAGCGCAATGACTGATATAGAAAGAGACAACGCTATACAAAACCGAATTTAGCCGACTGTCCCGGTCGTCTCCCCGACGTGAGAAATCAAAAGTCGGGTACGGTACGGTTGGCAACCTTACACGACACATTACTTACTCGTGTAGGGGCGATGGGTGGCTTGCGGCGGTTGTCAATCGGACTTGTTAGCAAGGCTACGTTGAAAACACCTCTGTTATTGTTAAACGTTGTTATCGTCAACGTTAATCGATATTGTAATGCGAAAACGCTTACAAATTTTTATTTGTATAAGTAAAAAATTGTCTATAGACTGAGGTTCCATAACTTTGCGATAAAAAAATATATGTATTTACATGATGTTTATTTACATGGCTGTTGTTTGACTCTCATTGATAGTATTTGTTTCGCATATCAATTATGTTCGACGTTTATTACATCGATTTCAAAAAGGTAATATATTTGGAAGAATATTCAATTATATTCATGTCCTTTCCCGATAGACTTGTACTTTGAGGTCCAAAATCATGTTTTAATTATACAGATGATGAGATAAGTTGCTTCTAAGTGATATTTGATAATTGTCCAACTTGTTTTAAAGTTTATAAACCGTGGGTTAATACGTATGAACATACATTGTCTTAAGATCTTGTTGTATTCAGATATTGATATATAAAAATCCAAGATGCACAGTCAACGTCTTAAACCCGTCCGCATAAAATGAGTGCATATTTGAGAATTCTCAGCTCATTTCAATTAGTCTCTCGTCACTCGCGTCTTTGGACTTTTTGTATATATTGCTTTGTAAAAACAACTTTAAAAAATTCACGTAAGGTTGAATTTACAAAAGCATAAGTTTAACTATAACTACTTAGGTATATCGGTGAATTTTTGGGGACAGTTTTGAGCGTTACTATTATTCGAGACTGTGCATCTTCGGTTTTTATATATCCAATGTATTCAGAGATTACTCTCTGAGATTACGAAATACATTTAATAGACGCTAATGTTTTATTTTCATCGGTACAAAGAAATACTATAAGTTCATTAACTGTGCGTAGGTACTCGCTTTAAAATTTTAACTATATTGAAATATGAAGACAGTATGTTGTTAAAGGGTTACACGAATTTATAAATTTATAAATTTATAAATCCCAACTATCCAACTGTATACGTGCCTGCCTGCGGCATAATTTACTTGTTTGGAAATTGTATTTTAAAACTATGTACATAATCTCAGTCAATACGATGGTAAATTTCCAGTAATTTAGATATGTTTAATAAGATTTGATTTGGACATTTTAATTGAAGACATTTTTGCCTGCGGCCAGGCACGTATCTAAACTTTTGGTTCGGGGGAAGGGACACGAACATTGAACCAACCATATCAAAGCCTGGTTATGATCCCGTTTATTTTATGTAACGTCAGATTTCGGGTGGGGGGGGGGGGGATAAATCCCAACTATCCAACTGTATACGTGCCTGCCTGCGGCATAATTTACTTGTTTGGAAATTGTATTTTAAAACTATGTACATAATCTCAGTCAATACGATGGTAAATTTCCAGTAATTTAGATTTGTTTAATAAGATTTGATTTGGACATTTTAATTGAAGACATTTGCCTGTGGCCAGGCACGTATCTAAACTTTTGGTTCGGGGGAAGTGACACGAACATTGAACCAACCAAATCAAACCCTGATTATGATATTTCTTCGGATAAATTCCAACTATCCCTCCTCTGTATGTGCCTGCCTGCGGCATAATTTACTTGTTTGGAAATTGTATTTTAAAACTATGTACATAATCTCAGTCAATACGATGGTAAATTTCCAGTAATTTAGATTTGTTTAATAAGATTTGATTTGGACATTTTAATTGAAGACATTTGCCTGCGGCCAGGCACGTATCTAAACTTTTGGTTCGGGGGAAGGGACACGAACATTGAACCAACCAAATCAAACCCTGGTTATGATATTTCTTCGGATAAATTCCAACTATCCCTCCTCTGTATACGTGCCTGCCTGCGGCATAAGTTATTTGTATTATTATTTAATAGAAATTGTGTTTTAAAACCATGTACATAATTTCAGCTAATACGATGGTCAATTTCCGGGAATGTATTGTCGATTCTTTATATGTGAAGCAAAATCTACATTGGTTATATATAAACTTAATGTGACATAAATTCACATAAAATAAATACAACAATTTAAATATGACTAATATAACGAATATTGATTAAATGAAATGTTTATTGATACAAAATATTGTACTAATTTAATTTAATCCTGACATCGAAATTACCATGTAAATTGTACGTATCTTATTGTACTAAAATACTATTACAAAATAGTATAGGACTGCTAAGCGTAAATATTTAGAGGTATTACTATCGTTGATAAAGCTTGCCTCTATTGCTGTAAATTATGTATGTTAAATAGTATAAATATAATATATATTTTGATTACCAAATTAATGAGGAATATGCTCTATATATACTTTAAGGATTAAATGTAAAGAATAGTTTGATTATCCTGAAGTAAATCTGTATATTTCTTTATTTTTATTAAGAAAAACTCAATTACAAATTTGTGTTCTGGTAGAGTAATAACTCTAAAATAATACATTTTCTGAAGTATTATTTAGACTAAAAAATATCACGACTAAGTCTGCAATCAAATCTGAAATAGAAGTAGCCTGAAAAATGCGTAGTTTGTAACAATCATTCTTATAAACCTATATATCTGACATACAATACACTTGTGTTTAATCATGTCATTAACTTCGTAGTCCGGTGAAGCTGTTAAGACCTTGCCAGGTCAATAGCGTAGTCAGTTCGAGGAAAAAAAATGTCATCATCTTTGGAAAATTGTAACTAGGTATGAAGGTTTGTTGTTTAATGCTATAAAAATATATTAATTTTAAAGAAATATATGTATATATTTCTAACTTCTATTTTATTTATGTACTTCTTTGAAGGGGTTTATTTGTACAAAATTTATATGCCGAAAAAAGAAAACTGATTCATGGCTAAGTTTTTACTTTTGCATGCTAATTTTTTTATTTGATTGGGTTATGATTTTAAATAGCTATTGTATATTTTACATATAAATAGGGAAAGGTGGTTCAGTACAATATCCTCCTCTGTAAATTGATTTTTTTTGTGGTTATTACGAGATTTAATATTATAAAATATTGGAAATGTACGTTTTTTCGTTAACACTGACTATCACGTCGTAATCACATGTTTATTTTAAGAGGCCGCGAATTTTAATAATTGTAAAAAGATCTAGTGCTACGTTCAGTAATGACCACTGGCGTCAAGAGAAACCGTGGCCGCTCATATATGACAAATATGGCGGTCAAAGTGTTCATATTGACATTTAAAAAATAATCAGCTATGGTCGGATTTCGATCACTAGAATACTGAAAAGCATATTTAACTCTTTTATTTTTCGATTCATGGTACAAAATGTACAGGTAGACTGATAATTGTATGACTTGCAAAGTGAAATTCAAGCATTACTATGTCTTTTATAATGCATATAATGTAATAAATTGAGTACATACCCAAAACATCTTAACAAAATCCACTACAAAACGAGACAAAAGTTACGTCTAATTTAGTTGTATAATATGAAAGCAGACAATGTTTTGAGTGACCTATAAATTAGTAATTGATAAATAAAAAATAAAAAATTACCATTAATTTACCATAACCATAGATAATCGTGTATTATCATCATTCAATCCCAGAATTTTATTGTAAAGGTTGTTTAGCTTTACAATAAAATTCAGTGTTGCCATATATATTTTATCTTATTTTTATTATCACCTCCTTTCTATGTTGCCTTTTATTTTATACAACTCAATTCTCCATCACTACTCGATTAGTATTCGACTCCTTTGACATTCAATTATAAATGATCGAATTGTTTCATAAATAATTAAAAAAAAAATATTCGGAAATTCGGAAATTAAATAAATAATGTGTATATTTTTTTTATTTCTGTTTAGTATTTTTTAATTTTATGATATAATTTCGATTTATAAATCATAAACTGACATATTTTTGAATTCCTTGTTGTATTTGAAGCGACACCTATTTTGAATTATATTTAAATAATTTGTACTCTCAGATAGATACATTTTATTATATAATGTTATAATAATAATGTTATTTCGTAGTATTTGTGTTTAATTCCTTATTATGTATACCAATAGTGAATTGTGGAATGATTTTTTCGTAAATTTTGCTCCACGCCTGATATTTTCTATAGGAATGATGTTTCTATTATTATTTAAAAAAAAGTTGGGATTACTAAGAGACACCTCCTCAAGCCGTCGTGTGCCACCAATGGCTTTAAAAATGGTGGCATTAGTACCCACCTTTTAGTGTTGAAGTCGATCGTTGGTATGTACATATGGAACCAGCGCTCAAATGTTAGCTAATTTTTAAGTCTAGAAAAATTATCTCTAAGTAATAATTATTTATGCACAAAATAAAATAAATTTATTGTATATCGCTTAGAGTGTTATTAAGGAACTAAGCGGTTATTTGTAAGATATTTCGACCAGGGTTTGTAAAAATCTGAGTTTTATAACATTAACATTTCGTTATATTCCAATATCAGTTTTTTTTTAATTGAATTTATTTCATATTATCTATTCAATATATTACGATAACATAAATAGTGGAATTTTTTATAATAGTTTAACGAGTATATGACAATCTTAACATATTGAATATTGAATGATTGCCGTATTTATCTCAGTAGCAATAATTTCGCTTCTTACTTTAGATCATTTCCGAACTCTACATCATCCTTATCTAGATGGAACATAGATATAAAATAATATAAATCTACATAACCATGGGGTTATATACCAGGTGATAGGTTAGTCGCTTGTAATATTTCTACAGAATACTGGGTACTTGACTTTCGTTCTTAATCAATTTAAAAATAAGTGCTTAATATCTGACCTAATTATCTAGAGAAACACAAAAAATATATTCAATCCATTACACGCCTTTGTTAAAGCACGCGGCAAGACTGTGTCAGTGAACCGTCGGGCCGTGTTCAGTGAAGCGTAAAATGACGTGGGAACAACGACCAACTAACAAAGGATAATTTTTCGAAGTATGAATTAGTAAAAGGGTTTATTGTCCGTATTATTATCGATGGTTATTAACTCCGGGCCGCCTCTTGCAGTTTTCGGTAACGGTCATTGAACTTAGATTTATTACGTTTGTATCCATACTTTTGAAAGTCCTAGAATAAACTTTAGCTAAGGTTCTCTTTGTTGTTTATTCGTATTTGTTTTGATATTATTATTTCCCATGTTAAATGGGCCCATGAAGTATCATCTCTTTGAATATTGCAAGCGACTAACCTATCACCTGGTATATATATGTTGTGAGTATATCATGATATCAACGGTAGGTAAACTAATCGACTAACTTGCAGACTGTCGATGACTCGTTAGCCAATTAGCCTTTCCACCGTCGATATATGTGTATCGGCTGACATTAGCGAACCCTGGTTTCGACACGAGTTGCAGTTGTACTTTTTTGTAGGTTTAATTTGGTTATATTCGACTTACTTTGACTTAACGAGTAAAAAGAATAATTATTTTAAATAAAAAATATTTACATAAAATAGTCTCTCGTTAACACTGTTATAATTATTGTCATAAGCATTGACATATAAAAACCCAAGGCACACAGTGTCAAATAAAGGTAGCGCTCAAAGCCGTCCCGCAGAAACTCCCTAATATACATACGTGGTTATAGTTATGCGATAAACTTATGATTTTGCAAATTCAACCTTACTGAATGATTTAAAGTTGTCTTTACAAGGACGCAAGCTACAAGAGACTATTTGAAATGTGTGCGTAATCCAAAATTATGCACTCATTTTTGTGTGCTTGCTGTGAGATGTTAAGTGCGCATCTTGGGTTTTTGTATATCAATGGTCATAAGTAGAAAAAAGTAAATCCTAATAATAATTCCTATTGTGTATTCTCGTTGGTATAAATTGCATGAATGTTACTGGTAATATTAGACGTAAATAATTTTGCTGTATAATAAAATTGCTTTCCATGAGTGAAAATGAATATACAGTCCGCGATTAACTTTTTGACCGCTCTAAATATAGCTGCGTAGAACACAAATGTAGGTAAAAATATATATTATATTAGCGGGCCCCGGCAGATATTGTCACGCCCTGATAATAAAAAACCTTAACAATTTATATGCCTAAACTTACCTCATGAATCGCTTTATCTACTGGTGAAAACCGCATGAAAATCCGTTGAGTAGTTTTTGAGTTTATCGCGAACAGACAGACAGACAGACGCGGCGGAGGACTTTGTTTTAGAATTCGTAATTATTGTATGTATAACTTTGAGACAATTTAAGGAAATGCATGGAAAATAAACTTAGAAATTCCTAATATTATTCTTTTACTTTGTTATTATTCAATTCTTGACGATATTATACGCAAGCTGGAACTACTGCGGCTATACACAAAGCGGCCAAAAAGATTGACGAGGACTATGGGTACTATAAATTATTCGTGAAACGTTTCAAATGTTTTGAAATCGTCTTTATACCGTAATATGTGAAAAGACATGAAAGCCGACTATGGTTTCCGTATCTGAGAAGCGGTAACATAATTGTTATTATTTTTATAATTTAATTAAATCACTTTCACTGTAAATTGTGAAATAATTATTTCTCATTTATACTTTTATGTATGTATATATAATTCAAAGACAAAAAGATAGGAATTAAAAATCTTATTAATTCCTAACTATTCAATGGACGGGTCGGTTTTTATATGATCTCTATCTTATTTTTAGTGATTTTTTGTATATTTTATTGTGTATTGTAACTGGTTAACTATATATATTTTTTTGTTTTACTATGGTACCAGGTTTTACCCAAAATTCCAAAGGGTGTGGTTAGATAAAATTATATCTCTGGGTGGCAGTGAAAGATTTTCCTGACTAGGCAGCAAACATCGTACGTAGATAGCGCTTGAATCAGCAATCATTTAACAACAATGACTTTATAAGCTTTTTATGCCGGTACACATTCATAAAAAATATGTTAATGACCGTAACGAGAGAATCATTATTTCCTGGTTTATTTAATGTGTGCATATTTTGCCAGGGTTGCCAGGTAACAGTATGCAAGTAACAAACTTGCTTGACAACCTATCATTTAAAATCACACAAAAGAGTTTTTTGGCGGGGTTTTAGACTCTCATGTAGTGGATTTTATATTTTATTCCATAATCTTATGCTATTTGACTCTATATTGTGTAAAATTGGTGGTGTTTTACGTAATATAGTTTGATTATTGTGCATAAGCGAAGTGAATGGAAAATAATACCACGGAGCATGAATTCTGAGATGCCACAAAAACTCCGTGGAAAGTTCTAACAAGGAAGTCACCATCTTGTTGGAACATTGAAATGATCACACGACACTTGTAATATTATTAACTACTCGACAATGGTAATTATCTGGAAGATTGGTTGCCAAAAATAAAGTTAAAAAAAATCATACAAATAAATCGGAACTTTGTCACGTTTCTAAACAAAAATTCAGACCTTGCTAGTCTTAGATACACGTTAAAGCTTGAAAGGGATTGGTCCTTATGTGCAGCTGCAGGAATACAGTTGATTGGTGCCTGAGCGGTGACGAATTTTTAACTTGTAATGTGTTAGGGCTATTCCTAAGCTTTCTGGCTAGCTACCACCAAAAGTCTGTCGCCAAGCACCTATGGGTGTGTTTCGGCAGCTGCACTTGTGAACCAGCCCATTAGGCATAGCGTGAAAATCTAAAACCTATGCGTGTTATTACAAAAAAGTTAAATACGTATTAAATACTTAGTTTCAAAAAGTTCCCTAATAAATGGACCGCGCTCGCCCGAGGCAAGTTCGCGTTATCCTTTTTCACAAGTCTAACCTAACATAACCAAAGCGAGACAAAAAAGCAAGATGGCTAACATTCATCGACCGTGGTCATTTAATATGAGACCTTTTTAAAGCCAGGGTTCAATACGTATTTAACTTTTTTGTAATAACACCGATGAAGTATTATAAAGAAGTCATACAGGCACTATGATTTCAACACGATGATCTGTGTAGACGATGTTTGCTGTTTTTTAATAACAATTCATAGGGTTTTTATTACTGAGTATTAAGTATTTTAATCGATTAATTTAATTCTTCAACTCTTTCGTTACCTCGTTCGATTTTCAGTCTCATAGTAATCATACACGAATGCTATTTTAAAAGTACAACACTAAATAATATCTGTGTATATTTAATTGTCATTATATTATTAAGGCAATATGATTCCTGATGAAATAAAAATACATTTGTAAATATAAATATTGTTTTAATACCATCAAAATAATTATACCTATTTTTTTGCTTTCGGTTTCGGCATCTCTTCCAGTGATGCAGGAGTCGGTCTGCTTTGGAACCATTGATGTCTTATTGCCTGCGAGATATCACATCTTCTTATAGCTAATTGTCATAGTATTTGTGATGAACACAAAAAGGTTTAATATTTTTAATATCAATAGGGGGCGAAAGAATTGCTAACAATATAATACTTCCAGGTTTACCTGCTTAAAGTGCGTTCTTTATAAATCAGTTATAGCAGTTTAGCAGAGTCTAAATATTTACAATATGACATAAAATATATAATGCATAAAATTTGTCAAAATAATAGGAATTTGGAGACACAAAAAACGTTTTCTCTTCCTATTAGAAGTAAATAATTTATATCCATTCCTAAAATAATGAACCTTTAAATCATAAAATAATATTCTAAAACAAAGTCATCTACCGCGTCTGTCTGTTCACCATAAACTCAATAACTACTGAACGGAATTTCAGGTTGTTTTCACCAGTAGATAGAGTGATTCATGAGGAAGGTTCAGGTATACAATTTGTCAAGGTTTTATTATCAGAGCGGGAAAACGTCCGCCGGGCCCGTTATTATGTTATAAATATTTAAATTCAAAAAACTTTACATTTGAGAAACTGATGAAAAGTGAAAACTAAATTGTATAATGTAATTGAAGTACAGTAGGAATTGCCGAATGCTACGGCACGTCAAAAGTCACCGCTATTTCATTAATGCTTCTAAGAAGAATTGAGGAACTGTATATCACGAAGTAGGAAACACGAGAACTGGTAGACTGCAAATGCTTAGACACAATTTAAAAAAGTACATTTCACGACTTACATCTTTAGCTGATATTCTTTTGTCTGAATCGTATATAATAAATGATCTAATGAGATGCAACGCTTCTGGATCGACGTTTGGTAATAACTCCGGCCACGGTGTGGGTGCCGACTCAGGGAATGTGATTTTATGGAAGTCTGGCAGTTCTGTGTGTCCGGGCCAGGTCTCTTCTGTAGGTGTGCCTAAGTGCTGGAGCACAATGGCCAGCTGTTCAATATCTGATTCGCCCTTTAAATAGAAATAGGCCTCATGACAGGCAATGTTTAAAACTAACTACTTTTATTGCAATATCCAATTTATTATTAGGGTTTAGGAAGAAAGTTTAGTAGATGACTTTATAAGGAGTAACTTGGGCAATTTTAATATAGACCAGCTGTTACGCGCCCTAGGCTGCAGTGAATTATTCGAAATACTTGAACTGGTTTTCACAAGAGATACTGAAGTTATAAAAACTAACTTAGTTGATTTCATTTTTGACCTATTTTTGCAGGACTTCCACTGGCATATAATTGAAGTTATAAGGACTAACATGGGCTATTTAATTTTTGATAAGCTGCTACTCGCTACTTCCTCCGAATAGCTGAAACGACTGGACTGATTTTCACAGGACTTTCGCTGGCAGATAACTGATGTTATAAGAACCAATAGGCTATTTTATTTTAAAATAACTGTAACTCGCGATTTCAATGTAATCAGTGCGTTGTGATAGTAGTATTTTGATTTATATTCAGAACAAATAAATGTAATTTAAGAATTTCACAAAAAAATATAATCTGTTTGATGGAGTATAGAATAATTATAGAATAGAATAAAATAACTCCGGAATAAAGGAGTACCGACTCGTATGATTTCAAATTAAATCCCTTACCACGTTGGCAGCGGCACTATTTTTTATGTTTTTCCATTCCTGCGATACGGGATGTTTAAGACCTCGTATGAAAACTATTATAATGGCCTCATTCTGTTTTGTATTCTGTCATATATATATGATCCCTATTGAAAACATATATATATATATATTTATTTATCTCTTTCCTACAATAACTTACAGCCTCCGCACGACAGAGAACTATGTTTTTCTTAGCCGCATTGCAAGGAAGACACATACGAGTCGTATTAGACCTTGGTCCGCATTGAACGTGTTAAACCAAAATGCGTAAAATAAAGGTTTCAAAAGCAACGTGTTAAAAAGTATGCCCGACATTAACAGTAAATAGTGCGTCATCTTATTTTCATAGCATTTCTCGGCCCCGTGATATACGGAGTTAGGACTCTTTACTTCTACACTTCAAATCTATTACAAGAGACATACAGACTAAAAATTGTATACAATGATAAAAATCATACATACCGTAAAAAGAGGTTGCTTAGTAATCATTTCAGCAATAATACATCCAACTGCCCATAAATCTACTTTCTCTGAGTAGAATCGTGCTCCATATAGAAGCTCTGGTGCACGATACCATCTGAAAAGACGATTGAATAACTAACTATAAAAGACGCAAAAATTAGCACTTATATTAATTTGTACCAGTGCAAGAGATTATTTGGTTTTAGCCTAGGGATGATAGATTTGCCTTCTCAATACACACTTAACCTATGATTAAAACAGGTTTGTGGGAAGGTTACCCAAAGAAAAGCGGCTTATTAATGAAAAGTATAAATTATATTTATATATTAATAAATAAATATATGAATTAAATGACCACATTAAACTTTCATAAGTATTTTCATAGAATGATAATTCACTCACCGTGTTGCAACTTGATGTGAGTACGGCCTTCCTCCATCAGGCCAATACAGACGTGCCAGACCCAAATCGGCAATTTTTAAAATTCCTTCGTGATTTATAAGTAAATTGGCCGGTTTCAAATCCTACAAATATCTTATCGTATTAACCTAAGTTTTCTGAAAACGCTATTTCTAACTATGATAAGAGAATTATATTTATTAAAAGTGAGACTAATTTATCAAGAAAGTAAAGGTAAAATGAATTATTTTATACAGGTTTTTGTTATGTATGCCTGTATGTATATCCTGATTGTTTTTGGTCACAGTAACTGTTTCAATTACAACGCTCATGGGGTTTCATATGGCTTCTATATATCTTCGTCTAAAACTGAGGTTCCTAGACTTTTTTCTCATAGACCACTTTCAAAATTTAGCTAATTCCATATTCCCAAAACTCGACAAAAAATGTGAAGATTAAATCTAACCAGGCCTTATTTGTCACTTCTTTTTGGGGGCACGCTAATTGTCGAAAATTGCAAGTCTTTAATTTTTTTATGACCTCTACTACCGAGACAACCCACAGTGCGACGCGGTAACTGTTTAAGAAAGATAGATAAGATTTTACATTTGGATAACTTTGACCTATTAAAAAAATCCCCCACAAAAAAGCTCTGGATCTAACTATTGAATTTTGCGTTCATGTAAGTAAATCTCAAAACAAGTTCATGCAAGATTGCAAGCATACACATCACATGTCATATTTCGTCCTTTTGCACGTCTGAACAAGCATTGCGGTTGGCGGCGGCAGCAGCGGCTCTTTGCGAGACTCGATACGTTGTACTAAACATGGACTATGCAAGATTTTACAAGTAACAGTCGTAAAACTTGTTAAAATATTATCTGCCTACAATGATACCTGAAGTGAAGCCAACATTTTAGTTCTTCACTATAGAAAGCAGATAAATTTTCCTGGAATCCTGCTTAAGAATTGTGAACCCCCACTTTTTTGTCACGCCAACGTAGACCCCCGTCGAGTCTTCCGTGGACACCTGAGGTCCACCTGGAACCACTTTGGGAACTAATCATCTAAAAGATATAGATAGTGCACAAGCGAGAACACCATTCTCGTAGGTGTACCTGATTGTTGATGTTGATTTACCTTTTAATTCATCATGTCTGATGTCGAGCCTCTGATATCGACAGATATTTAAGGACCGAATATCATTACATAGTATAAAATAAAGTCCTTTGCCACGTCTGTTTGTCTGTCTGTCTGTTCGCAATAAACTCAAAAACTACTGTACGAATTTTCATGCGATTTTATGAGGAAGGTTTAGGTATATCATGTGTCAAGGCTTTTTGAAGTGAAACTTCTTTATCGAGGTAGGGAGGAATTTAAGAGAATGTAAAAACGTATGTAACGTTTTTCTGTTACGCGCCATCTTAATTTCTGTACATTTTTCCGTTACGCGCCATGTTTATTTCTAAAGGTGCGCTCACAATGATCAGATTCCGTTTTTTTTTTTAATTTTTTTTTCTGTAAAGGTGTAAATATAGTAGATCATTTTTCGAAAAATGATGTCATAAAGAAGTTTCACTTACGTGTGTACACTGATACACGCACGTATTTTTTTTTATCAGGGCGGGACTACGTCCGCCGGGCCCGCTATTGTATAATATAAATAACTAAGGACAAAACAATTAAGTACAATTTTCTCCCCTATTTGCGAACGATTTTCTTTGTTCTTTTTTGTGTGGTAAATATTGTCGAGCTTTAGCATGTTCTCTATAAAACAATTTTGAAACCAGCTTTTTTCTATCGTTGACGTGTTAGAACCTTTATTTAAAAGCATCTATTCGTCATACTTTACGTTCCTTTCGTCTATACTAAATATAGATAACATCTAAAAACGAAAACGTTTGTACCCGTTATTCGACAGAATTTCGACCACTGGGCGATCACTAATAAAAATAAATAGATACTTTTTCGATGTAAGAAAATTATGTATGGAAATGATCGCTCTTGTTGAAACAAATGAAAAATACTAATAAAATTACAAAGTAAATACAGTCCCAAGAGCTTCATATTTACAATCATCGCAAAATTTTCTGACCGCTCTGAATGTAGTTGCGTAGAACACTAAATCTAGATATAAATACTTACACGGAGACAACTTAAAGATAAACAAATGCCAATTTTAGGTCTGTAAAACAATATTTTAAGTTGTTTTGTATTATATTCTTGACTATATTATGCGTCAGCCTGAAATTACGGTTATATTCAGGGTGGCCAGAAACAATGAATAGACTTTTAGATATATTACCCGATGCATAACATAGTGTGCATGCATATATCGCGTGCCTTTGAGAAGCATCAATGCGTAGGTCTTAATTTTGGGTAATGTCAGCTCTTGTTGATTGTGATGTAGCATGTCCCACAGGCCAGAGCACATGTATTCCAGGACTAATACTAGGCTCATACCGCGTGGAAACATTTCATACAGTTTTATAATCTGAAAAAGTAACCATACAATAGATAGAAACTGACGTTGAGACAATACCTCGTATAATATTTGAATACTACATTTTTTATTTGAAAAAGTAAATAGTTCATCTCACGTAAGGTGACACACGTCACTGTGTACCTAAGACTATATATATTTAACATAGAAAGGCTGAAATCCTGAAGCTGGTTTTAGTAACTCACTACCACTGAGGAGTAAGTTGAAAAGTCTTCTATACCAGTGTGTATTCCACCAATATGATATTTTACAAATTAAAAGGTCAGCGGTGAGATAATAGCCACTGTTGATGGGCGAGCGCCTGCTTATAAAAGTTGTTATATTGTATTCGATCTATGTGAATGATGGCCGCCTTTCAGTCTAGCACAAGTGATCTAGCGTTTGGAGTTTGTCTTAAAGCTGTAATTGACTCGACTGTTCTGTCGTCAATGGATGGGAAAGAACGTGAGTGACTTTGATGAACTCTATTAAAATATATTTAAGTTCTATAAAACTTTCAAAGTATTATATTCACGTCACCCGAGCAAACGTTACATAATACAACAAACAATGTATTATGCTGTATATCTTTGTTTGCATACTTTTATGCAAGTCTGCGATCGTGTTTCTACAAAGCATTTTAGATGGTAAGGTTATAACATTTACTAAAGATGTACCTATAGTTCACACGAATAACGTGTTGTGGTAACCAGACGATGTACTGTGAATATGGATAAAATAAATATTGTCATTTACATATTTACACCGAAGCAGCTGTAAAGCTTTTATCTCCCTCATCACGTTTACTGGTATGCCATCATCTAGATTTTTGATCAGTATCTTTTTCAATGCCACTTCACGACCGGTCGTATTATATTTGGCTTTGAACACCAAACCGTGTGCGCCTTCTCCAATACGACCGATCACCGTATAATTACTGACGTCGCTGTTCATTATTTTATTGATAATCGAAAATCATGTAAAACGAACTAAATTTAAAAATAATTACATATTTCATTACTCTATACTTTGTGAAAACAAGTTTCGATTGTTGTTTCGTCGTTGGCATGGCAACATATTGTAACAATAGTCCGCCTCCATCTTTTTGGCCTCTCTGAATATAGCTTTAAATTCGGTCTTACGCATAGTATAGTAAAGAGGTTAATATAAAACAAAGTGAAAATTTTATTATAGGAATTTTACATTACCGTTTATTAATCTCTAAGTTGTTTCGATATTATACGTACAATACATTATCTTTTTAATTAATTATCATTCAAGTACTTTTTTATATCATAGGAGGCAAACGAACACTTGGGTCACCTGATGTTAAGTAATTACCACCGTCCATAGACACTTGCAACACCATGGGAGTCGGAAGTGCGTTGACAGCCTGTGTTGAGGGTAGAGGAAGGGAAGGGGATGGGAGGTGGGACTTCGGCGCTCTCACTGACCGAACGGAACGCAACAGTGTTACTTCACGTTGATTTTCTGCGGGTTGGGTTGTTCTTCCCCCGGCGGGCCGACCCATTCATGCTGAAACCAGTAATAGCTTCAGCGTAGCTCTACCACTTACAAAAATACCTAAATATTTATCTATTATATTACGTAATATAGTATATCGCGTCCCTCTGATACCGAAATTTGTGTTCTGCGTTCTGCGCATCTACTTCAGATCGGTCAAAAACTTTGAAGCGAACTATATAAATTAAACATAAGAGGCATTCATAATATACGAAACGCGAAGTTTCCCCTGTACTAGGATATCCCCCCTATACATCGCCTTACATTTTCTACAACTCTATTAATAAATACATCATTATATATTCCCCCCTTTACTATCGACTTTTCACGATTAAAAATAGCATCTTTTTCGTATCTAAACATATAAGTAATATTAGAACCTAGACATCTGTAAACGGCTGACTTGACATATCGATTTACCTTTGGACACAGATTCCCTAGTCAAATATTTTCTGAACGGTTGGTTTTTAACATCAATGTAATGTAAATGATTTCTTACGATGAGACCATTTGTTCTGTGTAGCGATAAAATATATTTCCATTATTTGCACAACTGCTAAAGTTCTTTATTATTCTTATATAACCTCCTTGTAGTAGTCTTAATTTCAATCATTCTTTTACAAGTCAGTATTGAGACAGTGTAGACGTATTTTATGGTGTCTTTGCAAGTACCCAAAATGGGGTCGTATAAAATAGGCATTGGAATTTTTTTAATGAGCTTTATCTATAGTGTCAACTGTGCATCGATACTTGCTCTCTTTTCTTCTTTGTCCTATGCTGATCATTTAGTGTTCAGAGGCTATGTATCGCTTCTTGCACATAGAGGTCACAATATCGTTGTTATGACACCATATCCAGGGCACTTTCAATATCCAGAGTTAGACAAAATTGTGGAACTAGACGTCGGACAGGAATCAGCGCAATACTGGGAAGAGTATAAAAAGTTGATGACGAATACTGATGACTATTATCCAAGACTTCGACATTTGAACGAACTTTCGCTAAAAATAGCTATAGAACAACTAAAGTCCAAACAGATGACAGCTTTGTTTGTCAATCCTAATATAAAGTTCGATCTTGTTATTACGGAAGCTGACGTACCTATTCTTTATGCTGTTGCTGATAAATATCAGGCTCCTCATATTTCAATAACAACGTCGCATGGCAAAATACACCAATATGAAGCGAAGGGTAATCCTATCCATCCGATCTTGTATCCAGATGTCAATAGTTTGAATTACAGAAACTTAACACGTTGGCAGAAAGTTGTTGAGTTTTACCGACACATACAAACTAAGAATGAGTTTTATAATAACTATTTACCTTTGTGCGAGTTTGCAGCTAAGAAGATACTCGGTTTGAACAGAGATCTACAAGAAGTCGAGTATGATATTGATATGTTGTTTATTGCTGCTAATCCATTGCTGGTAGGAAATAGACCAGTTGTACCAGCCATTAATTTTGTTGATCGTATGCATATCAAACCCGGTCTAGGTCTTCCGCAGGTAAAAATATCTGTTGTAAAATTTAATTTATAATATATTTTCCTTATGCTATGACTAATCTATTTTTAATTTGTAGAATTTACAAACGTTTCTAGATTCACAAACAAAGGGAATTATATATTTTAGCGTAGGAGCAATTCAAGAAGCAGAACAACTATTACCGCAAATTCTTCAGACCCTTTCAGATGTTTTCAGAGAACTGCCTTATACGATTTTGTGGAAGATCGGTAATACTACATTGATAAATAAATCTGATAACGTGGTTGCACAAACTTGGTTCCCGCAGCAACAGATTTTGGGTAAGTTCTCAATGGTTCGCGTGCTGTCTGCTTGTATCTATGTGGGTCCTAATATAAATAAGTATATTAAAGTTGACCTGATGAGAATGATAGTGGATATTTCCTATGTTATTTTATTGTTTTAATTTATTCTAGCACATCCCAATGTGAAAGCTTTTATAACTCACGGTGGACCACGATCGCTGGAAGAAGCACTTTTCTACGAAGTGCCCATAATCGGCTTACCACTTGTTAAGTCAAGAAAGATTTTTATTAGAGAACTTACTAAGTACGGGGTTGGTGAAATCTTAGATACCTATTACTTGAACAAAGATGACGTCAAAGCAACTATTACAGCTGTTGTTACAGATGTAAAGTAAGTAATAAGAATTTATTGTTGTTTTTATTCTTCTGTTTCTTAATTTAATAAAATTACACTATCTGAGCCGAGTGGTTTCGCTCACTTTAAAATTTTTAAATGTAGAACGCTTATAAGTAACCATAAATATGTTTTGTATAAAGGACTGTAGTTGCGCATGGACGAGAAAGCATTACGCTAGGACCTGTGCTACCTGAACCTTCAGGTAGCGAACGCGGGGGCGTCCGTCACCGGTAGATGAAGGTCTGTGCGGATAGAGCACGGCGTTCTGCCGCTGCTCCAAAAGCGCGTGGCCAGGGCAGTGGAGTTTGCTAGTCGTCACCCTACACCCTGGTCCACATTCACGCTACCCGGCCGAGGGGTTTTTAGTCGGTAGGAGTCCGACATAACCCTCACGCTGTCCCCCGGCGGCGCGAGGTGTATCCTATGTAGGATTTTCTCCTCGTTAAAAAAAGAACCTGTGCTATGCTACCTCGCTGATATAGTTGTCTAGAGTTCATCTCTTCTTGGTAAGCCCGAATAGCTAATCCGCCGTTGCATTAGTGACAAAAACTTCAGACTGTAATAGAAGGCCCGTTTTCACTTGATGTACTTTTTGAGCTACACTTTGTATGATAATTGCTTTATTCCTAAGGTTCTTAGCGTGGTTTTAGATTGCCCGTAGCCTCCTCAACAAATTGGCTATGTAATTCAAAAAAGTTTTCAAATCAAACCGGGATATCCATAGATTAGTGAGCATCTCTCGAGCATTATACTGTTAGTAGGGATAATTAATTTCTGCAAAATTACGTATCTATTCATCTCCTATTATTAAGAGAAAAAGTTTGATATTTTGTTTGTAATGATTGAATTAAAAAAAACTTAACCGATTTTTAAAATTCTTTCGTCTATAAATAGCTATATTATCAGCGAATAATATGGACCGTAATTTATTTTACCGTGTAATTTTACCGTATTTTATGTTATTTTACCGTAATTTATGTAACCGCGTGCAAAACTAGTATTCTATGAAGTAAAAATCGCTTTAAGTATGTAACTACTGAAGTATTTACAAAATTTGAAGCCAATTTATAAGCTTAATAATCGAGGATTAAAAACCCAGTGCGTATATTACTTTTAGTGATATTATCTATTTTAATTGTATCTCCTTCGCTCCATTATTGTTTGATACGCTAAACCGAGTACATTATTACTTCCAGGTATAAAAAAGCGATTACAAAGCTAAGGGATATGGTAGTCCACTCTGTGATATCTGGACCGGAGAATGCGGTTTGGTGGACAGATTACGTCATCAGGAATGGTGGAGCACGACATTTGCGTTCCCCGGCTGTTGGTGTTACTTTCATTAAATATTACATGTTAGATTTGTTCTGTTACGTAATTGCAGCTGTTTTGTTTATGATTTATCTAACTTATCTTATTTTGCGATATATTGTTAGGCGTTTAAAAACGCGTTTTTTCTCAAAAGCAGAGGTAGGTGCATCTGGGAAATTTAAAGAACTATAAACTATTGTTTCTAATATTCATTATTTTTAAGATTTAATTAAATCTTTTTTAGCTTAAATTATTTTTGCTTGTTAATGTTAATCACTTGACTCATTACTTAATCAAATAATAAATAATTATAATAAACTATTTATGTATTTATTTTTACATTTCTTAAATTACACCAACCTAAAATGTTATTAATATTCCAATTTATTAATATTCGTTATAGGTTTTTTTAATTATAACTAGTCGGAATTCGCGAATTAGTTATGCTCCAAGAAATTTATAATTAAACAATGAGCTTGGATCCTGTCCTGAGCCTGTTATCTGGATTGAATATTATAATCTGTGTGCACACTTTATGAAGTTCATTTTTATAATAAAATCTTATTGACGTAAATGACATATCGTCCCTTTTCCGGATAAAAAAGTGTAGTCCTCTCCAAACATTTTGACCGTTATAAATATACAGTCAAAATCTGTTATAACGACATCGAAGGGACTGCTCATATTCAGTCGTAAAAACCGATAGTCGTAACAACCGGTGATGTTTAATGTGTCCTGCAAGTACAAACAAATCGATAGGGAATTATTGGAAAAATATATTTATTCAACTATGCACATTTTGTTTATTACACATAAGTACAATGCATATTATTTTTCGGTGAGCATAAAATCTGTAATTTTGGTCTGTTTGGAACACTTCTGTTGTGCATAGATATTTTGTAATTCACGTTGGATTTTAATTAACGTATCGTCATAATTTTCATTTATTATTAATTATAATTCATAATTTGTGTTTCATAATGCGTTTTGTTAATTCATAATTATTAATTCATTTTTTTTTCTTTGCGACATTTTGAAAGTTTCACGAATAACTCCACAAAGTTTTGGTGCGTCTTGTGTATAGATAAGTAACAAACTAACTGAAGAGATATGAAGAAGCGGGCTTTGACTCTACTGCATGCACGTGTTTTGTTTCTAAGAATCAGAAAAGACCCTACACTAAACTAAATCCTGTTGTTTTCTTTCCTCATTTTAATAGCCATTGAAGACAAATGTGGATACCTATTCAAATTGTTTACAATACAGCTTAGGCGGTCGTTCTAACAGATCTAATTCTCCGAAATATTAGTTAAATGTGGTCGTTTTATGAGGTATGTCGTTATTAGCAATGTCGTATAAAGCAATGTTTTTAATAAGGCGGTCATATAGCATTCAGCCGGGACCTTTGTTCTAGGTTATTATAACGGGCATGTTGTTCTAAACGATGTCGCAGTAAACGGTTTTGACTGTAGTTGCAGATTGCAACGCAAATGCAAATTAAGGTATAAATACAGGAAATGATGACAACAGTTAAATAATAACTTTTTTTTTTTTTTTTTTTAACTTATTCTTTGGCCTTTGTGGAAAATTCCGCAATTCTGCCAGTGTCATGTATATAAAGCTTAATTTCTACGATAATGGATCAACAAAAGATCTGAAGTTGATTTGGACCACCACCGTATGACTAACATAGAACATAGGGACAATACACAATTGGTTTAGTAAGTACCTAAACATATGAGTTAGTAAATAAATATGTATATTTTATCATATAAGCATGTATAGCACAAGTAAGCATAATGTAACAAATAATTAGAGCTTAATTTTATTAATATAGATATATTTACACAGAACAGTAATAAAAGGAGTAAAGGAGAGGGAGAGTAGGAATTGCATGCAGGTGGGACGGAATATCTCTTGGGGGAGTAAATTATATAGAGAAACGCGCCGATTTGGACAATTAAAAAAAATATGGTCTATACTTCCTTCATCTAGCCCACATTCACATAGCGAGTGATCCCGGACTCTAATTTTTGCAAGATGGACAGGTGTGCAGGCATGATTCAAACGCATACGGCACACGACCGATATTGTACGCTTGTCTACGTTCGGAAACAATGAAAACCAGGGTTTAGTGGGGATGGTAGGTTGTAAATTGCCATAGAATTTGGCTTTAACCTTGTGTGATGTCTGCCACTCATCATTCCACGCTTTAAACAACTGGTGTTTCATGCTTACACAGAGATCCCCAGGAATGATTTGAAAATGTTCTAGGGAACCTATGTTGGCAGCTTGCTTTGCACATGAATCTGCGGTTTCATTGCCTGGAATGCCCGAGTGACCCGGAATCCAAGCCAAGACGACTTTTAAGTTTTGCTGTTGGCACAAATAAAGAGCTTCTTTGATTTTTAATATAATTGGGGATCTGTATTTAGATTTGAAGGGATTAGCCAGTACGGCTTGTAAGCAGCTTTTTGAATCAGTTAAAATAATGGACTTTTTGATATCATGGGATAATACAAATTTTATAGACTCTAAAATTGCAATGGATTCACCAGTAAACACTGTTAAAACGGGAGGGCATTTAAAACTTAGTATAATTTTAAAAAAGGGAATCCACACGGCGGATCCCATGTTGTTGTTTTGGGACAGTTTGGATGCGTCGGAGTAGATTGCTAGCCAGTTCGGAAATTGTGAAGCAAGCTTGTCTTTTAAAATTTTATCGGCATTAACCATGTCATTGTGAATGCCCAGATCTAGGATTATATTGGGCTGATGACACAACGCTTCATAAGGGAGAGAGAAAATAAGTTTACATGGAAATTGCAGAATGGGAATAGTTAAACGGGAAATTTTGATATAACTGCGGAGAATACAAGGCAAATCGAATAAAGAGCTGTAACCCTCGTTTTCAACTATACAAGCCAAATGTCTTAGCTTAGCTAGGAGAGGATGTTGGGAATTTTGATAAAGTTTGAAAAAGAACTTGTCCGAGAGCAATTGCCTGCGTAAATAGAGAGGGGGATCCACGCATTCCACTTGCAGAGCATTGATGGGCGAGGATTTCATGGCCCCTAGAATAATGCGAAGGCATTTTGATTGGATTTTCGAGAGTTTCTCCGAGGCCCCTTTATTACTGGGATCTAAAAGAAATCCTCCATAGTCTAGATGGCTGCGAATGATAGCATTATAAAGCATTTTTTGGGAAAAAGGGTGAGCTCCCCACCAAGCTCCAGATAACGACCGCAGGATATTAATGTTCTTCTCGCATTTACCAGACACATAATCCGCATGCAAAGACCCAGACATTTTAGCATCCAGCCAAACGCCTAGAAATTTAATGTTAGTTGTCTGAGGAATAACTTCTTCACCCACTTTGATGTTAACTAATGGGATATTTCTCCGCTTGGAGAACACAACCACTGCACACTTTGGAACTGACAAAGATAGACCATGATCTAGTAACCATTTTAAAAGCTTAAGTTATTATTGACATTGACATATACCGTTATAGTTATTGTCATTTTAAGGATTAATGTTGACATGTTGTTATTTTAGATGATTCTACGTTGTTACACCGAATATTTTGCAATTAAGTTTAAAACGTGTATTTGCTACACTTGACATTGGCGAAATTGTCTACATAGACAGAGGCTATACCGAAAAATAAAAAAAGAATCATTAAAATTGGTTCATAATTGATGGAGATATCGATTAACATACATTAAAAAACAAATATGTACAACCGAACGTTCTCCTCTCCTCTCCTCGCCTCTTCGTTTTTCGAAGTCGGTTAAAAAAGGATTATTGTTCAAAATCTGATGTTTCTTTGATTTAATATATCGAATCCTCACTGTGTATCGAATAAAAAACCTATGTTTTCTATGTATAAAACTTTTGCTCCTTCAAATGTTTATACAAAACTTTATGAACGTACCAACGTCAAAATAGGGATGGCGATTCTTTGCAAAGATATCGATTCGATGCGTATTCTGTGGAATCAGGTTATGAAAAATTCGAGGTCTAGAGGATTGATTATACAAAGTTCGATATTTTAATTTTTTTTTCCATCTTGAAGAGCTTTTTCTTTAATTTTTTTTAAATATATAAATTATTGTCTGGTTTTATTTTTATCTAAATAGAAAAACATTACAATTACATAAAACATACTTCACAATTATATAGTGTCAAAGATCAATCACGGGATCGATTTGATTTTTAATATGAATTAAAGTAATAAATTTAGCTATGAGTAAAATTGATTATTTAATTAATCGATTTCAAATCGCTATCCTTACCTCAAAACGCCAACATAGCCTGCCACTATTATAGTCTGTGCCCCCATGGTTTATTGTTTGTTATTATAGGTAGTCAAAATTTTAGTCCTTTCATCGTTTATCTACCAAAATAAATTGCGTTTATTTTTAGAAAGATTTCTATGGGTAAAAAAACGAAGTGTGATATGTACATGTGTTTTGTAATTTTAGCAATATTCTTTTGAGTGATATCATTTTTGCCGGTTGGTCGTCCAATTGCTTTTTTACTCCTCGTTAAAAGGAATGGAGTGAAGAAAATGTAGTTTTAGCATAAAATCTCAAAGAAACCAATATGACTGCAGTAAGAACTTGTCCAGGCCTGTACTGCGGTCGAACCCAATTAGATGATGGTTTATGGAGTGATTGTGGAGCCTGCCCTCGCGGTTTCAGGACAAATGCCTCAAGTTATTGTATGCCTTGTGAGGATGAACCAACATTGTACGATTGGCAGTACCTAGGCTTTATGGTCCTATTGCCTATGGTGTTACATTGGTTTTTTATTGATATGGTTTCTCTGGCAAAGGGGTATGTTATTTTATACATAAGTTTCTCATATATGTTATACAATCTATTTACATATTTAAAAAAATAGGTTCTCTTTTTTTCTAGTACATTTCTATGTGAATTGTTGAGAATTTTACAGAACTGATTTTTATGTAGGTATGACCACTATAGTTTTGGGAAGGTTTTAATATATGGAATACTAAGCAATACCTGTTATCAAATTTTCAGTGTGTTCTGAATTAGCTGCAAGTAACTATACAGCAAACAGCCACATATAAAAGATGCATAAACTAAACAATGTTTTTAATATACTACAAGTATATATATTACAGCACAAAAATTGTCCTTTTCATTTCATCAGAAAGAAATTTTGTTAGACCTATACCATTTTCATATAAAGTTAACAACATGTTAATTTATGCTTCCGGTGTTATGTTATTGTAGATCTATCCTAACCTTTGGGTACAACATTTTTTCAGGATGAATGGATACTTCATGTTCTGTTCAGCATTTCTGACAAGGTGTAAGCAAAATTTTATGATGAAAGGTTGTGTCGTCACTGAGTGAAAGTGTAACAACAAACAAGTTATAATTCTATGTCCCTAGATGTTAACGGAGGGGGATGATGTAGTGGGGAAGAGAAAACGATGAACTACCTCACCCGCCTTACAATTGTCGTAACCCAGGACAGTCGTTGAACTTGTCTACCTATAGCTAGACACACCACTTACCTTCATCAAACACTTTTATAGATTAAGTTTAAGAAAATTTATATTATTAAGTGGTGGCTTGTTTCACTTAGATGTTAAAATAAATGTCAATAATATTATTGTTCTAGCGGAGATGGTGCCTTGATACAACATATCTGTGCATTTGTCGAAGTTGTGTCAGGAACATTAGCTGCTCTATTAGTATTACCACCTACAGGCTCTATAGCCCTGTATGTTTGCTCACCTAAAGCTCTTTCGGACTGGTATACATTACTACATAATCCACAACCTGATTACAAAGAGACTTTGCATTGCACTCAAGAAGCTGTTTATCCTTTGTAAGTGTTATTGAATTAAAATATGTTATATACATTTTTTAAAGAACAATAATTTAACTTCTTAAAGATATATCTTTGTTATAGATTCTTAAAGTCTTCTAATAGAACCTTTTTTGATTATCCAGTTTCTTCTTTACATAACAAATATTTTTAGCACATTAGTTCAGATATATAACACAGTTCACAAGTTCTAAACATGGTAATTCTAACAACTTGATTAATAATTTTCAATTACTCTAATTAATTATTTATATATAAATTTCAAACTTTTGCACATTTTTTATACAACAAATCCCACAGGTATTCCATGTATTTTTATGTACCATAACAGGAAATGACACATTTTTGACCTTGTTGACTAATTTTGGTGTGGACACTAAGGACCGAAAGGTCATTCATTCATTAAGGTGAATTTAAATTACAGTTTAACCTATTTTGTTATTTTATTATTATTTTTCAGGTACACACTAGTGCTACTTATATATGCATTCAGCCTACTAATGACGATTACTTTGAGACCATGGGTATTGGCAATAAATACACCAAATCCGGGAACAAAGGCAATATACTGTGCACTTTATTTTTTTCCAATTCTTGTACTTATCCATACAGTTGCTGCTGGTTTGATTTGTGAGTATCAGAATGTTAAAATTTACTAAAAGAAGATTAATATTGCTACCAAACTCTTACAAACATTTGAGTCAAAGTGACTATGAGTGACTATATTATTGCATATATGCTATACATATATGTATTTTGTAATGGACCGGCATGATCTAAATACTAGAAACTGTAACAAACTGGTTGTCCCATGTTTCAGACTTAGCAAAACCAGTAATAGTTTCTTAGGTAATAGTGTTAGGTTTTACAATCAAGTCCCAAAACATATTACTGATTTGTCGGACTGTAAATTTAAGCGCCATGTCAAGCAGGTTTTAGTGTCGAAAGACTATTATAGAGGTGGCGATGTTTGGAATTGACTGCTCTCTGTGCATTCATTAAAACAGTATTGTAACATATAATGTATTTGATATATATATGTATATATGTTAAAAAGATGTACTCAATCGAGTTTCTTGCCGGTTCTTCTCGATGACTGGGTTGTTTTCTGAACTGGTGGTACTTTGGATGTTCATAAGCGCCTTATTAGGGCCTAAACTGAATAAAGTATTTTTGATTTGATTTCATTGAAAATATAGAATATATAATAGGATTTTTTCTTATTGTCACAGCCTCAATATAATATAAATAATTGAGATAACAATGTAGTTTATAACTAATATTACATTGCTTGACCATGTTCATAAGTTCTAAAACAGATAGACTGATTTCAATGAGACTTATAAGCAGAGAAAGACTTCAGAGTATGATCTAGGCTGTATATGATTACGCTTTTCCAGACGACTAGATAGTAATGGTAAAATTTAACAAAGATAAAACAGTTAAAGGGAGGTTCTGATTAAGTAGTAATAATAAAATACCCCATATTAACTCTAGATTAATTACATCGAAAAACCATTCGCATGAAAATAGAATCACTGGCACTAAACAGTTAATAAACCAGAAATAAAACTAACCAGTTATGCTACTTCTATAACTGCGTATATCGTCAGGAAGTTTTGTCTATGTTCGCGATAAATGTAAGTGTGGGGAGACATCATGTGTTACAAACTATCAGGCTTTGACGATAGTCGCAGTACCATAACTGAGACAGCGATCTTTATACACATCAAAAAAACTTAGAGAAGCTATTTACGAGTTATTATACAGGGTGCATGGTTAAAGAGTTGCAATATTTACAGGGGTTACTGAGTGGTCGTTTCTGGTTCTAAATCGATTTAAAAAAATGTGCTTAATATTTGACCTAATTATCTCGAGAAAGGCAAAACTGATATTCACTCAACATTAGATGATTTTCGTAAAATCGAATTGGTGTAATAAATACCGACGCGGTGAACCACGTCGTGCCGCGTTCCTTCAATAAGCAGTTACGTAATGATCAACCTTGAAAAGCGTCCCTTCAATTTTTATAATTGAACCTAAGTGTGATTTTTTTTACGTTTAAGAGTTTCGTTTCCATTTCTTTAAAAGTTTTAGATCAAACTTTAACTAAGGTTCTCTTTGTTGTTTATTAGTATTCGTTTTGATATTATTATTTTATATGTTAAATGCGACCATGAAACACGATGTCACCCTTTAAACAGTCGCCTGGTATATGTATACGTTAGAGTACAGGAATAAGACTGCGGAAATAATAAGAAATTATATTAATATATTCTTTCTTTCAGATTGTTCCTTCCCCTACATCATAATTATTATTTCAATGATGACGTCAGCCTCACATTTTTCTATCAAGATAGAACAATCCGCACCAGCACTTCTAATATCTTCAATCACTAACAGACGGAACATGATCATATTACTGGGCCATTGGCTTGTTCATGCGTATGGAATCTTGTCCTTGACAGGCTTCAGGGAGTTATGGTATTTGTCTTTAGTACCAGCTCCATCATTGTTTTACATACTGACTGCACAATTTACTGATCCGATGAAAATTCACAGTGATTGACAATATAAAATTGATAAAGTGTTTGCGGTTTTAATTGGTGGAATAGTCAAATAAAATTTATTGATTCATTTGTTACTATTTATTATAAATGTTTTAAATAAGGCAATTTGTTTTTTTAACAAACGTAAATAAAGAGGTTATGTTTTCCGTAGTATGTTTGTATGTACGTGTCTTTTTTTTCCAGATAATACAATAACAACATTTATATTTGTATATCTGGGGTTACTTCATATCATCATCATGATAAGAGACCCACTGCAGGGCCATAGGCCTCTTCCCGAAGGAAAGTATGGGCATAATCACCACGCCAGCCACGTGTTGGCGATTTCAAATCCACCGCGACTTCGATACACTTAAAACAATGTTTTATTAAAGGAAGTAGTAAAGTACCATTTTTATATTCGGAGTCTATACATATATTTGACTAAGTTGGTAATTAACCACTTCTTAACGATTCTGTTTATATACTCTTTTACAGCTTTTTAGTTATAAATATCATTGTTTTAAATAAACTCTGCCGTTGGCAGTTTTATGTGATGAATGAGCAAGGGCACTGAAAACGTACATTGTTTGAATTAACTTTATTTCATTCATAACATTTTAAATTTATTAATTGATTGAATTTATTACGATTAAATTTCAACCGGAGGTTTATGTAGCCTTGAACGAACCTAATCATATTAGTTGAAAACCTATAACACATGTAGTTAATTGGTGTTGTAGGAAGGAGTATCTTATATAAGTATGAATCTGAAAGTTAATGAATAAATATACATTCAGTTTAAAAAAAACTGTACTGTCATATTCACGTAACAGTAGTAGTGTAACAGACGTAACAGTGACAAATTATACCTAAACCTTCCCCATGAATCATTTTATCTACTGGTGAAAACGTCATGAAAATCCGTCCTGTAGCTTTTGAGCTTATCGCGAACAGATAAACAGACAGACCAGAGGACTTTGTTTTACACTATGTAATAATGATGAACTGTTACCTATGCATTCGTCAGTGTGAAAATGATCAAAAATACGTTGTTTACTGTAAACAAGCGCGTGAGACGTGCGCTGTACTGGACTCCAAGAATAAATATACATAATTGAAATTTATATATTTTTATGTAATTTGAATTATATTATCTTTTTGGTCAATTAGGCGGCCATTTTATTTTATTTACCGCGTTTGCGTCTACATAACTCAGTGATTATAGCAACGTATAAAAATAACTTAATTATATCGACAATATGGGCATATTATATCTATATAGAGAAGATTTAACACATATTGTTCGATAATGTATAGCTTAAAATTTTCATTACTTTCTTATATAGTGTTAGTGAGCGCTGAGGGTGGTATATAGTAGGTTAAAGTTCCAGGTATGTTGCTGATGATAAATCCCATCCCATTCGATATACTATTGGTATTCACATATCTAATGTACACGTTACATGTTATAGTAGATGGCGTGTGTGTCGTAGTCACTAATGTTTTTGAAAAAGCATTACTGTAATGTACCTACACACATACTCACAATTTTACATTTGTTTAATACATTTTAAAAAAGCGCGTGCGGAGCCGTGGGTAACAGCTAGTATTATATAAGAATTTCGTGCCAACAAAGGCAACTAACTAGTAGTACCATTATTTAGCCGCGTAAAGAATTAGGTACTTCTATATCATAGATATGTAAAAAGCGCCTCGATTAGGCAAAAGCTGATGGTGTATGCCGCTTCTGCATTCATGCTGACACGTTTCTTCATAAATTTACCATAAACCATGTAGGTATACTAAATTTATTAGTCTTATTGGCTTTTCGGTTGGTACGCTGAAATTGAGAGGTTATTAATTCTGGTGTCAATTTGTAATTTTTTTAAAATACTATGGTGGCGTTATAGCACTGTGCCCTATAAAAAGCATAGTCCAACACTAGAATAAAGGCAATCACCGATAGATCGGCAATGCATCG
Source organism: Antheraea yamamai (assembly GCA_036509395.1). Lineage (NCBI taxonomy): Eukaryota > Metazoa > Arthropoda > Insecta > Lepidoptera > Saturniidae > Antheraea > Antheraea yamamai. The sequence goes on along the minus strand of AP028448.1, from coordinate 9,346,082 downwards.
CCGCTCACGGTGTTATAATACAAGACAAAGCATTGCTATATTATGATGTAGTTAAAGGTTTTAAACTAAGGTAAATTATTAAAGTAGATAAATAAAACAGTATTGTCAACTATTTAAGAGACATAAACTGAAAGCGCTTTACTTTTAAGGTGTCTTGATAATACCGATCAAACAGTGTATCTATAGGAAGGTAAAGATATAATAAACGAAACGAGACAAAAGCCGGGATGGCAAAATAAAAAGAAATGGCCCGTTAATAGCCGACTCATTATTAAATGCTTTCATCTTGCGGTTCGCGAAAAATCGTAGCTGCCTGTAACCGCATTCTACGTTTATTTGTTTACTTATCTCTTTACATATATTTCGATAAAATGAGATCCTATCAAGGCTCCCTTTGTAAGCGTTTTTCTTGGGGTTGCGAATAATTGTTCTATTATATTGAAACAGTAGGACGTTATTAATAATATTTACTTTGTTATTTAGGTGAGGTTAGTATTTATTAATAATAGTGTGTCTATATCTACGCTAACCCATGAATCGCTATAGTCTTGTGTAAGTGAAAGTAAAGCGTGAGACGGTAAAACATTAAGCATAGAGTGGGTTTAGCTCTAAGTTGCTGGGTAAAAACTGTAAGCGCAGCCTAACAATATATAATCCTGAGGGTGTTAGCAAGCTAAGCAGGTATTTGAAAATTTGATTCACTGACAGCTAAAACTTATAGAATTCGAACCGACGCGAGTTGCAGCGCTGTTCTTACACGCTACTGGATATTGCACCATCTACTTAAAATAATTACATTACGGGTTTATGTCAAATATATAAATGTTTCGCTCTCAGAGCTAACTATTCTTCTATTCACAAACCTCTATATTGTACGTAATAAAAATTAAAAGGATATTTAGTGTTGCAAAAGTCTGTAATGTAACTCATTTTAATACAATTTTGTATAGGGGAAGAAAATATAAGTAATTGTAAATAATATTTTTACACTTCGTAAGAAAACATATTTTTAAAATAAAAAATGACCTAATACCAACGGATCGTAATGAACTTTTACATAAGTAATATTAAAATTATTAGGTAATAATGCTTTTGTAAATTGTAAAAAAAATAATTTAAAAAAACATCTCTCAACCGATTTGTCGAAAATTATAGCCTATGAAATTTTGCAGTAATACTTTTACAAATAATTCAATATATAGTTACTCATATATTAATACACGTATAAAATTGCAATTCGAAAATAATTACTGTTTAAAAATGTATACAAAAGCGTGGGAAGATGTTAGTGTAATATAATACTCAAAGAAATTAAGTTATATAATCCTGGTGGTCTAGTAGTTTGACTGGTGGATAAATTAATCTGATGTCCGCAGGTTTGAACCCCGACATGTACCAACGCATTTTTCGGAGTACGCGTGCATCTACTAATTTAAATTGTTAACACTATCGGCTGACAATGAAGAAGAATATCGTGAGGAAACCTGAACCTGAGAAATATTCTTGTAGTACTGTTGTGTGTAGGAAAATATAGAATTGTGGACTCTTCAGAGTTTGAAATCGCCAATAAGTCGTGGGTTGGCGTGGTATTATGTCCATACCTTTCTTCGGGAAGAGGCATATGACCCTGCAGTGGGCCTCTTACAGGCCAATGATAATGAGGATAAATATAGTGACGACATTTGACTATTACATTTTGTCATTTCATGTGTGTCATTCAGTACGTCAGTACTTTATTTTCCTAAATAAGAATTAAACTAAAATCAGTTAAAAACACGTCAGAAGATATTGAACCACCGAAAAAACCCGCGTTTTTGTTTTGTAGAGCTGTGGCGTCGCGTCTGCTCGTGACAGTTGACATGAGCGTTTCGTTTGTGCCTTCGAAATTCAAAACAAACAATGACTGTCCGGCCTTTGTCCCGACACCTGTTATTAAAACTCATGTGAAGCGTATGTCGGGACCTGTGCTGTATCGTACGCTATTTTTACGCGCTTGCATACGTTTGGCATTTATATATAAACTATATAAAACATCTATCGTAATTAATTTAGTATTTTTAATATGTATTTCTTCCAATATTATTGTACTAGCTGAAACCCGCGACTTCATGCACTTAATTTATCATCATAACAATATATTTTATATAAAGAAGAAAAAACATAAGAACCACACCGGTTGCTTCAGTTGTACACGGCAAGATAACATTTTTTTTAATACACGGTGAACTTACAGCTAACAAAATTGATCAATATAATATAAGTAATAACATGGCCATTTACAAGTTCACACAGATATGATATAGATACGTATTATAGTTTCTTAAATTTAAATAAACATATAATAAAGGATGTTGCTATGACATTTTTTTTAGATAAGGAATAACGGTTTTATTACAAAAACACAAATAAATACGCATTTAACACGTGCTCTACTAAACACAATGTAAAACCTTGTTGAATGCTTGTTTAAAACAGTTTAATAAAAAAGCATTCAAGCGGTTTCTATCTAATCATCTGGTTCAATTGTTTATATAAGTTCTGAATAGCATTAATTCAATTTAGTGTCATCATTCAAAAATGTTCCATTATATGCAAATATTTTGGAAACATTTGTAATTTATTAATAACTAGCGGGCCCGGCAGACACTGTCCCGCCCTGACTATAAAAAACCCCTTGACAAGTTAGTTATATACTAAAACCTTCCTCATGAACCACTTTATCCACTGGTGAAAACCGCATCATAATCCTTTCAGTAGTTTTTGAGTTTATCGCGAACAGACAGACAGACAGACGCGGTAGGGGACTTTGTTTTATACTATGTAATGATATTTGCGTTCATATTTCTGTTACGAAAATTTATTTATTTTAAGTAAAATTAGTTATTATTCTTATTTGGTAAAAAGAAACTATATTAAACTCTTAAAATAAGTAATATATAGGTATAATATACTACGTCAAAGTGCGTGAAGTGGAAAAACAGTATAAATTAAGATTTTTTTAAATCAAAAATTCTTTATTCAATTTAGGTCCTGAGAAGGCACTTATGAACGTGAAAACTACCACCGGTTCAGAAAACAACCCAGTCATCGAGAAGAACGGGTAAGAAACTCGATCTGGTGTACCTTTTTATCTATACTAATATTATAAAGAGGTAAAGTTTGTGAGTTTGTGACGTTGTGACGTTGTTGGAGATATAGTGGGTGACGATCTCAAGAAGTACTAAACCGATTTTTTAACCATTCCATACCATACAATTCTTTTACCAATAGAAAGCCATGTCATTTGTGACTGTCATAGGCTATATATCATCACGCTAAGACCAATAGGAGCGGAGCAACAATGAAGAATGTTGAGAGCTTTTGAGAGCTTCCGCTGCGGTTAGCTAGTCCGGCTAGCCCGCGTACGAAGTCGTGGGTAGAAGCTATTAATTAATTATATTATTATTATAAAGAGGTAAAGTTTGTAAGGTTGTAGGGGGTAATATCTGGGTAGTCGGAGAAAAAATGGTCGAACGAAAACGAACGCTGCCTTAACGATGAGAGATATATGATTGAGTTCTAGAAAAAAGTTGTAGCTTGATAATGCCTATTACCGCCCAACGAAGAGGGCGCGGGTCAGCTAGTCATATATATTTTTATAAGAATACTTTATATAATAGTTACAATTGTTTTTAGCGGATGCACAGAGAAGGGTGTTATTTCCAGATGTCACCATTATCCACATATTCATTCCCCTAAATATGATATAGCCTTATGACATCAAGACCAGCTTTTGTATCGAAACAGTTTTATTATTATAGTGCCCGGTAACGTATTGCACGCTCTCGCTACAGGAACACTGCATAAAACGAGATCACACCGTGCATTGAAAGCAAAATCGTGGATTGGAAATTGTGAACATTCTGCTACATTGAATACGAGAAATAACGAGTAGGACGGGGTTGTCGAGGAGCCGTGACCTGCGCGTCTGTTACGTCGTATCACAGATGTCACAGGTACGGGTCACCTATTTTGAAGAAGTCGTTTTCTAAAGATACAATTTTCTTGCTTTTAAATTGGTATATCATATACAAAATGTACGTATATATATATGAATAAAAAATAAATTGCAGAATGTATGTAAGCGCATCACTTCAGAATGGCTGCACCTATTTGTTATACTTCTTTTTTGTTGCAAGGGCAAGACAAGGTTTGTATAAAAAAGTATGGAAAATCGTACCGACAAATGATAAACAAGTATATGTAGAGTTATATGGGTAATATATATATATTGGACAAATATCCAGTATATTACCTGATCCACCAATTGAAGGTCATTCAGTAAACTATACCAGGTGAGAGTTTAAACGCTCCACAAAATATTGCAACTGTCTAATTATTCAGCCTGTATAAAGGTATCTTCGATTTTACTCATCAATATAAAATTAATAATAACGGTTTTTGGGGTCTTTCGAGAATCAGTCATATGTTGTCGAAACAACTGTATACAGCTATTGCATAACACGTGAATACAAATATACTTACTAGTGTTTAAATCTAAATAGATTGGAATAAATAATAACAGTTGCGAGACAGAAATAAAAGGGTATGTAGCTTTTGGCGGGATGTAACTGACATATTGATGTACTTTGGTTATGGATAAGAAGTGTAGTGAAAAATAAATAATGATATGGGATATGAGTTCTGTGATGACAAAAATAAAAAAAGTGTGTGTGTACTTATGTACACGCGTTAGAAGTTATACTTCTTTGGCGTGACAAGATAACAATCTGTTCAAAAATTTTATCTTTCGCCTCAATCTACGTTTGTAGAAAAAAAAAAAAAAAAAAACGACGAGCGTACCAACATGCGCGACTAATATCGAGGTTCAATTTCTATTTTGTTGGTAGCTTTTTTTTCGAGACATAATGAGCGGTTAAGCAGACAGCTTCATACTGTTAATTTTGTGTCACAAAAATTAAAATTTCACTCTCATCATTTTTTCATAACGCTCCTAAAGAAGTATAACTTCAAAAAAAACTATTTGAAAATTATTAACAAAATTGTTGGTGTTCATTTTGCATTATTGTTATTACCTAATTTCTTATCTTCTTTATTTTTGCAACAAATTCTTGATAGCAAAAATTATTACTATTATAAACTATAATCAAGGGGGAAATTATTATTTCTAATTTATAAAACTGGTGTTTCTAAGGACATTGGTTATAACAAAATGTCTATCTCCACGTTTTGTTATAGCTAATTATAATTCATTAACATCAATAATTTTGGTGTATACGAATTCAAGTTTAATCTCGTTACTCTTTTTTTTTTTTTTTACGTGGGGAAATCCCTTATGGATACGCCACCCTCCCGGGGGAGAGGGTGGGTTATGTCCGACTCGCACGGACTAAAACCCCACGGTGTACCGACCGATCGTATTGTTGAGGCGGCAAGGGATCGATCTATGCTTCTCCCCTTGGAGAGCCGCCCCAACGATCCGCCCGGCGGAAGATGACCGCCGGGCTCCTGCCTATAGTGAGGCAACCGGGTACACACCGGTTGCCCCCCCTCGTCCGCCGAACCTGTGCAATGAGGAGGTGGGCCCCCCGGCCCATCCCCTCAGGTCCAGCTACGGTGGCGGGAGGAGTCGGGCAAAACGCCGCCTCCTCCCGTCGGTCCTCCGTTGGCGGAGAGGGCCACTTAGAGGATCTATCTCGCGAGCCCTCTCCGCCGCCTCTTTCTGCGAGATGACCTCCTCGCAGAAGGATGCCATAGCTCGCCAAGCCTGTTCGCTGCCGAGCATGGCCGAAACCACACTCGGCAGTGACAAATTCCCCCCTAAATTCCCCACCGCCGCAGCCAGAATGCGGCGCTGCCCCTCCCACGCAGCACACTCGGAAAGAGTGTGCTGCGCGGTGTCCTCATCAGCGCCGCACTCATGACATGCGGCGGTCGGCTCCCTGCGTGCGATATGGTGCAGGTACCACCCGAAGCAACCGTGCCCGGTGAGTACCTGCACCATTCGGAACGTCAGGGAGCCCCACTCTCGTCCCATCCACTCTCGCAGGACCGGGCGGACAGCGTCCACTGTATAACGCCCATAGCGCGCGTCCGCCAGGCCCTGCATCCACCTCTCGACCGCCACTCCCCTGAGCTCCCGCCTCTTGACTTCAACTTCCCTGAGAGCCGGAGGCTCTCTACTACGTTTTCTCGCCGCCGTGTATCAGTATACCAGCTCCCAGGGTAGGGAGCCGGCGAGCGTAAAAGCCGCCGCCGAGGACACCGTGCGGTACGCCCGGACCGCCCTCAGTGCCACCGTGCGCTGCGCTTTGCGTAGCGCACGCACGTTGTCGGCACCGAGGGCGTCGGCCCACACTGGTGCCCCGTAGGCGGCCATAGCCCGCACGACTCTCATATAGAGTCGGCGACAACCAGCACTCGGCCCTCCTATGTTGGGGAGCAGCCGGCCGAGTGCCGCCGCCGCCCCAACAATTCGCGGTCCGAGCCCCGCAAAATGGGGCTCGAACCGCCAGCGCCCGTCCAGGGTGAGGCCCAGGTACTTCATCTGGGTCCCCACCCTGATCCGGGCGCCCTCCACCATAATGTGAGCCCCAGGTGGTGGCCCTCGCCGAGGCCCGTGGTAAAGTAGGGCCTCGGTCTTCTCGAGGGCCACCTTGAGGCCCAACCTCCTTATGCGCCTGACCACGAGGGTTGTGGCCATCGTGGCCAGGTGCACCAGTTCCTGCCAATCCCCCCCCCCCGGTCTACGACTAGGGTGTCATCCGCGTAACAGATGAGGCGCGCTCCATATGGGAGCGCGCCGCGGAGCACCCAGTCGTAGCCCAAGTTCCACAGGAGTGGCCCCAATGCCGACCCCTGTGGAACCCCTCTCTTCGTCGTCCGTCGGATCATCCGCCCGTCGCCGTCTACATAGGCGACCTCCCTATCTTCGAGGTACGCCTCCAACAGCCGCCGCAGATACGGAGGCACTCCGAAATAACGGAGCGCCTCCCGTATAACCCCGTGCGGCTGGCTGTTGAATGCGTTGGCGATGTCAAGGGAGACCGCCAAAACCCTCTCCCCCTGGGAGGTCGCCTCTGTGGACAGCGACTTCAGGAGGCACAGGACGTCTATCGTAGAACGCCCTGTCCGGAAGCCGAACTGCGCGTCCGCTAGATTAGGCCCCACACCCTCCAGGTGCTGGACGACCCGGGAAGAGACAATCCGCTCCAAGGCCTTCCCGGCGTCGTCCAGGAGGACGAGGGGCCGGTATGCAGACGCGCGGTCCGGAGGGTGGCCCTCCTTCACCAATAGGCAGAGCCGCCCGAGCTTCCAAGGCTTCGGGAACTGCCCGACCGAAAGACATTTGTCGAACAGCTCCCGAAGCCACCCCCCTAGATGACCCAACACCAGGCCGAGCACCCGACCCGGGACCCCATTAGGGCCGGGTGCTCTCCACCGGTTGAGGAGACGCTCAACAGCCCTCCCCATCTCCTCCTCCGTTATTGGCGGGGGAGGACCGTCGAGCGCCTCCTCGACTACCGCCCGAGGCGGAGGCATGGGAGGAGCTGATAGCAGCGGAGGGTCGGGGAGTAATTCTCCCACGACCCTCGCCACCACTTCCGGCCGAAGGGTCTCCGTCACCGGGGGCGCCCAGGACCGCAACTTCTTCCGCACGATCCGGTATGGGCGCCCCCAAGGATCCCCCTCCACCGTTTGGAGTAGCTCCTCCCATGCAGATTCTTTTGCCCGGCTGATGGCAGCCTGTAGGGTCTTCCGACACTCCCTGTAGCTGCCATACAGCCGGGCCTCCGTCTCAGGGTCACGGTGCCGTCGCCGACGGCTGCACCCGAACAGCCGCCGGGCCGCGGAGCAGGCCGCGCGGAGCTCTGCGAGCTCCAGCGACCACCAGTACACCGCCCGTTTGTTTGTTGGGCGGTGCATGCTCCGCGGCATCGACGCGTCGCAAACCTCCGTGAGGGCACCACGGAGACGGGCTGCGGACGCGTCGACGTCTTCCCCTGTGGGAGGGGACATGGCCCAGGCCTGGACGATGGCCGCCTCTTCCGCTAATTCTCGGTTGAGGCGGCTCACCGCCCAGCAGCGGAACTTCGCGACCCTCCAGGGGCGGGTACCAGTACCGGCTTGGGAGGTGGAGACCTCGAACCTAATGTACCTGTGGTCCGACAGGGTCTCCACCTCCTCGAGCACCCTCCACCCCCGGACACGGCGTGCGACAGACGGGGTAGCGAAAGTGACGTCTACCACCGACCCACCGTTCTGTCGCACACACGTGTGGACGTTCCCCTGGTTGAGGAGGGACAGCCCCAATTCAGCTGCCCACTCCTCAACGGCCATGCCCCGCAGGTCCGTGGCTGCCGCTCCCCAGGTCCTGGACTTGGCGTTTAAGTCGCCCAGGACGACCACAGGGAGCGGCGACAAGCGCCTTACCGCCCCCTGCAGGGAGTCGAGAAAAGTATCGAACTCCCTGCAGGGGCCTATTAGGGGAGAAGTACGCCCCCACAATGGCGTACTCTCCCCAGACGGCTGCCACGAAACCTGCGGCCCTCTCCCTCACCGCCAGGGACGAACCTGAACCGGCCATGATCGCCACGGAGCCATCCCTATCCCCAGCCCACTGCGGCTGGGAGGGAACGTAGTAAGGCTCCGCAGCGACCGCGAGCCCGATGCCCCACTCCGCCACTGACTGCACTAACAGATCCTGTGCAGCGGCGGAGTGGTTCAGGTTCGCCTGGAGGAAGTTGCAATTGGCGTGATCCATCACTGGTCCATTGCAACTTCCCCCTGCCTGGTAGCTACTACCTTCGGGTCTATACCCATTGCTGGGGAGGCCCTACCCTTAGTCGTGGGGGGCCTGCAGCTGCGGCTCCCCATGACATGCCCTGAGGGCCTCCCAGCATCCGCGCATACGGCGCAGCAGGCCGCCTCCGCCTTGCAGTCGGCTGTTTTATGGCCCGCGGCACCGCACCGGTAGCAACCATCACCACTGCTGGATGAGGAAGGGCACAAGGGGTGGGTGTGCCCCAAGCCCATGCACTTATAGCAGCGCATGGGCTTCTCGCTCAGCAGCTGCACGCGCACGACACTCCACCCGACCAGGAGCTTGCCGGCCTGCACAAGCTCCTTGGCTGCCGTCGCGGGAAGCGTCATGTGGACGGCTCCAAGTCCGCCCCAATTGGGTTTTATCTCTCCAGCCTTAATTTCTTCGACTTTGCAGTTGGCCTTCGCTGCCACGACCGTCAAAACCTCCTCCCGAGACACTGAATCGTCGAGACCGACGATCCGGATGTATGACTTCTTGGTCGGGATGACGACCGTGGCAATGTCGGCCAACGCCACTTTCAATTTCCGGGCCAACTCGGTGGCCTTGTCCCTATTCTGGGACGGCAACTCGACGATTCTGGCCCCCGTCGCCGTCTTTCTGACACGCACGCCGTCGATGCCCATATCCCCAAGGAGCACTGATTCGCGTGCCTTCTGCAGGACCTCCCTGTAGCCGACCCCTCTGCTGGCTGCGGCATCCTGCAGGGACAGTATGACCGTAGCCGATTGAGGGGCGGACGGCAGCTTTGGATTGGACGACTTCGGGGGCGCCGCGGCTGCAGTTTAGGCCGTTGGCTTTATTGCTCTTGCTTTTTTCCGGCTGACGACTGTGGCCCAGTCTGCTTCTGGTACAGTCGCAGCCGGAGCAGGAAGATTTGCCCACTCCAGCCCCAAAGGGGCAGCGCTAGGCCCCGCCACCGCTCTATGAGCGCTCCGAGACCTCCGAGCCACCGTAGCTTTCTTCGCCTTAGACTGAGGGGCCGCAGAAGCCTTTGGCTTAGGTTGCGGAGCCGCGTGAGCCCCCTTCTTCTTGTCCGCTGCCAACTCCGGGCGAACTGGAGCTTCCGGGGGCAAACGCCCCTCCAGGTTCTCCAGGCGCGCGTTAAGCATATTGCTGAACGACGCCTGGAGGGTTGTCTGCAGTCGCGAGACTGCCCCAGTTAGTGCCTCCTACCAATTGAGGTTAGGAGCCTCGACCACCAGTGGCTGCCGGGGGGGAGGAGGAGGCATCTTCTTCACCTCGTCCACCGCCTTTTTCCATGCCATGACCTCCGCCTTGAGGTCATCCACCTGGCGGCGGAGGTTTTTTGTCTCCCTCCTTAGCTTTATGGTTTCCTCTGCCTCTGTACGCTCGGCCAAGGACTCCACCACCTCCTGCAGGATCCTAGCCGCCCCCTTCACCTTGCCGGCGCAAACACCCTGCAGGTTTTTAGACTCCTTAACAACGTCAAATATAGTGGCTATCTTGTCGCCAGCCAAGGCCTTCAGTGACTCGGCGTCAAGAGCGTCGACGTCGATTGGAGGAGCACGGGGCTCACTTTCTGCCCCTGAGCTGGAGGCTGTCCCAGGCCGAGATCCGACGACCACGCCACCCGCAGCAGAGCTGGCTCTGGATCCCGCTACGGAACCAGCAGCCGAGCCTGCAAGAGAGTCGACGGCAGAGCTCGTCAAGCTCACAGACAAATGTCTGGACAACGCCCTATCATAGGAGCCATCCGCCTCTCCCATTATTCCTCGTCCACCGCCGCGATTCCGGACACGTCCCCTATCTGTGCCTCTGTGCCGGTAGGTAACCTTCGGCCCCTGCCGTTCCTCGACCTCTGTATCCGAGTCCAACACTCGGGACACGCTAGCGCGCTTTCCACTAAGCCTAGCCGCTTTCTTTCTAGCGCCGGTTTCCGCCCTAGCCATCTCTGCATCATCCGATTTCGCCGACGAACGGGTGGTAACACCCGCTCCATCCTTAGTATTATTTTTTAAAAGAAAAGAATTTGAGTCCATTTTTGTTCCCACGAGTATGGGGGAAAAAACCGTCCGCCCAGGCAGTGCCCCCTGTACCTGGGTAAGCCTAGCGTAACCCGTCAAGAGAGTCGGCCGGTTCTCTGGCGGGGGTCGCACTAAAGACGGATCAGCCCATCCGCCATGCATCCCCTCACGGTGCGCCGCCGCTTGGGATTGGGGTGATTTTTTATAGAGGTTTTCTTCCTCGTGGTCCGGGCGGTGAAGCCAAGACCCTCGGTCCCATTAGGAGCCGCGAGACATGACCACGACACTCCAAATAGGATTACGAGATCGACGGTTGGAGGCTAGACAAAATGTCCAACCTACCCCGCCCGACGGCAGTGCTAGTGCACGCCGGACCCGCCCGTGCCCCATATTTGAGACGTTGAGAGAATCAAGTCCGTTAAGCAAGCCCAGTTTGCCAGGTATCAGCCGTCGGTCAAAGGGACCGACGTTGCCCGGGGTGCACCACGTGGAGGTTCCTGACATCGTGTTTATCCAAAGCAATATTATAAATGCGCAAATGAGTTTGTATGTCACGCTTTCACGCCGTAACTACTTAACCGATCATTATGAAATTTTTGCATACATGTTGTCAATGGCAGAGAAAAGATACATCCAGAAAAAATATTGTTCCCGAAGGATAGATTAAACCTACATTCACGCGAGCGAAGGTGCGGGCAAAAGCCAGTCTTTCCTAAAGAATTATATCCGAAAGTTGTTCGGTGAAAGATGAAGATCAAACAGGGCAGGGTGTATGATTTTTTTAAAGATTTATGTGACGTTTGCGTGTATGTGGTCAGTGACTAACACACTGCGATAACGGGACACATTTTTGGCTACGTTCCACGCAACTTGAAATATAGAGCAGATATGTGTATACAGTGTAAACTTATGTTGTTTCGTAGGTATAGCGTACTTTAATCAAACTAGAGACTGAAACAATGAAAATAGGTACGTGAACACGAGATGCAATTTCTGTTTACAACATCGAATAAAACGCTCGACACTGGTATTAAACAATAAAAACTTTGTAGCTTTTATCGTGAAAAAGGTTTCAGTTTTAAAAATGGCCGAAACGTTATTCGTTCGGAGTCTGGGTATTTATTGATTTAAATGGATTCTCGCCAAGTGAAATAAATAAACGCCACGAAATTAATTTGATCTGGGGTATTTTTAAGATTGATTTTTTTCGAACTGGCCACGTTATTGACCTAGCAAAGATCTTAACAGCTTCACCGGACTACGTTTTACTTTTATGATTGATAATTCGTGAAATTATATAAGTAATAGCGGGCCCGGCGGACGTCATCCCGCCCTGATAATAATAAAAACCTTGACAAATTATATACATAAACCTTCCTCATAAATCGCTTTATCTATTAATGAAAATCCGTTCGGTAGTTTTTGAGTTTATCGCGAACAGACTGACAGACAGACGTGGCAGAGGACTTTGTTTTATAATATGTAGTGATAATTATAGTGGTCTGAGAAACTACTGGATAGATTTCGATCAGTCTTTTAGTTTTACATCTTCGACACCCGGTCCTTAATCGAACAAATAAATGTCACGATATCTGTTGGGGCCGCCGCCTGTCAATATGGCGACACCTCTCGCCCTCGTACGTCACCGGCCCGCGGTTAGGCGGGGTGAGGTGGAAATGAGGAGAGACGTGAGGCGAGGCGACGTTCCCCGGCGGTGGGCGGGCGTAGTACTCTCGAAGATGGTACCGAAAGCGCCGGTAGCCCGCCTCGGTGACGACAGTCGGATGCCGGTGATGTCTTAAAGGGGCCTCGATTATGTGCAATGTGATGCACGAGCCAGCCGATGAAGGTGGTAGATTTTGAAGCGGAGGTCGGGGTGGTCGCAAAAAAACACCGTGGTTCTCGTATAATGACCGCGTCCCCGAGCCAACAGAGCACTACTACTGACGATGATGACTTCTCGATGTTACTATTCAATGTTATCTCGATGAGATGTACAAGCAAACTACTCGATGTTATTGCGATGACTTGTGCAAGCAAACTACTCGATGTTATCTCAATAAGATGTACAAGCAAACTACCCGATGTTATCTCAATAAGATGTGCAAGCAAACTACTCGATGTTATCTCAATAAGATGTGCAATCGAACTACTTGATGTTATTGCGATGACTTGTGCAAGCAAACTACGATCTAGTACCGCACGGACCGTGCTTATAAGCAAAATCGGGCCGGCGACTATCGCGGCGACTAACGGTATCCCGTTAGACGTCGTGGCTCTATTTGTTGGCTCGGATATCGCGTTCCTATTTATTTATCATATTTATCATATTTTTACATATAAAATATCTATAATATCAATTTCTTATCATCTATTTGCATGCAATCTATACTCTAAAATTTACATCTTATATCTATCTTACATATGAATAAAGTTATCTCTATATTAAACGCCGTTTTGCACTAAACTCTATATTCTATTCTATAATTCTATATAACTCTATAATAATCCTATTACATAAACCTTAACTTATATTCATATGTATCTATTTTCAGTGTGTTAAAATTTACATCGATCTGTATAGGGTGACATAATTAATCTCTATATATATTCACGTTCACATTCACTCGATATTCAATGTTACATATCGTTACGTTATGTTCGCCAGTTATATATATATATATATATTCCTTGTTATAATATTAATTACATTCATATTTTATTTTAAAACGATACATAATAAAATTAGAAATTTCTGTTTACAACGCCGTTGCGTGAGAAATTACTGTAAAGCCATAGTCCCGTTCGACTTGCAACTTTCAACTATTGTTTGTACAATTATCATAAAATAAAATATATTATTTTATTGGGCTCGTTCGGGTACCGTAACGTCATAACAAATATTATTCGGCGGACCCTATTCAAGTATATTGCTTGTGCAATAACCATTTAACAGAAAATATATTATTTTGCTTTATTCAAAGGCAAAATCCACCGCCTAGTCTCTAGGAATTTGAATTTATTACAAAGGAAAGCCGGTATATGGCTGGAGTCATTGTTCATAAATTACTAAAAACCCTGAGATCGAAGATGTCCGTTATGAGGAACCGTTGTAATATTTTATGTACCTCTATAACCATTACGTTTGTCTATATTAAATTATACAATCTTCCATATTTGTCGTTCTGTATGATCGTATAATTCTTGCTATGTAACGTATAATTCAATAGTATATAACGTGTGTGATTCTATCATATTCTCTCTATGTTTCCATGCACACACGCTATATATTCCATACGGCATAACTTAATCTCATCCATCATGTAATTCCCTACTTAATGCGAATGTAATCTATAAGTCACCCTATACTAACACACATAATTCTATACAATCCGTAATTCAATAATTCTATGCATGATTCTTACATATCCATAATTCAATCCCTATTACTATACATATCACATCTATAATTCCATATTCAATAACTCAATACATACATAACATACCTACAATGCTATATCCAATTTATATATCTATTCTATTATACTCGCATGCATTAAATCTAACAAAGTCTATATTAAATGTTGATAAATCTATATCTATGTTCTCTATAAAATATCAATAAACCTACGTATAAATCTATGTACTACTTATCGTG
>AP028448.1:9217323-9324934 GCA_036509395.1 Antheraea yamamai | reverse complement strand
TTTAATATAAAGTGGTAGGTGGTAGAGACACGCTGGAGCTATTACTGGTGTCAGCATTGAACGGGTTGGCTCCCTCGGGGTAGTACCACCCTCTCACAGAAACACCGACGTGAAGTAAGAGTGCTTGCATTGTTGTGTTTCGTTCGGTCAGTGAGAGCGCCGGAGGTCCACCTCCCCTCCTCACCCCTCACTTCCCCTTCCCTCCCCTCCCCTACCTTCCTCTTCCCCAAATATAGGCTGGCAACGCACTTGCGACTCCCCTGGTGTTGCTAGTGTCTATGGACGGTGGTGATCACTTAACATCAGGCGATCCACCTATTCGTTTGCCTCCTATGATATAAGAAAAAACCACGATTTTAATAAACACGTTCAGAGATGTGTATTTTCTTGCTGTGGAATAGTGGGGCAAACGGTGTAGTGCTTATGTTTTTTCCTCTGCACATAAAATATGTTTTATTAAATAATGAACGACACAGACGGAGTGATTGGTATCAGGTGGTAGTCTTTGTTATCTTGCAAGATTGATGTTAGTTTGTCTACATATTTATTATACAAAAAGGCAAAGAGATGTCAAGCTAAGAAGATATATCTGTGTTAGACTGTAGGGATGCCGCGTTGATCAACATGGGTTCAAATCCTTGAAATGACCTGGGGTTTTCGATGAAGGAAAACAGAGATAAATGGTATAGCACAGCATCGTGGTAGACCTTTCTTTAATCTCGTTCGGCTAGCTACAAACCTAAACTTGAAAAACTGGCGCCGGGTATTTTAGAGTTTTGTGTCAGCAACTGTACTTGAATGCTTTTACTTTAGTACAACTTGTTATAATCTAATACCACGTCGTCATTTAGAATCAGAATCGTGTTCAAACGCTTAAACCTTCAAAGTATAAAGAAGATGTTTAGTAGAAAAAGATTTTGGAATATATAAGAATTTTAAATATTAATTATAAGAAAGGTCTTATACATTTTTTATCACCTTATGTGTCGACGGTAGAAAGGATAATTGACTAATATACAAATACTGTCATTGGCTCGTTAGTCAATTAGATTTTTTTTTCTCGAATAGATTACGCTATTGACCTAGCAAGATCTTAACAGCTTCACCGGACTACTAAGACGAGCGCTTAAGGCACTCAGCCGATTTTATTTGACAACTAGCTCAAGGGTGCACGGCACACCTCGGCTTGGGTTGTTGCCTGATACACGCAATTCGCGACCTGTCTGAGCTAACCTAAGCTAAGCTACATATTCATACTTATAT
Source organism: Antheraea yamamai (assembly GCA_036509395.1). Lineage (NCBI taxonomy): Eukaryota > Metazoa > Arthropoda > Insecta > Lepidoptera > Saturniidae > Antheraea > Antheraea yamamai. The sequence goes on along the minus strand of AP028448.1, from coordinate 9,323,671 downwards.
GGGTTATTGAAAGATATATTTGTACCAAGAATACATACCTCAACAACTCTTATATATATTTTGTGTCGGATAATTTTTTCTAAACTATTTCAGTTCGATAAGGAAAAAAATATATAAAATTCTTCCATTTTCATGTGTAAGCATGTGTGCGTGAAAGATATGTGGAAGTGATATGTGTAGTGTTGTTGCAGTGTTGTAAGATTTTGTGTCACTTTATCGCACGGCCAGCGTACTCAATGGCTCCACGCCGAGGGAACGGACCTAGGATTGGGCCGCTGCCGAGGGGGGCCTAGTCTGATTTCGCCGTCAATGTTTATCTATACTATAAATTTTTACACTAAAATGAAATATTTATTTAAGTAAACGCTAAACAAACCATTTAAAAGTAAGTGATGTTGACGTATAAAAATTGAAATCTGGTGTAACACACGTCGATGATACAGTTCGATGATTGTTTTCACATTTTATTTCTTGTACTTATTGAGACCGTGGGCGAGTATCCTTGTAGTAAGAGTCGCATAGTGAAGGGCAATTTTCATTATTATCCGGCTCTAGGATATATACCTAAATATGTCTTAGCACTTTTACGATGTGTACAAAACGAAATATTTAAGAATGTAATCTATACTAATATTATAAAGAGGTAATGTTTATGAGTTTGTGACGTTGTAGGGGGTAATCTCAGGAACTACGGGTCCGATTTGAAAAATTCTTTCAGTGTTATAGGTATAGCTAATTTATCAAGGAACGTTTATATTAGGTCTTTACCTATGAAATTGCCGTTTTGTATGAAAAAATTTAAACGAATTTTTTTTCATGAATTTTTTATTTGTATTAATCGAAGTAATCACCCATGCAATCAATGCATCTTTGCCAACGCAGTGGCAGTTTATTGATGCCCTTTTTAAAGAAATCAGCTGGACGGGAGGCAACAAATTCTTCAAAGGCATTTTGTACTGCCTCTCGGGTATTGAATTTTTTTCCCGCCAAGGAGTTATCCTAATTCTGGAAAAAGTAGTAGTCTGTAGGCGCAAGGTCTGGTGAGTAGGGCGGATGACCGAGAACTTCCAACTCCAGTTCTTGCAACTTGGAGACCGTCTGCTGTGCAGTATGAGGTCGCGCGTTGTCGTGCAGGAGCAGCGGAGACGAGCGATTGACCAATGCTGGTTGGAGATGTGCCAGCTTCTCCATCATTGTGTTCAGTTCTTCACAGTACACATCTGCAGTAATGCTCATCCCGTTTGGTAAGAAGCTGTGATAAATCACACCGGCGCTAGACCACCAAACAGTGACCATCAGTTTTCTAGGGGTAAGTTTTCGTTTAGGGCATTGTTTAGGTGCTGAACCAGGATCCAACCAACTTGCTGAGCGCTTGCGGTTATCAAACAGAATCCATTTTTCATCGCAGGTAACAATGCGGTTCGAAATTCCTTCATTTGTGTGTCTGTTGAGCAGTGAAAAGCACGTCTCGACGCGTACTTCGCGCTGGCGATCATTGAGTTCGTGGGGCACCCATTTGTCAAGCTTTTTTACCTTGCCAATTTGACGCAAATGGACCAATATTGTTTTGACGCTAACGTCGAAAGCTGCTGCTAATTCAGCCGTGGATTGTGTATCATCAGCTTCCACAATAGCTTTTAATTCGTCACTGTCGACCAAAGTCTTCGGACGACCGCGAGGTTCATTTTTCAGGTCGAAATTCCCAGAACGGAAGCGAGCAAACCAATAGCAAGTGGGGTGCGTTGGTTTGTAGTGTTAGTTCCGTAAACGTCGTTGATGTTGCATGCCGCTTGTGCCGAGTTGCTGCCACGACGGTACACATATTACATAATTACTCGAATTTTTAACGTATCCATGATGACAAAAAAGATTGAAATGCGATGAAAATGTAACACTAATTAATAAATAAATGACTACTTTGGAAAAAGAATTCTACGTTTTTAAAATAAAATTAATTTGAAATTAGAATTCTTAGCCAATCAAAAATTATTTTGATTTGAAATGGCCAGTACTGCAGAACGGCAATTTCATAGGTAAAGACCTATTATTACATACCTCGTAGGCTATATATTATCACGCTAAAACTAATAGGAGCGGAGCACTAATAAAGAATGTTTGAAAATCAGCTTTCGCAGCGTGTTAGCGTTAGCCCAAAGTAACTATTCCACGCAGACGAAGTCGCGGGCAGAGGCTAGTATTCATAATATTATCAATTCAATTGTCTCTATTAGCTACTTGGCTTATATCAACCTAGTGTTGATAACCTTTTCCTTTGCACACTATTCCCATCTTCAGAGTTGTTAGTACTCACCAATGATATAATATTTTTTTATGAAATGACCTGATTTACCACGAGCTTTCTTATAAATATAAAGAAAGTAAATATTCGTATGAGATTTTAGCTCGTAATACACATAATAAACATACCTACATGTTATCAACCTGCATGGTATAACAAACGACATGGAATCAATTTTTATTCATATTATGAATACTTGACTGTTCGTAGATGAAAGAATAACTCTTATTTAATGTTTTTATTTATGAGTAACTTTTGAATTTAAAAAAAGTTTGCAATACTTTGTTTACTACAACGAAATAAACTCAATCTTAGCCCTATAATACCAAATCATCGTTAGGTTTAGGAATAAATAATAGGCGTTAACAAGTGTAATAAAATACTTTATAATATTTACTATCTACTTAGCTAGTGTGTTAAAACTTGGCATCAAAGTACTTAACCAGATTTTCAACCTAGTTTTAAAAACCTACTCCAAAAAGCAAATAAAATCTCTCGTAAGAGCCGAATTTATGGCAAATACTGTAGAAAGCGTGCCAGATCTAAAAAGATACGATAAAAGGTTTACTAGAGTAGGTACAAATGTATCTTAATGTTTGCGTTAGTAAAGAGTACAAAATCTTATTATAAAAAAAATTCTTAGTAAACAAATATAACATATCGAAACACGTATGCTTTAAAATATATTCTATTTTAATGTAAACCTAAGGTACTTAGGAAAGAAGTGGCTTTCAGTAGTCGTTCATTACAGGCCGCTGATTAGCGGGCAGCGCGCAAACTCTAGCTTTGGTAACTGCAAAATATTCAATATTCGTAGCCAATACATTGGACAGCCGAGAGCTAGGGGGGCCTCCCCCGGTGTCGACCGGTCCATTAAACCCCCCTTTCAAACGCGTTTATTCACCGGAATAGTGCGCAATAAAACGCGACAGTCAACCGAGCACTGGCCACAGCAAAATATTTCAATGTATTTTTTTTCTAGACTCTTTACTCTTCTTTGAATGTTTGTGACCTTCTGTCTAAACTACGCCACAAACTTATCGCTGTGATTATGTAATATTACTGCAACGTCTGTTTGTCTGTTCGCGATAAACTCAAAAACTACTGAACAGATTTTCATGCGGTTTTCACCAGCAGATAAAATGATTCACCAGAAATATTAGGTAGGAAGGTTAGGTATATAATTTGTCAAGGTTTTTTTTTATTATCAGGGTGGGACAACGTCCGCCGGGCCAGCTAATCTGTAATATAATCATACTCGTACCTAAGTTATTATATAAAACGATTTCTAAATTACTAATTTCACCCGCATTCTTCACGGATTTGTTATTATTTTTAACAAACAAAACTCATACTTGTATCTATAATATTTGTAAGATCAGAATATCATGCCTCTCGCTTGTCACCCGTATTCTATCTCCACTGGTAAGTATTTCGTTTACGTGACTTACCTTTATTCAAATTGTGACTTAAATGTTTATAAATGACTTAAATGTTTGTATACCATATATATGTATGTAGGTATATATTGACTAAATTGAAAAACTGTCACCCGGATCGTAAAACTTTTTCTGAAACGTGTCTTAAGGCATCAATACACTGTAAATTCTATATCACGATATGATTGATTTAATTTAGTATTGGTTTGAAGACTTATTAAGTAACTGTGAGTACGAACTGAAAACTGTCTAAAAATATATTCTATGGATGAAAAATAGGCCAGATCTTTGATAAATATGACAAATATAACAATTATTATATTGTGTAAATGCAAAATAATATACCTGTAAAGTAGATAATTGCTATATTCTTTTTATTAATTAGGAATAGTTTTATTTCATATATTTTATTTTATTATTTACCTCCGATCATCTGAAAGTGTCTAAAAGTTACATAAGTTTCAATATTTTATCAATAGAAAACTAATGATCGCGAATAATTTAAGTAAGCATTCATTTTCTCTATACACATTTTTCTAGTGATCATTTTTTAACGAAATTTTCTTACATAAATATGCATATCAATCATTGGTCGAGTGGGTAGTGGATAGATGTGCAAGTGCTCTTATGAATACCGGCCGCGAATTCATGAATAAAAAGCCGGATCAAACTGAAAAGTTTGACGAGCTCAGTTCATTGGCTTTTTCAATTTAAAATCGTTTTTTACGTTTCTGAAAGGTTTGATGAGATATTTGAAAATACATTTTTCACAAAATATTTCATATTTATGAAAGATCAGCGGACTACGTGTATATATATCCTAAATGTAGGGAACCTATTTAGGTTTTATATTTAGAAACTAACTCCTACTATGACTTCCTGTAAGTTGTTTATTATTTTAACAATATTTTTAGATACCAGAAATGGATTTATATAAAAAATAATAACACAATTACATATCTCAACTCGAAAACTCACATCAACATTTAAATAACTCAAGTAACACAATAAATCATAAAAACCCAGAGAAATACAAATAACAATGTAAATTGGAAAGAACTCACGCAATAGAACAACAATCACGCAATACAACCTTCCAGAGAAACGATCGAGCAAGAATGTCCTCAATGATTTTTTTTTTTCGAACTGACTATGCTATTGACCTGGCAAGGTCTTTACAGCTTTACCGGACTACTATAAATGTAATGTCCTCAATTTTTTTTTTTTTCGAACTGACTATGCTATTGACCTGGCAAGGTCTTTACAGCTTCACTGGACTGCGTCCTCAATGACTCGACCGACTCCCTTTTTATAGCATTCCACTAATGTACGATCAGCCGAGATCAGCCGATAAGTTCGACCAATGGCGTCGAGATCAGCCTATAAGTTCGAGCAATGGCGTGTCAGGTCAATAGTACGGATAATTCTGATACAGTCGTCTGTTAACAATATATTGTACGTATAAAGGAAATACATAAAAGAAAATTGAAAGTGAAAATATGCTTTGTTTACAAGACCCATTTTGTGAACAATTTTATTTCTTTACTTTCCATATCCTGCCTATATGCACTATACCGCTTATAGAAGTCGTTACATTGCGGAAACCCATCATTAAATATTCTAGTGGAAGAGTCGACATCGATCTGAAGAAGTGGGCAATCAATTCTAGGCGGAAGTGCAAAGTAAAATCCACCATGATATTTAACTATATGTATATATGCAATGAAGATATCATGATTTTTTTTTATACAGAGTAAATATCTGAAAAGTAAAATAATAAAAAAATAGATCGAAATGTATCCAGTAGTTTTTGCATGAAGGACAAACCTGTACAAAAACTCCCTGGAAAGGTCTAACAAGACGGCCATTATCTTGTCAGTTCAATGAAATGATTACAAGAGACTTATAATCATTATTACAATGGCAGTAATGATCTACTAGAAGATTGATTGCCAAAAAAAACATTACAGCCATTACCTGATTTTTTTAAATTTATTTTTAAGTAACCTATGACTACAATCGTAACAATGTTCTAAATTTAAAACAAATAATCATTTATTTAGGGTTTAAATACATCAATTACTCAAAAGTACACAGTTCACTTTAATTTAAATTATATAAACAAAACATAAATACAATATATTTAGTTTAAACAGTTTCCAATGATATAAAAATCATTAGAGAGATCGATTAAAGATTTATGTTAATAACAATCAAGTTCTAGAAGTAATGATTAAAATTATGTAAGGAAATATTTCGCTTTTAAATACGTTTTATGTGCATTAAGTATATTCAAGGCTTCAGTTTCCATTAGGTATTTTGGTAGTTCATTATATATATATAATTAAATATTTATTCAATTATGTAAATGTGTTTGTTGTGGAATAATATAGGCTATTATGACGATGACAACTGCCTACGCAGGTTGATTTTTCGATGGCCGCTTTTATTTATACATTGTAAGGGTGCTAGAAGATGAATCAAGCACTGTGTTCATAGTTCTTGAGCTACAGTTAACAAAGCTAGTATTAGAAAATATCGTAAAACTATGCTACCGTTTCATTCGTTTATTGAAAAATCAGAAATGTTGAGTTTGAACCAATTTCTTTGGTCACGCCTTCGAGCACACAACTATTATTTTGTATACTAAGACTTTTTTTTAACTTTAAATTTGGCAACCAATCTTTTAGATTATTACTGCCATTGTCGAGTAGTTAATAGTATTACAAGTTCTTCTTCCATTCCATTTTTGGCAACCAGTCTTCTAGTAGACTATTACTGCCATTGTCAAGTGAGTATCGATATTACAAGTTTCTTGATATAATTTCAATGAACTAAAAGATGGTGGCCATCTTGTTAGAAATTTTCATGGAGTTTTTGTGGCATCTCAGAATTCACGGTCCGTGGTATTATTTTCCATTCACTTCACTTATGCACAATAAACAAACTATATTACATAAAAACACCACCAATTTTACACAATATAGAGTCAAGTAACACAAGATTATGAATAAAATATAAAATCCACTACATGACAGACCAAAATCCCGCTAAAAACTCCAACTGAGACTTGTGGCTAACCAACTGTCGACATTTGACCATAATAAGTGATGCAAACTTTTTTCTTCAATGATTCACTTAGATATTATTATCTGTATTGAGTATTGTACTAATATTGTAGATTGTTGATTAATAAAAGAATCGACTGATGAAGGCTCTACTCTTTTATGGACATTTATCATTAAATATTAGTATTGGTCTGAGTGGAAGTGCAAAGTAATGTCCACCCTAATAAAATAAAAAAAAGCTTCGACTTATCGGTGGTATGAAAATTACTTCCAATTTTTATTATTAACTCTAAAGCACGTAGATATAATTATAGCTACTAAATAAAACAAAATATAGAAAAACGGATGACAACCAGCGGAGAAAATTATACCTAATGGACTGCTTTAACTTTGTCTTTGTGTAGTTTTATACGATTATTATTATTAGCTACTATCACGTGATTTAAAATGCAACAAAACAAAATCTCTTCAGAATATTAATGGTGCATTCACTTATAACACAGAACAGTTTACATCAATTTGTAAGGCATTATTCACGTCTACTCACTGAGGCTCGGTTTGAATTACGAGGCAGTAATTCAGCTGCGTTACCAAGTATAATTAAAACAGTGAGGATTTAATTAAATGTGGTAATGGGTGCTCTTGTAAAAATCGCGTCGGTCGCCGTAGAGCAAGCAGTTGAGAGCGCGCTGCGTCTCACTTAATTTTTTATAGATGGATTTGCTTTTCAGTAGAACGTACTTCTGAAAATGGATTTTATTCATTATTATAGTCATATAATAGACATTTTATATACTTTGTGAGATTTAGCTGATCAAATGATGATCAAATATCACATTCTCACCTGATTTTAAATGACGTTGTTATTAAGGAGTGCGGGCACTTCCCGCAGTGCCGGAGATGTTGCAGAAGCAACTTTGTTTTATCAACAAGTGTTTTGAGGTTAGGTTACAATAATTTGTTTTTCTCAAGAATGGTGCGTTACGTTGTCATGGGAGTGGTACCATGAGATAGGGGCACTCCCACTAGCTCCCTCCACCCAATTCGAACCCTCTTTTCATGCCAAACGATACTAAATTATAACCCCGGCTACCCCAATGAGCTGCAAAATATATTAGAAAAAAGGATCTCTTGCCAGCATTAGTTGCGTCTCATATACAAAGCAATTCGTGTACGGTTTTTGATGTGTCGTGATGTCCGACGCGTATTATTTGATTTGTTCCCTAAATGTTATATTAACTATTGTATTGTTGTTATATTTTGTTGTGACGAGTGTTTGTTCAAAAAAGATTCTATTATACACTCATTTTACATACACATACACTACACACACATATTACTACACACGGACCACTGCACCGGAAGCGTAACAGGAACGGCGAGGTTCTAAGATAAGTGGCTTTGGAGTAATTGCATTTACTTATTATTTGAATTGCTGTGTATCACAGTTTCACTCGGGATGGTCACAACCCCGAATTGTATTATTGAAGGGCCCAGCACCAATTCGGTTTTGTGGTTGTGACCGTCTCGCGTACATGTGTTCCAAGATGACAAATACGCTAAGCCTAAAGGAACTTGTTCTCAAGAGCAACTGCTGGAACATGCCCGGCTCGTTTGTAAGGATTTGAAACTACGTCGATCGAAGCGGGGTCAGAACACTACCCATTGAGCCATCATCCCTTGATCATTAAGAAACAAATACAACTTTATTTATATTTTTTGTCTTCTCACATATCAAAATACTTTACAGCAATCAAAAATATCATAAAAATTAAAATATGCTAGTAACGATTAACGAAAGACTGTACGCAGATTTTTTATTTGTATTTTGAAGTGAAATTTCTTATGCCAAGGCTTCGAAATTCTGATCTGCAACCTTTTTGTGTGGCGAAGAGTGGTGGAAGTAACACTGGGTCAGGTGGAATGTTGAAAACACCGGTTCTCGTCCGATCACCAAAGTTAAATAACGTCGGGCGCGGTCAGTACTTGGATGGGTGACCCCCTGGGAAGACCACGTGACGTTGGCTTTTTGTTGTACTTTAATTAAAATGTTTTCCTGTGATACAAAAGTTTCACTCCCATTGTGTGTCTTCATAGCCCACCCGGCTTTTTTGGTATAAGCTTTTTCCGGTGGCTTCACAAGCGTTTAGTTTTTCCTGTCTTCGGTCTCCAATATCCCCTGTTACGCACACTGCCGCTTACAGTTTATTAAATTTACAGCTACTGCCGATTGCATTATTATTCAGTTCTCTATTAGTGTACTTTGTGGTAATATTTTCTGATAATGGTAATTGATCTGAACCTTTATTATATTATTAGCCTCTGCCCACGACTTCGTCCGCGTGGAATATTTATTTTGGGTTAACGCTAACCTCACCTTGCGACTTCGTTTACATAGAAGGTGAAAATATTTTTAAATAATACGTACGTTAACCCCAATTTTAAAACATTCTTCATCGGTCCATTGAGGTCCAATTTGAGGACATCCGAATGTTATTCCACCGGTCGAAGCACTAGACCACCACCATGAGCACCATTTAAACAGTAAATAGTTAGATTAAAAGTTTATTATAGAAAATGGATACGTATAATCGTGACAGCATTATTCCTTCACACTTATTTCGAAATATCGTGTTATATATAACCAAGGGTCGCAGCGCTGGGAAAGATTGCACGAGGCAAATATTAAAGTCCGCCAAAGAATAAGGTGACGCGCAAACCGTGTCTGTAACGTCCCGGGGGAAATGAAATTGCAAAACATGTCCCCGAGATGGAACGGACGTGTCTGCTATAGACTAGTCACACTCGCACTACTCTACACGCACTGTGTGGTTTTAATAATATTACTGAACGAATAGTACATACACTCTGTATATGTACTCGTATATCTATTGAAATTATTAAAACGTTTGATCTTCATTTTGTTTTTATCGATTTTTTCCGAATATAAAAATACTTATCACCGCCCGTCAAATACTTCGGTTTTAATTGAATATAATGCTCAATTATTTATAAAGTATACTCTATACCACTCACGGATAATATTTATTTTTCTTAAGCCGACTACAAATAAAAAAAAAATCCAAAAAAAATAAACCGCCTTCGATGTGAAAGACAAATAAGGCACTAAAAAGCGAAAAATAACTGAATTATTAAATTAACCAAATTAAATAAAAAATAGTGATATTCGCGCTACCTAATAATATATTTGAAGTCAATGCCAACCTAAATTCATATCATCTACATACAAAACTTTGGCCCACTCTCGTGTCCCATAATGTATATCTGTATAGTATACATATTTTATTACCTGCAACAAATTTGAAATTAGGTTGGCATCGACTTCAAATATATTATTAGGTAGCGCGAATATCAATATTTTTTATTTAATTTGGTTAATTTAATAATTCAGTTATTTTTCGCTTTTTAGTACCTTATTTGTCTTTCATATCGAAGACGGTGTACATTTTTTTGGAAATTTTTTTTATTTCTCAATTTTTAGTATCCATAAATATATCTGGTTTCTAATGGGTATAATAAATCGGTTCCAATTTCACGAAAATACGTAGATACTCAAAAAATCAAATAAACGATATTTGACCCCCTTAGGGGTTGAATATTTTCTTCAAATGAGACCACCTCTGAATAGAACCAATTCAAATAAAAAAAGAATCATTAAAGTCGGTAAATCATTGACGGAGATATCGATTAACATACATTAAAAAAATACGTACAGCCGAACATAGTAACCTCCTCCTTTTTCGAAGTCGGTTAAAAAGTGTACCAGAACATCCTTGGCCATAGTTACTTACCTGGTTTCTAAATTGCCATAAGATTAGTAATATCTCAACCAATAAACATTTCCTCTTCGATTTTGATGGGTTCTCTGGAATATTTTCGAAATCCAAGGTTAAATGGTAATTAAATTAAAATGATATTTCGAAATTATTACATTATTAATAAAAAAATAATTTTCCAAATCAGTTCATAAATGACGAAGTTATGAGCTAAGAAACATAAAAACACACACCGAACTGAGAACCTCACCTTTTTTTAAGTAGGTTGAAAAGAAAACGATTTCCGAAAATTTAAAAACAAACATTACTCTTTGAAGTTGTAAAGCAAAAATAGAGAAAACTCTCGTTATAAGTTACGACAAAGAAAATAATTCATGTGATCCCAGTCGCGCAGTGATCCACTGCGTTGGTTCACGTACAGAATTTATTGGCCTCTGTAATAAAACAGAGCACATTTTCTACATTCTAGTAAGTCGTTCGCGTCGCCGTGGGGCGTGCTGGGTCTCGCACCCTGTACCGTCTCACGCCTTCATTTGTTTATTCTCGAACTCAATCGTGACGTTCCCAATCAAATCTTCCTGTTTGTTCAGCGTATTGAACGTGACATGTTATTCCTTTATTTTGTCGGTATTGATGTCTTTATCGCAGATTATACTGTAGATTGGAGAGTCAGTATTATCCTTTGGGAAGTTTCTTGCTAAAAGTATCGACTTATAAATCTATACTATAATTGTCTATAGGGAAGCGACATATATCAATTGGGACTTTTCTGTATTGTGCTTTTTAATATATACAATTCTGTAATACATCATTTTGATATGAGTGCTAGAGAATCTTTTTTTTCATTTGAGTACAATACATCAACTTTTATCCACTTTCTATAAATAGGTGATTATAGAACAGTCCAGTACATTTTTCTTCTATGTGTGTCAACCTATTTTTTTTGTTTAGTAGCTATAGTCGAGTTTAAGACTCATCAATAACAAGGATTTAGAAATAGTTTTTTTGTCATACCATCGACGAGTCGAAGCCTTTATTTATAAGTTTCTATTCATAATACTTCACGCTCCTTACGTTTTACGTACTTTGGTACAATTCAAAAGTATCACATAAATATTAACACGTTAATAAAAATTGTTGTAATAATAAGGATTATGGTCAAATTTCGACCACTAGACGACCGTTGGTATGCATAAAATCCCTTCAGTTCTCTAAATTATAATGAAAACTTATTAAAGTCCGTTGCCTAGTTTAGAAGAATAACACACACAAATAAATGCGTATAGCGAAATTTGTTTCGTAGTATTTCTATATCTGTGTTGAAACTTCGTATTTAATATCATCGAAGGCTTCATAATGTGTAAAAAATAAGAAAAGTACATGTTACATTTTACATTTAAAAAGTTCTCTCTGACACCTAGTGTATGAATGAAGCCAAACAGAGTAATACAGTCAAAGTATGAAATATGAATTATAAGAAACAATCAATGCTCTTAACCTGTCTGTAGATACTATCGCGAAATCAGTAAGATAAATTAATATGTAATTACTGATTTATGAATACAGCGACAAAATATTAATCCTTATTAACTTATCCTACTAACTACTACTTATAAATGAGAATGTGAGTTTGTTTGGTTTGTCTATCTTTTTGTCCGTTCGTCCGACCGTGTGTCTGTTAGTCCGTCCTTTCTTCCGTCTGTCTATTTGTTTGTTACTCTTTGACGCATTAACTACTGAACCGATCATAATGAAATTTTGCATACCTAAACGTTCACAGGAGTACAGAAAAGTACTGTTCGCTAGGGATAGTCAAATTTACATTAAAGTAAAGAAGTCGCAAGAAAAAGGTAGTTATAATGTACTTCGATATAGACCAGCTATGAAGTACAGTCTCAGGAGCACATATTTAGTGTTTAATTACTTAGTTCTCTAATCTTGACCTAGAATTGAAAGTACAAATACTCGATGAAGAATACTCTAGTAGTCTTCGAAAAGTGTATATTAATTTTTGGAAATAGTTGTAGGTTCTCTGTACTTTTTCTATTTTCGTGAAAAAAATTGCTGCAGATGTCTAGGAATCTATCTATACACAGGTAATAAAATACATTTCAGTCATTTTTAGAAATGTCTGTCTGTCTGTTTGTATGAACACGAATCACTGCTAAAGTACTGGGTTTACAATAAAACCTCACCAAGAAATTTAAAGCATATCCTCGAGAGTAACTTAGTATTTGTTTCATTAAAATCGGTTCAGTCTATCAAAAGTAATTGTAATTTTAATAACAACGTGGCGTAAGTACGACAGAAAGGTAGATAAGTAAATGGACTTAACACATTCAGGTGACTTTATTAATCACTGTTATTTTATATAAGATTCAACGCGGACGAAGACGCGGGCATAGCTAGAATTATAATATAAATTTTATTTTATATTATTTTTTTTTACTTCCGCCCTACCTGTAACTAATGCTGCCCTACCTCAAATTCGACTCTAGCTACAGCCCTATGTTTACGTAAATGTCAATCGATTATTATGAGTGCAATGACCATTGATTTTTCGGTTACAATGTAAGCATTGTTCCAATTAAGCATAGTTTTTGTAAGGGTTGTATTTGTTTTGAGTTTACATTCATCACAAATAAAATATATTTTCCAATTACGCTAATGCTCATGCCGTAATCATTTTTTCTCTGTCACTCGCGTCTGTCATGTTGAATTATTTAGATAAGGAAGCAAAGAGTAATGTAATGGAAATATCTGGAACTTTCAGAAAAAATGTAATAATAGCGGGTATTTTGTTGTTAAAATATCCGTCTGGGTGGATTGTAGCGAATGTGCAGGATCACTGCCGGATGGGATCACTTGGCGTGTTTCCAAACAAAAAACAAGTCAAAAGCGTTTATACTCCTCATTATGCAATTAACGCAGGATACAGTTTAAGTCTAAAATGTTGGTACTGATTCATTTATAGATAATTTATATTGTTATGTGTAATTAATTATCTAGTGCTTCTTCTATAGTTACTTAGTATTTAATTAACCACATTACTTATTTATATAAGTAAAAATCAATTGCCGAATGTATTTAAATGCGTGTAACTTCAGAACGGTCGCAACTATTTGTCTAATTATTTTTGTTGTGTAATTGCCTGGACAAGCTTTGTATGTAAATGTTTTAATAATTATACGAAAAACGGATTTTTTTTTGGTTTCTAAATCTGTATATAACAAACTAGCGGGCCCGGCAGACGCTGTCCCGCCCTGACTATAAAAAAAACCGTGACAAATTATATACTAAAACCTTCCCCTTGAATCACTGTATCTACTGGTGAAAACCGCATGAAAATCCGTTGAGTAGTTTTTGAGTTTATCGCGAACAGACAGACAGACAGACGCGGTGGGGTACTTTGTTTTATACTATGTAATGATGAGTGGAAGAGATAGAAAAGAGTAGGCACATCTTCAAAAATATTGACAAATCGACGTTCAGTTGTTCAGTTGCTGTTTTATTTAAATACGTGGTCGTACGGTACAAGTAAGATTTGTTGTCATTTTCATAGTTAGTAAAGCCGTGCGAAACCGGGCCGAACAGTTAGTTACTTATAGGTTGTTGTTGGATGAAAATAAATGAACGTTCTAATGTTCTTACAAAGTGTGTAAATATAAAGCAGTCAATTAGTGTATGAGAAGAGAAAATACATGATTTTGAGTTCGATAGTAAACTACAGTAATAATTAATATAACTAACTACAGACTAAATAATATGTAATTGTTTAAAAATAATCAAAACACTCCATCCATTGTAGGTGGTAGAGTAACGCTGAAGCTATTACTGGTTTCAGCATAAATGGGTGGCTCGCCCGGGGAAGAATCACCACATACGGGGGGGTGCGCCTGGGTCGCTGCGCGCGTCGGAGGCCCCCCCCCCCCCTATCACCCTCTCAAACAGGTGGAAGAACCGACTCCCCTGGGTTATTAGTGTTATGGAGGGGGGTGTAAAAAAAAAGTTGTCTACTTCAAATTTGTTTTTGTTTTATGTGATGAGCTCTAAAGGAAACGCTATAACAATGCAACGTCAAGTTAGCCACATACGTTTATTACCATCAATCTTATTGGCTCGAATATTATTTACCTATTATTGAGATTAAAAATAACAACCTGAAATGTGTCAACAATATTGTTTTTTTAATGATAACTTTTGTCTTAGTTTGATTTATAATTCATTGTTTATTCATAACGGTTTAAGACATCACATATTTCACGATTATGTTTATTTTATTGTTTTTAATTAGCTGATACGTGCGACTTCGTGACAACGCATGTTCTGCGTATATGCACCGCATCGCCTTCTCTTGTTATCTACAGTAAGAAAATACACATCACTGAACTCGTAGTACTTACAAAAATGATTCGTCTATTATAACTTTATACTAAATCAAGAAATTGGTATATTTTTTTTAGATAAGGACCAAGTGTCTAGAGGTAAAATTATAAAAAAAATCATCTAATCGAAATCTAATCTATACAATAGTTTTTGCGTGATGCTCGTACGACTGCAGACTTCTATTAGTTTATTTATATAAATAAGCGATAACTAGGAAATAAATACCTATAAATTATAACAAAGACAAACGTAAATATAATTTTTGAGATCCGCAACCCTTTTCGTTGCTTACACATCAAGATGCCCCTTTCTTTGATCTCGACATTTTCCTTTTAGACCAGAGTGGACTGTAATCTTTGTTAAGAGCGACATATTTTGAGTACGGAACAACTTAAGAATCCCATTTCGATATTGGTTTATATTGCGAACTCCAACAAAGGTGGTAAAATAAGAATAAATTTATTCAGCGTCGAAATTGAAATCTCGGCTGGTCGGCTTGCGCGCACCTGTTCGTCGACCCATTTTTGCATGATCTCTTGCGTTTTAACATTTTCATATAGTGAAAAACTTTCATATATGGTTTCCTACTAAGATATGACAACTGTACATATATTGGGCAATATCATATTAGATATATTTCCAGAATATAATCTTACTAAAATCACCGATCCCGTGTAATTTGTTAATCGTATGATTTTACACCTTTTTTGCCATAAAGTTCTATCTACTGTATTTCAGTTTGCATGCTTTTTTTATATCATAGAAGGCAAACAGGTGGGTCACCTGATGTTAAGTGATCACCACCGTTCATAGACACTAACAACACCAGGGGAGTCGCAAGTGCCTTGCCAGCCTGCATTTGGGGGAGGGAGAGGGAGAGGGTAGGTGGGCCTCCGGCATTCTCACTGGCCGAACGAAACGCAACAATGTAAGCACTGTTACTTACCATTGATCGGTTTCCTGTGGGTCGGGGGGCCCCGGGCGGGCGCGCTGCAGGTTGCGGGCTCTAGCGGGGAATGAATTAAAGGGCGAAGGTGTGAACGATTGCGGTCTAGTAGGAGGACGGTATATTCTTCTTTTAGTGAGATAACTGTAATGTTATCTATGTTAATTTTTGTGGGTTTGTTGTGTGGGCGTGTTGTAGCGGCTGGGTGTTGGAGGGGTGGCTTTGAATGTAATAGGGCGGGACAATGAAAAAGAAAATGGGCTTTCCGGGTATGGGTATGGCGGGGGTGTGAAAAGAAAGTTTGTAAAATGCGTAAAAATAAGTGGTGTATTAAATAAAGATGGTGGAAGGAAAAAAATGTTTTTTTTTTTGTTGTGGTGGGGAAAATGGCTGGCTTAGGGATTGGTGTAGCGAAATTAGCGGTTGCATATTGTATTTTTTGGCGGCTGTGATGTAAAATGGTGGCGACGGGTGTATGGTGTGAGCATAAAAAGTTGTTGTGGAGGAATGTACTGTAGGGGTAGGAGATATCTTAAGAAGTTGCTTTGTTAGTGGTCTTCTTGGTTGGCGCGGGCGGGGTGGGTGGAAGCGTGGGATAATAAAGAATGAAAATTTGGGGAAAGGTGCTTGGTTTGTTTGAAAGATAAAGGAGGGTTGTTTTTCGTGAAAAGGGGGGTTTGTTCGGTTGTTGTTTTTTTTATGTTGTTAATGTTTTGTAATTGTGCGTGTTTTTTTTTGTTTTGTTCCGTTGTGTTGTTTGTCCGCCCGGTGTTTGTGAGTGTGAATGGAGGTGATGAAATGAATAAAAAAAAATAAAAAATTAAAAAATGAAGTAATATGTTAAAAAATAAAATATAAAAGAAAATAAAATTATGGTAGAATGGTAATTAAATAAAGTTTTTGTAAAAGGAAAAAAAGTAAAATTGTGGGGGTTGTGTGTGTAATGTGGTGTGTGGGGGGAATGTAAAAATGTTAGGGGGGGTTGGAAGATAAATTTTGAGTTTGTGTTAGGTATTTGGTGGCTGTTGTTCGGGGTGGTGAGTTAAAAGTGTGGGTTAGGTTGATGTTCTCCTGGTTGTGGCGCGGTGTGGGTGGGTGGGGGAATGTGGGTGGGGGGGGTAAGTGTAAGTGTGTCATATAAAAAAAATACGCGTGCGGAGCCGCGGGGCACAGCTAGTACTTATATAATTATGCTATGTATATTTACAATATATTATAGTATATGATCTCTGTGGCACTCACAACACAGTACCTATCCCTCTTTAGTGATTTAAATATGTTAATATGTTGCTATTTTAGATTTTTCTACGTTGTTACACTGAATATTTGACATTAAGTTTAAAACGTGTATCTGTCACACTTGACATTGGCGAAATTGCATACATAGGCAGAAACTATACCGAAAGAAAAAAAAAGGAGGTCAGTTATATGTAGGTAGTTATCGGTTGTGATTACCTCTTTACAAGATATAAACTCATTTGTTCTTTTGGAACAATAAAATAAAATGTATTATACTTTTGCTTATAAATTATTTTTATGGGAATTGTATGCTAATCAATGTTTATACTATTTATGCCCTTTAGGGTGAGAATCAGGACACAAGTATAAATCAATACAAATAAAACTCAATTGCCAAAACTATGTAAGTGCGTCATTTCAAAACGGCTGTACTTATTTGGGTGATTTTTTGTTTTATTTAATAATTATCAAGGCAAAGTTTGTATGAAATTAAATGGTTAAAGATTCGTACGGGAAAGTAAAAGACTTAAGATAAAAAATCTCCATATGAAAATCTGAGTGAGTAAGAGAGAAAACAAAACAGTAGAGATATCTTCAAAATATTGACACTAATTGACAGACTGATGGCAGTTACTTAGTTGCCATTTTATTTTACTAAATGTTCGTACTGTAAAGGTAAAATCCGACCTCATCTTTTTCGTTAGTATTACTCTGCAAAGCCGGTGTGGGTCAATGATATTATAACTATAGATACGTCATAAGCGCTTCGGTAGCGCCTTGTTAAAACTCGGCTAGCTAGCAAACGTGATCTCAGTATCGTGTCAGCGTTAATGGAAGCATGTACAGATCGTTTCATAAAATGCCTCAAAACTATGGCAAAAACCATCCTGTGTTATGAAATATTGCAGAAACTAAGCAAGCACAATTTCTTATAGTTTATTTATTCACATATAATTAATATTACTATTACCACGAATTAATTATATTAATTATTATTAATTTTAATTAATTTAATTAATTAAAATTAAATATTTAAATTAAATAAAAAAAAATTAAATTAAAATTAAATAAATAATTAAAATTAAATAATTTAATTAATTAATTATATTATATTTTCAATATTACGAAACCATAAAATATTACGCATAGAAATGACAGATACAATAGAGCATATCCCTATGACCAAGTGCGATAGAGACAGATGATAAAGATTAAATATATACAGTATGTACACAATATTAAATGAAAATACAAAGAGTGGAATATATTTAAATAGAAGCATGAAGGTTATAGGTATAGTGCAAGTAAGTTACAATAGGTGTCACATGTATCGTATGGATTTTGATACCGGTTCACATTCTTCTAATTAAGCTACTGACCTCAAATCACCTTGTAAGTAAAAGGAAGTCGTATGCATCGACGAAAAAACTGAATGAACTAAGAAATATGTAGATACAATATAGAAATAAATTAAAATGCCACTTTAATGATATTTATATAAATTAAGTTTTCATCTTCTTCTTCTTACCCTTATCCCACATAAGTAGCGTCGGTACAACATGTTTATCATGTTGTGGTATATGATTTGGCTTAATTTTTACGATGGGCCGCCTGCCTGACATCAACCCTCTTTGAAATTATTTGGTTGTAGCACTGTATTTATGATTATTATTATATAGTTACGAAGTCTGATGGGATCTTTTAGCCTTACAATTTTTACTGATACAATAAACTATTATAATGATATAAAATATCATAATAACATAGTAAAGTACATCTGGTGGGCACTAGTAAGAAAACACAATTTTGAAATAGGTCAGCTATGGTGGAAGGTGAATTTGACTCAACCTCAGATAAAGGAAGACATCTCCGCGAAGCTAATGTGGGAGACGGACGTTACAATAATACATAATAGACCCGACATAATATACATAAATAAGACAGAAAATAAAACCTACCTAATAGACATAACCATACCATCTGACTACAATATAGGACCAAAAGAAATAGAAAAGCTTAGTAAATATCACCCTTTAAAAGTAGAACTAACCCGACTCTGGAAATACACACACAGGAACCGTCCCCAAAGTAATAGGCACAACAGGCGTAGTAGCAAAAAGCATACATAGATAAATTAGAAGCAAACATAAACATACACATACTACAAAAAGTAGCAGCCATACACACATGCACGATAATAAGTAAAATTTTAGGGGACACCGTGTTCATAAATTCAAGGGAATCCGAATCTCCTCTTCCCTGAAGGATTCAGGGCGGGAGTTAGGAACTAAACCGAGTCAAGAACTCAAGAGAAAACAATTTTTCAAACAAAATAATATAAAATATGAAAACTATAATAGAAAAATAAATGCAAATAAAATGACATGTTAATGTCATGATCTAAAAAAATAATTGTACGTTGTTATATTATGAAAAATAAAATTAATTATACGTTAAATTACTTACTTTCAATTAATATTTACTCCCTTATTACTTCTATACCACGTTACAAATAAAGTCATCAGTGATACAGTCCATCATTAGGCATATATTTTAACAAAGTAAGATGTCCTGTCTGTTTTGATTATTCTTTATTTTGTTGACGTCTGCCCGTCAATTCGCCCGTATCTAAGCAACATATAATTATTTCTTTTTCACGACCGATATTGGGAATATGCCATCTTACTTCCACATTTCATCTAAGTGTGTCGTTACAATATTACTGTAATAGTTATGTGTGCGTCATCGTGCCATTTGTTTTGTCAAAATATCATATAGGTAACGTATCTATGGAGTTTTTGGCGGGATGTTGGTCTGTCATGTAGTGGTTTTTATTTTTTATTCATAATCTTGTGTTACTTGACTCTGTATTGTGTAAAATTGGTGGTGTTTTATGTGATATAGTTTGTTTATTGTGCATAAGTGAAGTGAATGGAAAATAATACCACGGAGCGTGGATTCTGAGTTGCCACAAAAACTCCTAGGTAAGTTCAAACAAGATGGCCACCATCTTGTTAGTTCATTGAAATTATATCAAGAAACTTGTAATATTGATACTCACTTGACAATGGCAGTAATAGTTAACTAGAAGACTGGTTGCCAAAATGGAATATAAGAAGAACTTGAAATACTATTAACTACTCGACAATGGTATTCATTGAAATTATATAAAGAAACTTGTAATATCGATACTCACTTGACAATGGCGGTAATGGTCTACTAGAAAACTGGTTACCGAAAATGGAATGGAAGAAGAACTTGTAATACTATTAACTACTCGACAAGGGTAGTAATAATCTAAAAACGTATCTATGAGTTATGTATGATTACATTGGATATGGGTAGACGGTATTAACCACTCTAGTTTTGTAAACCATAAGGGTTTAAGCTCCATACAAACGAAAGTAGACCTTATGTAGCACAGGTCAACAAACATTTTGGCAGCATAAGTTTTAAAAAAATACTGGATTTATTACAAAATTTGAATAATAACAAATTATGTAATGTAAAATTACAATTTTTATATAAAATGTATTACTAAATTATTCTTTCATTCCTAAGAACTTTTTTTTTACTTAACCATGAAGTTTACAATTTATTTATTGTATTTATACTTTTAGGTTAGAAAAAATATTATACATTAAATATTTAATTAAATAAATATTAAATTATTATTATATAAATATTTAAAATTAATTATTTAATCATTTAGACATATGAATAGGATAACTTTACTATTAGTATACTTTATTATTATAGTTCACTTTACTATTTTTCCTCCCTATTTATTTCATATAAAACTTATTGTAAGAAAATATACTAAGACCTAGCTAGCTAAAGGGTTATAGTTAAGATTAAAATAAAATCTATACCTATCAATTCAGTGGTCCTAATACCAAAACAAACGCATTTGTTTTTCTAATATTTTATGAAATACATAGCAACCTTCTTAATCATGTTACATTGTAAAAATTAATTGATATTCATGTGAAAAAACGCATAAATATCATGTGTTGAGAGTCTTTCTCCTATAGTGGCCCTTTGTATACTAATCAGCCATACAATAAGATTGTTACAGTATATGCAGAAACCAATGAAATTCAAAAACTATCATTATACTTTTGAAATAAAGATAAATTTCAATAATTTATACTTATTACTTTATAAAATAATTTTCAAAACTGATTTAGAAATAAAACAATTACATACAATTATATTTTAATTTCAAGGTATCATAAAAGAATGAACACAAAATGGAGACTTATAATAACTAAAGATTATAATGATATTTGATGACCACTGCTCTGCAAATACAGAGCACCTAAAACATTACAGAATTATGGTTTTGTTTTATAAAATAGAATATGAAAGTAGTAAATAAAATACACAAAACTATGTGTCGCAATACTCTGTACAACATATAAATAGGGACATCTTTCTAATTATCTACTGGAAACGACGTTCGAGTTTGTGAACATAGTGAACTGTATTAAACCTAGATAAAACCAATTTCAATTGTGTTAGTGTTACAATTATTGATACAACTGAAAATTATTTTTATAACATAAAGTATCTCAAAAATGCAGAACAATTACTCCCTAGCACGCATAAATAACTCAACATTCTCTCAGACTGTCAATGCGTCACGTGATGTTGCTACAAAAAATTATTAGCTATACAAAATTAGCTAATAGATCATAAGAAAAAACGAAATATATTTTAAATTAGCTATAATTATTTATGAAACAAGGTTAACAATTTCAAATATATGATAATATAAAAACTATATATAATTTTCATATAATAGAATATATTATTGTGAGAATAGATAATTATGTTCTATAAGACTCATAGGCATATATAGGGTACACATACTAAATGTCTTTGCCAATGGCGGAAAATTTAAAAATTTTTAAAAAAGCGCGCGCGGCCGATCTGCCGGACCGAGAGCTAACGGATCATGTTCGATTCCAAGAGGGTAGATAGGCACTGATAGCGACACTCAATTTACAGTTATAGGAATGGGAATATTTCATAATTTGCTGTCTGAGCCTTTGTGAAGCATTGTTTTTTTTTTAAATCGCTGCTAAGGACGCTCCCTTCTTATTTTTAATAGTTTATTATCACTTGACTTTTATTTTCTGTTCCTTTACCTATTTGTATTATTTTTGTAAATTAATAATTTTTAAAAGCATTTATAATTTTTATTTTGTAAATTATGTTAAGGCTACTATGCGTCTGATATAAAATAAAAGCTTCTAAATAAATAAAAAATAAAACAAACTATTTAAATTGTTTAATATCAATTTATTAAGATTTTCTATAAGTTTTTGGCGGAATCTTGGTCTGTCATGTAGTGGATTTTATTTTTTATTCATAATCTTGTGTTACTTGACTCTATATTGTGTAAAATTGGTGGTGTTTTATGTAATATAGTTTGTTTATTGTGCATAAGTGAATGGAAAATAATACCACGGACCATTAATTCCGAGATGCCACAAAAACTCCATGGAAAGTTTTAACAAGATGGTCACCATCTTGTTAGTTCATTGAAATTATATCAAGAAACTTGTAATATCGATACTCACTTGACAATGGCAGTAATAGTCTACTAGAATACTGGTTCTCAAAAATGGAATGGAAGAAGAACTAGAAATACTATTAACTACTCGACAATGGCAGTAATAATCTAAAAGAAAATATTGGTTGCCAAAAATAAAGTAAAAAATAAAGATTTTCACATTTTCTACTAACATTTGACCTTTTGACAGCTTCGTACCTTTACCTTTTTATGAAAATCTAGGTAATCCTGCGGTTTTGCTCGAATAAATGTAGATTTAACGTATCCCGTGGGAATACTATACTATTTTCTGGATGAAAGGTAACCTATGCCCATTTCAGTACCGCTGATAGCGTATATACATTTTTTTATAACGATTGGTTGAGTAGTTAAGACGTGAAAGCGTAACAGACAAACTTACATTTGCATCTATAATATTAGTAAGGATAAGGATTGTTATTAAAAATGTGTGTAGCGAAAATACGCATAATTTTCAGAGTGATTTATAACAGTGTTATAAAACTATTCTTGTATAGATATGTTTGTATATGCATATAATTTATATCGTTATTGTGAAAACATTCACAAAGTACTCAAACCCGATGCGGGAACGGAATCCGAATGTGTTAAAGTTTTATAATAGGAAGGTAAAACGTAATACGTTCTGGGTGATAAAACTGCCGATAGCGAAGTAAAACGAATTCCTTGTTGGAGCCAGCACAAATAAGATTTGTAAGCGTGTGTAAGTGCGAAGGTGGCGGTGAAGGCTCGTGTTCACACATGTACATAATATGTAAAAATGTCATGGAATACGAAAGAGACGATGCGACTCTTTTTCTTATTTTTTGACAATGTAGAAATTGATCGTATTGTATATATATATCATCATCATTAGATAGTATAAAACAAAGTCTCCTACCGCGTCTATCTGTCTGTCTGTTCGCGATAAACTCAAAAACTACCGAACGGATTGTCATGCGGTTTTCGCCGGTGGATAGAGTGATTGATGAGGAACGTTTTAGTATATAATTTGTCAAGGATTTTTTTATAATCAGGGCGGGACAACGTCTGTCGGGCCCGCTAGTATATATATATATATAAGTTATTGACTATTATTACATATTATAAAAGTCCTCTGCTACGTCTATATGTCTGTCAGTCTGTCCACGACAAACTCAAAAACTCGCGAAGGTTTATATTTTACTAGCGGGCCCGGCAGACATTGTCCCGCCCTGATTACAAAAAAATCCTTGACAAAATATACACCAAAACGTTCCTCATGAATCACTTTATCCACTTGTGAAAACCACTTGAAAATCCGTTCAGTAGTTTTTGAGTTTATCGCGAACAGACAGACAGACAGACGCGGTAGGGGACTTTGTTTTATACTATGTAATGAATAATGATGATATAAGGTGTATAATTTTTCAAGATTTTTTTTATTATCAGGTCGGGACAACGTTCGCCGGGCCCGCTAGTATACAAATAAAAATCAAGTGTCGAATGTATGTAAGCGCGTTTAGAACGACTGTACCTATTTGGCTTTTTTTGTTGTGTTTGTAATTAATTATCAGGACAAGGTTTATATCAAAGAATATGTATGAAAAATTGAAAAGTGAAAATATTGATTAATAAATACCCATATAAAAATGAGCGAGTGGGTGAGACATTTTCAAAAATATTAACAGAATTGACATACTGACGTTCGGTTGCCATTAAATTTCATTACATGGTCGTACTGAAAATTGCTACAGTACTATTCTATATTTACTTATTTTTTACACATACCTTTATATGTGTATAGTCATTAAATCTGAGTAAATGGTAAATACGAAAACTTAAAATAGCTGAGTTTTCAATAAAATCAAATATTGTGATTGATAAAACTAATATAGATCAATACGAAAATCGCTAGTAACCGTATTGATATGTTCGGTCCTTATTGCTTCATTAATAAGAATATAGTCTGTTAATAGTTAATTCAATTATGTTCAAAACAATCATCATGAAGTAGATCAAACAATGAATTTATTTCAAAGCGGAATAAAGATTTATTTCATTTTTAATTTGATAATCCAGTTGTATTTGCTGGAGACAATTATTGTAAAAAAAAAACAAAGTTCAAACAAAAAACATTATTGAATTCACAACAGGTAATTAAACATGTCTAGAAAACTAGAAAGGTTGTATATCATACGAGTAAAATGAAGTTTTCTATATTACCCTATTATCAGCAGATTAAATTATATAATTCCCTAACTTTAAGCACCTAAGTTACAGTTTTAATAACTGTGAAATACTTTATAAGTGGTCTTATTTCCGATATATTTAAAATTTAATTTAATTTATTTAAAATTAATTTAATTTAAGATCATTACACTTGTATGTAACAAATAATTAGATTAGTGTTTGTTATAAATTTTGGCTGTAACATACGTTGGCCCCTGTGCTTTCTAAACTCGATGACTTTAGCAGTATATATTGTTATATGTATACATATCCATGTGTTGATGTATGTACAGGGAGCGAGTCGTTGCGGCGTCTCACCGGATATTGGGATATTGGGAATAACTTGTGGATTTGACGCCGTATACTCACCGAAGGAATCAGATGTCACGCCCAATATGTACCTTTAGCGTACCTTCAATTCTCACAATTTGCTACTATCAAAATATGTTCACAATTTTGTGTATTCTGCGACGTATTTCTCACATTTTCGTGTACTTACCTATGGGATCTCAAAATAATTATATCTTTGAGAAGTTTAGTATAGTTATTAAATGTAAATTATGATTGACATGAATCTATAGGTGATTTGTATTTAAAAATATGGATGTAATGTGAGAAAAAATGTATTGCTTTTATAACACAATATTTTATCCTTAAAACAGACGGTACCAGAAAATTAGCTATAGCTTTATGTCACTACTAGCGTTTGCACGCGGCTTCGCTAACTTTAATGTAGCGTTGATATAATTTTTGAAATCAGTTTTTTGTTTCTGGATGAAAGATGCCCGTGAGGTCTTTTTCTGGTACCCTGACAATGTGTATCCAAAATTTCAGGACAATTAGATGAGTGGTTAAGACGTGACACTGTAACAAATAAACAAACGTAGTTACTTTCACGTTAAAATTTTTATTTGAGATGGCTTTTAAATACTGAGGTTCTCAACAATTGCGTTATGAAGTTTGTAAGATTTACTACATTTCAAGGCTGTATTCGTTCGTAAATTGTTTAAATATTAAATCAGAATATAATCCAGTTCATATAAAGATCTATTACAATTGTCATCCAAACACTATAAAGTGACTGCACTGTACCTGATGATAGTGTACGATCCAAAAACAACGGCGACCATCCAGCGTTCTACAATCCATGGGCAGTCGCTACTAACATGCCGGCCTGCAAGGCTGTCGGTAGCTGGACATACACTACATACTTAATAGGTGGTAGAGCCACGCTGAAGCTGTTACTGGTTTCAACATGAGTGGGTCGGCTTGTCTGGGATAGTACCACCCTCTTACAGAAAACCGACTTGAAGTAATGATGCTTGCATTTCGTTCGTTTCGTTCGGTCAGTATCAGCGTCGGAAACACACCTCCCCGCCCCCTACTTCCTCTCCCCTCTCCTAATGGACGGTGGTGATCACTTAAAATCAGGTGGCCCACCTGTTTGTTTACCTCCTATGATATAAAAAAAATACACCGGCGGATCCCAAAATGTGACAAGCCAAAATAAAATCTTAAATTATTCAAATTACATCAAAAAATTACATTTAACAGTGGATCTATGCGACTGATAATAAATTACCACGACGATTCATATGCCATATAGTTATATCGAAGATAACTTAAATAGTAGGAAAACTACACATGTATATTTCCGATCTGAAAATATGAATAAAACATATCTACGTAATTTTTGATGAATGTTCATTCATATACGCAATATAATATAGATCGTAAAACGATTCTAATGGAAGTTGAGTTTAGTGCAGGGGGGCAGTGAGATTTATTTACGCTTAGAAACTCATTTGCCGACGGAACCCGAAATAAAATGCAAGTCAACAGCTTGAAAAATATTATTTCAGGAAACGTGGGCGAGAGGGCGGCGCTCGCCCATAATGCCTCCTAATGTGCGCGTATAAAAAACCCGCGCTGGTGGCCGCGAATTCCCTTCGAATGGACTAAATTTTATGCAAATTCGCTTTATGATCTTTCGGCATTTGACGCAGATTAACGCGTCGAGGATATTCGACAGTTTTATCTCTAAAATGAGCCATACAATAAAGGTTTTTATTGTTCAAGCAATTACAATTTCAAAACAATGCTACGTTTCGTGGAAAATATACATAATATTTTAGGTATATAGGAATATCAAATCACATCTGTAATTTGGAGATAACGTTCTACAAATTTTACCTATTTATGATAATAGTATACTTTCTAGATATCACCAAATATAGTTTGAATAATAAGTATAAATTTAGTTAAAAAAGTTTATCACAGTAATTAGAGTAAGTAATTAGTTATAATATCGTTGAGTAGTTACCTTTTTAAATATTTGTTCTCCAAATCTTAAGATTTTTTTAATCTATGTTATACAGAAAGAGTAGACGTTTGTTTATGGTTATGGTTTTAGTTTTCCAATTGATATATAGACTATATACTCTAAGTTATATAACTATTTCATTTACAAATTATATTAATAAAATATTTGTTACAGATATCGTAATTATTTCTTTTCTATAACAGCCACATGTAATAATTTCTTACTAAATCTGTAATTAAAAAATAATAAGGTAAAATTAAATATGAAATAAATACATGGTAATACAAAATAGTTACAGTGATAAATCCACTCAGTCAAATCATATCAAAGATAGCTTATACAATTTTGGCCCGGAAAAGTGCTTATGAACGTTACAAAACATTAGGCATCGGTTAGTAACACAACAGAGCCATCCAGAACGTTGTGTATGCGTTTTATTACGGGTATACAAGCAATTGTTGTTTTTTAAAGAATGTACAGGGAGAAATTTCATTATCAGATATTCCTAACATTCACGTAATGATCTACCCTGCCTTTGATGTTAAATCCTGGTTGGTATTATGGTGCGGTCGATCTAGGTCACCGATGCGGATATATTTGAGTCAATTTATAGGTTTTAATCAAAGTGATTCCCTTAGAAACGATCGGAATACCAAGGCTCATTCTAGATTTTTTTTTATGAAATAAGTATTTCTATAAATATACTCGTAACTCAATTATAGTTTTATGTGAAAATCTATATATATATAGTAACATTGAAAAGTCCATTTTTTGTACGGGTTAGTTTCTGAAACGGCTGAATAGATTTTGCCGATATTCGTTCTGGCAGAATGAGGACTTTTCAATGCATTAAGTTCGATATCTCTAAGCCTTTGGATTAGACTAAGCAAGAGTTAGAGACTAAGCATTAATGATAAAATTTTATAAAGGTAATTGAAAATTAGTGAAAATATCTATGTTGTAATGAAAAAAATACAATAGAATAAATTACGCAGTTCCCATAAAACAAAACCGCTTTAATAAGAACAAATTTTCGGGCATTAGTTAGTATCTAATGTAATACTTATATCGCTGTATGTAAATGTTCCGAGTTGATCTATTTTAAAGTCAAAATTAATGGTAAACTAACGCTGGAAATCGGAGCGGTGGGCGCTGAATGGTGGCGAACGCGAACGGAAATTAGTCAACCGCCCGTACACCTATAAATAATTATGTATTTCATAGCGTAACTTGATTGGTATTATAGTAATTTATTGGTAACAAATATTATCGATAATTCATTTACGAACAATAATGCTATTGAGTAAATATTTTTATTTTCAGTATGCTATTATATATTTCATGTTTACACAGATTAACGGAGAAAAACGTTTTAGTAGCACTATTATTTATGAAACTTTACGTATGATATAATATAATTAATAATTGTTATGTGTATATTAAAATGCTATTCCGTCACAAGAAAAAGTTCTCCAATAGCGTAATTTGAAACGAACCTCAGAATATGACATTACACAGAATAGCTGTGGCCGCGACTACGTTCCCGTAACATTTCTATTACAAAAACAATGATTAATAAACTCAGAAATGTATTATGTATTAAAATCAGATTTCAGATCAGTATCAGATTTCTTCAAAATACGCCCAGTAGTTCTTGCGTAAATGTCTACTCTTTTGTGTTTTCTTATTAGCAAGATACACATATATACGAATGTGTTATATATGTAAAATGCCTATATGTTATATCGGTGTGTAAACTATTACCATACCAAATTTCGTCAAAATCCGTCCAGCAGTTTTTGCGTTAATCCCGTACAAACGACATACAAACAGACTAACAGACAGACAAAAATTTAAAAAAACCAGGGAAAGTTTTTTTAATCATTTTTCTAAGGCCCATTAAAGTATTTTTTCTTTATAATATTTAATGTACAGTTTTCATCCCGTTACCTTTTTATTATATCTATAGATTACAAATAATACGAATGATAATTATTTCTCACTAGCATTTGCTTGCAGCTTAGATCGTGTTAATGTAGATTTTACTTATCCCTCGGGAACATTATCTTTTTCTGTATGGAAGGTACACTATATCCTTTTCTGTATGCCTGATAACGTCTATGCCAAAGTAATGATCGGTGAGTTATTAATGCGTCAAACCGTAATTAACAAACAAACATTCGCATTTATAGCATTAGTTAGGATTTTCAACGGAAAATTAGACAATTTATCAACTCTAATAATGTAATGTGTTTCGGTTGAAGTTTAAAAATTATGTGCGTTCATTTGTTTAGAAATGATATATAACTATTATTGGTCTGATAAAATATTATTGGTAGTGTTATATCCAGGCCTATTTGCAACTAGCATACAAGTTGATAATCGCTTTAATCAGCTTTGAAACGCATCGTAACTGGACGTGTGCAGCCGATGACAATAGCGTATCGAGCCGGCAGCTAACTGCTAGTTGTTTACCAGTAAATCCAGAATGAATGTCCTTTTACTTGATTGTTTTGTTGTCATGCGAGCACACGATGATACTCCATTCATACTCATGATTGTGATCTACAAAGCAAATGGGATTGGAAGGTTGTACCTAATTATTACAGTATTCTACTTCAAATATGAGTTCTGAATCGATTTTGGTCCCTAAAAGGTACAAAATATTTATAGGTTTTGACCGTTTGGCCATAATTTCGTCTAATATGGTACAATATGGTATAAGACAGTGGTCGGCAAAATCATCATACAAAAGAGCCAAATATAAACAATATTGTTGGCGAGCATTATATATTTAGGTTTCCGAATGCACAAGCATCCCTTCCGCCCACCTTCCTTCCTTCCAATCATCTTACACTTCGATCTCACCACGGACGCTACGATAACGATACCTCGCATATTCAACGCAAATTATTAGAGTCACCGATCATTCATATTGTGAAGTTTAATGTTAAAACCGCATAGACGCTAAAACCAATACAGTGTTGACAATATATTTAAATAACGATGCGAGTGAAGTGCAAATTCAAACCCGCACTATCAAGACCGGTGAGTCCGCATTCCATAATATCCGCAATATTGAAGTCGATTCAACGAGCCTTATTTAAACTTAAGTTTTACTTTAGTGGAGATGTGTTTATAGAAATAATTAGAATTAAAAGTACACTCTCATGCATGCCTTTACTAAATATATTTTTTTTGGAAGCGACTAGCTATGTAACACGGTGAACAACAGCACGGAGTAACAATAGTTACTTTCTAGAAATGTACGTCTCGTCTGTAGGCTTGCGTTTCAAAATTATTTACTCATGTCTTACAAGCTAAGTTAATAAATAACATTTCGTGTATGTACGAAACATTTTGTGAAAGAACCGCAGTCGAGTAGTGAAAGAGCCACACGCGGCTCGCGAGTTGCGGTTTGCCGACCATTGGTCGAAGATGGTAACAACGCTAAACCTAGAAGGGGAACAGGTTCTCGAGTGCAGTTGCTGGAAAACATTAACAAGTGCTTGGTGATTTTTAACTTGAGGGTGGTAGCTAGCCAGGCGGACTTAGATAAAGCCAAAGCAACATGCTATGACTTTTTAACAACGTTTTCCTTCATCGAAAGTGTCGACTCAGTTCCAAGGATTCTAACCTACGTACGTCAAACACACACGACACACAACGTCAAACACGCTACCAACTAAGCCATCATAGCTTAAAGATATTTTATTAATTAATGAAAATATTTTACTCTACTTGCTATATAGCAACCTAGATTTAATATGTGGTCAAGATATTTATGAATTTTTAAAAATCTAACTTCATCTATATCTGTACTAATAATATTATAGAACTCAAAATACACTCATCAAAAAAGTCTAAGCAACATGTACTAATTTAAATTTTAGGATGGTTCTTCACATTATAACGTTGTATTTTATTTTTAAAATAATATCTTTAGAGTTCTATGATGTAAAAATAACAGCTGTTGTCTTTATAAGTTCTTTTAATAACAGAAATGAACAATATTAGAATATACTGTAGAAACTAAGATACATAAGAAACTAAACTTTTTTTCTTAAAAAAAGAAATTTCAAAGAAAATGTATTTATTGGAAAGAATAGAAAATTTAATACAAAGATGGGCTCCTCTGCTATTGGAACTTGTGGAAGAATATTCATGAAATAAGAGACTGTTTATGCATCTTGGGGATTCGCTCAAGGAAATAAAAAATCCTTAGCTTGGGTTCCTAAAATCAAAAAAAGCTGGGGGATCCCAGGGGAGGGGGGGGGAAAGGGGAGGGGGGGGGGGGGAAAAAGGGGTTGAAAAAAAATACGGGGGGCGGGGGAAGAAAAGGATAAAAAAAAAAAAGGGGAAAAAGGGAAAAAGGGGAAAAAAAGGGAAAATATCAAAAAAAATTTAAATATATTATATAAAAAAAAAGAGGGAAAAAAACCCAAAAAAAAAAGGGGGGGAGAGAAAAAATTAAGAACAAGGGCAAAAGCGGGGAAAAAAACAACCCTAGAAAAAAAAAAAAAAAAAAAAAAAAAAAAAAAAATATATTCTGGGGAAAACATAAAAATAAAAAGAGGGGGGGAGGGGAGGGGGGGGGGAGGGGGGGGGGGGGGGGGGGAAAAGAGAGAAAAAGAGAGAAAAAAAAAAAAAAAAAAAAAAAAAAAAAAAAAAAACTTAGGGAAAAGGGGGGGGGAGGGGGGGGGGTTGGGGGGGGGGGGGGGTAAGGGGAAAAAAAAAAAAAAAAAAAAAAAAAAAAAAAAAAAAAAAAAAACTCCCAAAACCATACACCAAAAAAAAAGAAAAAAAAAAAAAAAAAAAAAAAATAAAAAAAAAAAAAAAAAAAAAAAAAAAAAAAAAAAAAAAAAAAAAAAAAAAAAAAAAAAAAAAAAAAAAAAAAAAAAAAAAAAAAAAACCCAAAAAAAAAAAAAAAAAAAACAAAAAAAAAAAAAAAAATAGTTATTTATTTAGGAGCACTAATCTCCTCAAGTACTAATTTGGTAAATTCTTTTTGCATTTAATAACCTATATATTTTATATACGTTGTCTACTAACACATTACGATTCTTAGCAACGAGTAATGACTAAAGAAAGTGTAAAATTAAGAAGAGGGTCGAAGCAGGAACATAATAATTCACCAGGCGGTGCACGGCGCAGAGTTATCACAGGGTGAGTGGGTGTTGATCCTTAGATGAAAATGAAGCATTACCGAGATTTGTTGAACAGGGAATGCCTATGTCCGTGAATTTACTAACCATGTTGAGTAAGCCTTGTGGTCCACACTCGATACATAAGTTTTTTTTGCTTAGTCGTATCTCACAATTCTAAAATTTAAACGCTATTGAAATCGGAACTAAAACATTTATAAAAAAATTGTAAATTCTCCGTGTTCCAAACTAACGACTAATTAACAAAAACTACTGAACAAATTTGAATGTAGTTTTCAAGTTAATAGAATACTAAACCCGAGAAAGATCAAGGCTACATATTTTTTCAAGCAGGTTTAGCAGTAGTGATAAAAATATATCATATGAACGAAGTTGCACACTTTAGTTAGTTTCCAATATAATCGAATACATAGGATTACGTAAAATTGTAAGAGTCTTATTAAAAGTGGTAGGATTTGAGCAAAGTTCTACTGTAGGAATATCAATGGCACATCCATTTCTGGGGTAAAATAATGATGGTCTACTGCTATAAGCTGATCTCTGAAGTATGTGATTTGCAATTTCCACTAGTGCACGATGTTTCCCAACTCAGTTTTCAAGAGCAACAAATATATTACTGGCTAACTTCAATTACAACTGTAATCCTACTCGAGATTGTTACATATAGACTTTAGTGAGCATTTAAAATGTGTACTAGTTTTCATATGCAAAAAAAATAATGCGTTGATATTAATTTATTACGTTCCAAGTAAAAATTAATTTCAAACGGCACTGAAAACTTATTAATTAATCTCAATAGAAAACTCACTCTACGTTACGTAGAGCTTGGATGCTTGAATCGTGTAAAAAATATACTCGAACGGGCTGAAGTTTAATTAAAAGTATGAGAGAGTACACGTAGGTGGCAAAGAAGCGAGAGTTTTTCATCTGAATTTCTTTGGTTTCTTCGCGGTGTAGTGGCGCACTAGTGGGGTGTAATTTACTTACTTATTATGTGGAAATCGCTACAGTCTCGCGATAAGGAAGTGTTTACAAGTAATTGAAAAAAAACCTTTCTATTTTTAATTATTTTACTAACATTTTTACATTTGAATACCTACAGACATATTGAACTTTTATAAAACTTAGCAAAATTCAAAAATAGCGTTCATATTTTAGTTCGGATTACACTACACAGGTGGTCGAGCCACGCTGAATATACAGGTTTCAGCATGAATGGGTCGGCTTGCCCGGGGTACTACCACCCGACCCACAGAAAACTAACGTTAAGTAATTGTTGCGTTTCATTCGGTCAGTAAGAGCCTCCCTCCCCCAAACACAGGGTGGCAATGCACTTGCCTTGGACGGTTGTGATCACTTAATATCAGGTATCCCACATGTTCGTTTGCCTCCTATGATATAAAAAAAAAGACGTGTGGCACTGGAGACTGGGGTAAAGCTATTGATGATTTTTTATAACTTATGAATTATAATTTTTATTTATTTTATTAATGCAGTATTAAAAAAAAAAAATAAAAAAAATAATTAATTTTTCTTTTATTTAAAAAATAATACTGCATTTGTGATAATAATAATAAAATTAATGTATATAGAGTACTAACTCATTTTCTTTCACTATTTTTTCGTGACTTTGTTCATTAATAAATGCACTTTGTTTATTCATATTTAAAACACTTATTAACACAAAATTATACGAGTACAGATATTCACTGTTGTACATAGATGATAAATACCTATACACCTATATACTTTCTCACAAACAGCTGATTACGGTAGTTTTCCAATACAACCAATGCCACCTAAAGGCGGGTTGCTGAACTAAAGAGACAAGCGTGATATTTCAAAAAGTCATTAAAAGTTCTGGTATTTATCGATAGATGGAAAAACTAAAAAGTATCACCGCTGTGCCGGTCGGAGTGGGGTGTGTTAGGTTTTTTTCGTTACGGAATTTTTGGATTCGGTCCCCACGCTCAAGGCCCGCGATAGAAGCTATGCAATAGCTTAAAAAAACATATTTTACATACATTTTCACTATAGATAATTTGTGAAACACACGAGTAATTGATTAGCATGTATTAACACTGTCTTACTGATAATATACCGTTATCTGTTTTTGTTCCATTAATTAACTAAGTAAATTGCAAAGTGCTGAGTATGGAAACTGACTGTGTTTATTCGACAGTTTCCAATGCGAATAGCATCAAGAGAAAATAAATTAATATTCATTATGCAAGTGCAGTGTTCGACTTCGTGTTCAATTTATGTATAGTGTTATTGAGTATTTTATTACCAACAAAATTATTTCAATAAAACAATGAAAAATCATACAATATCTATGCATAATTATATGCATATGCATAATTAATATGCATAATTAATTCAGTAGACTTTTTCCTTTGTTTCCGAATCGATTTTTTTTATTAACTATTGACTAAATTTAATGTTATCAAAAGAAATTTGAAACAATTCATTTCTTTCCATACCTTCGACAAGTCAAATTCTTTATTTATAAGTCTCTATTCATTATACTTCACGCTCAGTAGATCGACAATCTACAATATTGGTACACTTTGTGGCGATAAAACTGAATAATATTGAGATTAAAAATCTGAGTTAATTATGGTCGAATTTCGACCGATAGACGAACACTAACAAGTCAACAGATATAGGTAGTAAGATATTTTTATCCCACCGCTTCTAGCGACAAACAGATTTTTCATGTTGCTACATATTATGAAGAACTTATTAATAATTATTAATGTCATTAATATCTATACATATAATAAGAATGTAAATGTAACGTATCTGGACATTTTCGATTTTCGTGAAAAAATTGTTGCAAGTGTCTAGGAATAAGTAATAAAATACATTTCAATCATATTTAGAAATGTCTGTCTGTCTGTCTGTTTTTATGAACATGCATCACTCACAATAAAACCGCACCAAGAAAATAATAAATCATATCTTCGAGAATAACTTAGTCTTTGTTTCAGTAAAATCAGTCCACTCTATCAAAAGTTATTGTAATTTTAATGACGACGCGGTGTAAGTACGAGAGAAAAGTAGATAAGTAACTGGACTTAATACATTCAGGTCACTGTTTATTACATAAGCTTCCACGTGGACGAAGTTGCGGGCACAGCTAGTAAATATATAAAAATATTAAACTTCAAAACAGCTCGCCTAAATCGAATATACTCACTACACTACACTACACACTCACTTTATATTAGTTAAAATTATATCCATTATATCAAAGATACGAATCATGTTATGGTAATCGATATCAATATATACTTTTATATTCTATGAGTTTTAGACTTAATCCACAATCTCACCTAATTTAAACGACGATGTGGGTTAAAATGGTAAACACAGGGGATATGGATCCTTTGTTACAGGTTTCCAGGATGATCATAAGCTATGTAGGCTTAGAAATAACCTTACCACTATGATAATTGCTATAGTTTCATTGCAATGTCTACCAAAAGCTCAGACTCATTCGCAAGGATTTAAACTTGTCCGAACAAGCTAAACTCTAAGCCAGCATTGATTCAGATCTATTTATGAGGAAAAAGAACTTTGAGTTTATTTTACTATGTCAATCCTAAAGAACATTATAAATGCGAATGTGAGTTTGTTTGTTTCCTACGTTTTCATGCCTTAACTACTAACCAGCTGTCATGAAATTTTGGCTACATAATGTTAGGCAAACAGAAAAGGATATAGGGTACCTCTCATCCAGAAGAAAGTACTGGGGTGTTAGCGAAGTCGCGGACAAAAGCTAGTGAAAAATAAGCTAAAGGTGTTCTGGGCTTCTGCCATGGAACATGTATTATAGCTATTTTAATAAGTCAAATGACAGAAATTGTATCCCAGTGCTTATAAACAATAGAAACAGTTATATGAGATTGCTCTGGGTACAGTGAAAAATGTGGTCTTAAACAAATGGTCTCGCGGGTCTGTGCAGGAAATTACCAAGAACGCGTTAAACTTGTTATTTATATATTGTGGCTGCGTTTTGTTGCTTAAACAAAACTTTGGAATTTTATTCTAAAATGCAAGTTGAAACATAGCTCTTTATAAAGTTAATTTGTTATATAGTGACAAAGTTGAATTACGTAATCTTTAAAACAAACTGAGCTTTTTTAATCTAACTAAGTGCAGTTTATGTGTTTCTCCTCTCAATAGCACTCTATTAATGATTGCTTATAAATATGGCATTTTAGTTTGTTGATTTTTTTACAAATTGTAATATTTAAAAAATCCAAAATAAATACTTCCTTCTGGTAGTAAGAATACTGAGGTAAAATAATGATAGTATACATTCATTTACAGTTATTTTTCTTTGCCAACACTAACTATTTGACCTCCTTGGATGTAATGCAAAGGGTAAACTTGAAGCAAAAAGTTGCAACAATAAACAAAATACTGTGACTAACTTTTTGAAGTGGAAATTTTTTATGGATGGGAAAAAAAATTACCGTAAAATTTTTGGTTAATGGTAAATTTTTTTTCATTTTTTGAAATTTTTTTTGGGGTAAAAAAAATTTCCCATATTTTTTCATATTTTTTTTTTCTTTTTTTTTATTTTAAAAAAAAAAATTTTTTTAAAAATTTTTATTAAATTTTTTTTTTAATAAAGAGGTTAAAGTATTAAAAAAAAAATTTTTCTTAAAAAAAAAAAAAATTTTTTTTTTAAAAAAAAAAATTTTTTAAATATTTTTATTATTTTTTTAAAAAAAAAATTTTTTAAAATTTTTATTTTCAGTTGAATAAAAATTCTTTTGAAAAAAAAAAATTTTATTTTTGGGAAAAATTCCGTTTTTTGTTTTTTACCGCCTTTTAATATAAAAAAAAATCTTTTTTAATTTTTTTTTATTTTTTTTTAATGAAAGTAATAAAAATTTAAAAAAAAAAGAAAAAAATAATTTTAGAAAAAAAAATTTTTAAGTTTATCCGCATGTATATCTGGCTCGATATACATTGAATGAATATAATAAGAATTTACAGAAAAAAAAGTCGATACACTCATAAGAACTGCCGACAGAAGAGACAACTCAAACCAATGGCATAACTGTGTACTTTTTTTTTAATTTTACGTCTGAATTTTTTATAATTTGTAAATTAAATTATTAACATTAATCTGCTTTTCACATCTATTGGTTCTCGGAGCAATAATTATATAGGTTTTTATATAATTTGTCAATTAATAAAAATATTATGGGCTGCACAACTCAATATAGAATATACTACGCGTCGCAAGTTTGGTAAAAGCGCAATACGGCACGAGCATGTCGAGCAATTTTGGTTTATCACACATCGCGATTAAATAAGTATTTACTTCAATATTGTGGTGAAAAATTAATCTTCATATTTTAAATTGGTATAAACCGGACGGCATGTTTGTGAAGAAAGTAGATATTTTAAGACAATATATACTATGAGATCAACGTTGGAGGATATTTGTCAAAGTTAATTAATCAATTATCACAGAAGTATAAGTAAATTTATGTCAGTTTATACATACAAAATGATTTATTAATAATTTATCTTCTTCACTCGAACGGCAATTAACGTTTATGGATAATCTAAAAGATTTATTTAAAAAATATATTTTATAAAAATGTGATAAGATTTCTGCGCATCGATGCCCCAGTAATGAATAAATCCGATATAGAGAAATCTCATTAGGTAAATCTCTGTCATTTCAACATTTTCTGTTCGAAACGGAAATCGAATAATTTTCCACGTCAGTGGATGCGGGTATTTACTTCATTACAGTTTTAATCCTGACGCTTTTAAAGGTCCGACGTGGATCACGAGGATAATGCGCAAAGTCCCTTATTAATTTGTAAGTACATAAAGGTAAAATGGTATTAAAACAATAATACTGCTAAGCTCTACATAGTCACGACATTTTCATTTTATAAACTGTAGAAATCGTGAATTTTTGAAATAAGTACATTTCGTTTATATAAATTCGTGTCACCTATATTGAATCATTTCACTGTGTTATTACAAAAAGCTATACAGTTATTTTGTTTATGTAAATAGGTACCGGGTATGCATTATATATAATTGATGTTCAATTCAGATAGAGTTGAAATTCAGGACACAATGCTATCTGGTTTTTTTTTCTGGATAACATAGTTAAAACCAATTAACAATAACCTTCGCAAGAAAGTCACTTTCCGTGTATATCTGTGTGTTACCTTAGTTCTTTTTTTTTCATTATCATTTAGAGAATTTCTTCAGAAAGCTTTATAACACTATATTCTATATTTCTATAAAGTAGAGAAAAGTTGATGTATTCTAATGAAGTCTTAAGAAAAAGTTTTTGGACGCTTACGAGTACATTGAAAACGCTGGTTAAATCTTATGAGATACCTAAATGTAATGTACTACAGAATTATACATCTAAACATGTCCACAGAAAAGTTAAGGATGGTATATGTTTATCTACTGAGGATAATCCACAGTATTCATTTTTATTTTTACTTATTATTAAAAAAAAAGTTATTTGCGACGCTATTCTAATTAATGTAGTCCTTATCCAATTTAACTTTTATTACGTTGGGCATTTAATATACCTAATTGTTGTCTTCTATGGTATATCAGTTTAATGTATATATTGGAAGATTAAACAAAAATTAAAATAGCGCGGAACGAAAAAAACAAAGTTTTCGTTTTTTTTTTAATTATAGGAGGCAAACGAACACGGGTTGTCATTTGATGTTAAGTGATCACCGCCGCCCATAGACACTAGTGACACCAAAGGAGTTGCAGTGGGTTGCAGGGTGGTTCTCCGATGTTCTCACTGACCGAACGAAACGCAACAATGCAAGCACTATTACTTCACGTCGGTGTTTCTGTGAGAGGGCGGTACTACCCCGGGCGAGGCGGCCCATTCATGCTGAAACCAGTAATAACTTCAGCGTGGCTCTACCACCTACATGTGAGGAGATTCTTAAGTAGCTTCTATGAATTTTATATGCTGTAAATATTAAAGTGTCAAAAATGGATCTCTATCATTGAGACACTAATTAGGCCACCCATGCGATGCCGGGCGGTTCATTAATTTAATTAAAATAAAAATGACGACTATAACAAAGTCATCATGGTTTACAATCATCGTGGAGTTTGAAATATGGTGAAATATTACTTATTAAAAATGATTCTAATTTATTATACATATATATTAATGTATTTTATTTGGAGAAAACTGAAATGTATTTCAAAAGGGTTGGAAAATCACGACAATTTGTGCTGTACATACTTACGTTACTCAAAGAAACATACCAACAAGAAGTCCCCTCTTACACGGTCGTTGCCTTTCACATACAAGTTCCCTTGCGTTGCGGTCAATTTGACACAAATACTTCCCGGACAAAAATGGCCGACATACAATTAGGGGCGCTTCAGAATGACGAAATTACTTTCCAGTCCAGTTAGATAGGCAATTCTGTATTACAAAAGATTATGTAAACAAAGAACTTGGGTTTTAGGCGATTAGTATGTCACCACGTAACAAGGAAATATTCAATCCTAACTAATATTAAAAATGCGAATGTGAGTCTACTTGTTATGCTGTCACATCTTAACTACAGAACCAAACGTTGTGGAATTTTCAGTTTACAGAAAGGACAGGATAACAGGGTAAAAAAAATAGTGTTCTCAAGGCATAGGTCAAATCTATATTAATGTGACAAGCAAAAGCTATATTAATAAAAACAAACATATTTATTTAGATCAAAAACAATGTAAATTTACTTGCATCCGTAGTTTAATGTAGTTCTCGTCGTAGCTGGCTACGGACAATGTACTACGGCGTAGTAGCTACGAATGTTGAGATGTAGAAATAAAACAATATTTACAGACAATCTCTGTATATCTTGTTTGTTTTATCTCTTTGCTTATGACTAAGTTTTTGTTGTATACTAATCTTCTAGGACTTCAAATTTTTCTTATGCTTAAAGGACTATTTTTATAATGTTTTACTTCCTCAAATTCAGCTTACGAAATAACAGATAATGAATTTTAAAATAATTACAGATCATTTTGTAAATTGCCGGTTCTATTTACTATTTCAAGCATTTGCTTTCGGCACTCATTGTAATAAATAATATAGCATCCTACACGGTTGTCTGCTCGTGCTTACGGTCTATTATAACCCGCCTACTATAACCCGTTTGAAACCGTGAGAAAAATAAATGTGTTGCATGTATCTCTTAATACTAGAAAATAATAATAATGTCGATATACCAAATCGACATTCTCACCAGTTCTCTTCAATAATAGGAATATTTTTCGATACACCAGCAGTAGTGATATTGATGCTCTAGAGTGATTGTATGTTCGTGCATAAATTGGTTGGGGGTAGTCAAAATTTATTTTTGACACATTTTGTTAACGGAAAATCGGTGATGATCGGTCACTTGCTCGGCGGCCCTTGTTCCTAACGCGCACTATTCGAACTCGCTCCCCATACAAGCGACACGGTGGCTCGGAATATTTTTTTTGTGCATTGTGTGTGTACGTGTTGGACATCTGGTGCTCTCGCCATCGGCAACGGCGGCGGAGAAGACGTTATATCAGGTAAGTGAGCGTTTATCCCGGTTATAAAGAAAATTCTTTCGCCAAATATTTATCCAGGGGTATCTAACTCCAGCCAATTTTACATAAAGTCCACTACTAGGCTAGGTACCCCGATCAGTGTGGGTGTGGTGGTTGCCACCCCATTGTATAAAGACTTAAGTGTACTTAAATCAACAAAATATATTTTATTTTAAAACGCCTTTATAATAGGTACAATTAAATATTTTTATCGGTCGGTCAACTTCTACACTCTCTTAGTAGATATATAAATAACTAGCAACCACCGGCAGCTTCGCCTGTATTTAATTATAAAACTAGATAATAATACAATACACCTCAGTTACTTACGAACTATAAAAAATTGGGTAACATAAAAATCTTTTCTATAAAAAACTTCGAACTTTAAAGGTTTTCGATTAAACGGTGTTAGAGTTTATTAATTTTAAATTTTATAGACGTTTATATAGACAGGGGAATGTTTATGAATACAATTGTGAAATAGAAACTCCAGAACTTACTGCTTCTACTCTAAAAAATAGAACGTTTAGGTTACGTATTAATTTTATATTGTAAATGTTGTTACTAGATTCAACAAATCTATACTAATATTAAAAATCTGAAAGTATGTTGTTTGTTACGCTTTCACAGAGGCATTTGTCAGGGGTTTCGCTTGTCAAGGGTGCAGAGTCTTCTCTGCTTAGGACACTTTCATACAGAAATATGTATTGTTCTTGTGGGATAGAGCAAAACTACATTAACGCGAGAGAAGTTAGAAGATAGACATTTAGTAGTAGAAGAAGTAGTTATTTTTGGTTAGAATGAATTTAAAAAATTGAATTCAAATGAATTAAATTGATAAAAAAGGCTGTAAAACCTTTGTACGGAGTGAATGAGAAAACTATTATTTCACAGCCATGTAAATATTTACTCACACTTTTAAAAATAAGTCCTAAAGGGGAATGAGGTTGTAGATTCAATTTTATATGAGAGAGAGAGAAATCAATATTAGTAAAATCTGTTATATCAACGTAAATACTATCATAATATTTTATGAAAGCTATAAACAATTTAAGAAAATAAATTTTGTAATCTTAAAAGTAGACATCGAACTCAGTTCTTGTAATATAATACAAGCAATCGTTGTTAATTGAGTCATTATGAATGGATGTTTTTAAGGGTCTTATTATGGAATAAATGACAGCATTTATCTGTGCAAACAGCGTACCCGGAGCGAATCTCTCTAAAGGAGCTCAGGTAATTAATTTTAAACGGCTGTTTTACGTTATTCTCGTGTAATAGCGTTGAAACCACTCATTTTACAGGCAAATTAAATGTTTAGTACAACATATTTATTACATTGCATTATTTTCATGTTTTATTTAAATGAATTTACACAAAAAACAGTTTATTTAAAACCAATGAAATGAGTTATTACAGAACTAGACAGTGAAATCTGATATAACAAAAACACCGAGAGTGTATATCTACGTTTATACTTATAATTATAATTATGCTATGTATATGTATGTATACTTCCAAAATATTTTTATAAATAATCTCTATGGCACGCATAACACAGTACCTATCTTCTTTTGGTGATTTATGTTAATGACTTCGTCCGGTACCGCTGCGACACACCCGAGAGGCTACAACGCCATCGGAACATCACTAGCGCCACCATATTAGAGATGCATCGCGGGAGCCACTATTGACCTGTGATACCACGCTATTGACTATATCGGAGGTGTTACTAATGACCTCAAACACGATTGAACGATTGATTGAAGTTATCAGCTGTTCATTATTCATCCTGGTGTGAGACGTCATTGGTTGGAGTTCGGCGTATAAAAGGCACGATGTCGTTGGTCTGGACGCACTCCTATGTGGAAGTTATTGTAAGGCGAAGCTCTGCCCGGATAAATAGTCACAGTGCCTACAGAGTGTTAGGTTTCCCTGATCGACTATACGAGATTACTGTAACATTTATCTATGTTGATATTGTAGATTATTCCACGTTGTTACACTGAATATTTGGCATTAAGTTTATAACGTGTATCTGTCACACTTGATACTGGCAAAATCTCCTACATAGGCAGAGGCCATACCGGGGAAAAAAGAACTAGACAGTACAAATAAATCGTTTTTTTTAAATTGCAGACTCTTGGTCCGCACCTTTTTATGCTGTCGTTAATTGTATTAGTCTTGTTAAAAAATCGTTTAACTCGTGAGCAACTATTGTTATTTTACTTAACTATTAAATATTATACGTTTCCTACTTTACGTTACGTTAGTTTACATTACATATTTTTCATAGAGATTATCTCCTTTATGGCAACATAATTCTTATCTCTTATTGCCATTTTTAAATTGTACTCCATAATGTCCCGTGCCGGAGCGTCCACGGCCCGATGGATGAACCTACTAATGCGTCGTCAGCCACGTCGGTATAGTAAACACAGGTGTTTGTGTGTCTGGATATTGCCACTATAGCATGTGATACGCTAGAAAAATAAATTGGTTAGCGATGTGAATAACGACCTATTTAATACAAGCTTGCAGTATTCTGATATATTAGCTTTTGTCCGCGAATCCGCTCGCGTTAATGTAGATTTTACCTATCCCTCGGGAATAATACTGTTTTTGTGAATGAAAGCCACGATTAATAGTAAAGGCGTGAAAGCGTAACAAACAAACTCACAGTCGCAATTATACTATTAAGATTAGGACAATCTAATCGGTCTGGAACGACCTTATTTTGATTGGGCGACGTTCCGCCTGTTCATACAGGCTGTGATCACTATCTGACTAAATACACAATTAGAATCAAGTTAACTGTCTAACGTGTTTTAGACCCTTCAACCGTCATAATGAGTTCGAAACGTGAAATTTTAAGAAAAGCTTACAGAAGTAGCTATAGTTTTTATGCTAATTCGTATTCTTATGATGAATAATGTAATGTCCATCTGTGTACTACATATTTACTATTAGCTAGTTACAGAAACCTGTGATTGGCTTTCATGTATTTTTATATGATTTATTGAAATTTATTGCTTATCTGTAAAGTTTTCTAAGAGATGAAAAATAAAATAAATAGTGGTACATATTAAAATTTCTCTACGACTATAGAGAGATGGATAAATTAAATTATCATGAAAGCGGTTTCTATGTTACTATAATTCACCACTAGGTGGCGCAATATAACAACTTCTACACAAATCGACTGGATCATGAAAATTAATTTGTGTAGATATTTGACCACACGGCGTATTTTCGCGCTATACATTTTCCTATAAAATACCACTAGATGACATTGAAATGCGTCATCTTCTATACCGTTCAAATGATCGCCACGATAACTGTTATCTGTCAATACATGAACATGAAAAATATTATAGAATATCTATTTTGCGATAACACAATTATTACTTACATTAAATACTAATTAAAATGGATAGCACAAACACATGTGGAGCCTCGGATATAGCTAATATACTTTTTATTTCCAAACTTGTTGTTTTAGCAAAGAGATCATTTGGAATTGGCAATATAAAGGGAGAGAGGGGTGATCGTAATTTGATACGATTCAGTACTCACTCCTTTGACGTCTTACATGAGCATAATGTTAAGTCACAAAGATTTGTTAGTCCTGATATAGATACAAGTCAGAGAGTCGTGGTTATTTTAAAATGATTTTGTTGCAGGTAAGAGAGTCGTGGTAATTTCAAAGTCCGTTAAATGTCTTAAGATTAGCAATCACATGCTTAACGATATTATCGAACGATTTGATTGCAGACTCCTTC
The DNA here is from genome assembly GCA_036509395.1 of Antheraea yamamai. Taxonomy (NCBI): domain Eukaryota; kingdom Metazoa; phylum Arthropoda; class Insecta; order Lepidoptera; family Saturniidae; genus Antheraea; species Antheraea yamamai. Next base: position 9,278,822 of record AP028448.1, on the reverse strand, counting down.
TCCATCAAGCCCAAAAGATTGAATAGACATGTGCAAAAATTATCACACAGCATCATGTGCCCTATAGTATCTTCGTGCTAAACCTGGGGTAATCTTGAAGCAAGTGTTCAAAATTATGCACAGATGTGTTATCGAAGGGGCAGGTATTATCGTCAATAGTCTTAAAGCGATTAAGATATACTTACAATATGCATGTCCAGTTAATATTTGTGTCTAATATACTATAAACTAAGTTTCCGCGAATATGTTACTTTTATTAGCAAGGAAGAATCTATTTACATGAATAATAAATTCATTTATTTAACAACAGAATAACAATAATTATCTACATGAATAGCCATTAAATATTCTAGAAATTGGTAATGAAAGTACATAATAAATTTATATATATCTATAGAATCTGATTAGGGAGTACTGCTCCTTGAAGCAATAAAATGTGATCGAAGCTTTTGGCCGGTGTAGCTGTTTTTCGCGTAGACACAACCATTGGCAATCGCGTATCGTGTTTCGTTTCACCACAAATGTCATTAATTTGAAATGTTGCCAACGATGATATAATCGTAGGTATAGTGATTTGATACTCTATACTGGAGTTTTTGGCGGGATCTTGGAATGCCATGTAGTGGTCTTTATATTTTATCCATAATATTATGTTATTTGGCTCTATACTGCTTAATATTGGTGGTGCTTTACGTAATATAATTTGGTTATTGTGCACAAGTGAAGTGGATCGGAAATAATACCACGGAGCATGGATTCTGACTTGCCACAAAAACTCCCAGGAATGTTCTAACAAGATGGTCACCATCTTGTTAGTTCATTGAAATTATATCAAGAAACTTGTAACATCGTTACCCACTTGACAATGGCAGTAATAGTTTACTAGAAGACTGGTTGCCAAAAATAAAATAGAAGAAGAAGAAGATACACTATACTTATGCCCATTTTATATTATATTGATCAATTATGTTTTCATAATTTGGTAATACATAGGAAGCATAAAAAAAAATCCGGAACTGGCCACACACATTAATAATATTTAAAAGCAAATTTCGATATTTGAAAATGGAACTCTTTGGCTTTAAAATGCACCTTGTTTCATCTATTTATCACTTGTTTTTACATTTTGGCGTCATTTTGAATATCACGTGTCTACGTTACCATAGAGTTAACTCGTGAAAAATTTCGTGTTATAATTTACTATCGGGCCCGGCAGACGTTGTCCCGCCCTGATTATAAAACAATCCTTGACAAATTATACACCAAAATGTTCCTCATGACTCACTTTATGCACTGGTGAAAACCGCATGAAGATCTGTTCAGTAGTTTTTGAGTTTATCGCGAACAGACCGACGCGGTAGAGAACTTTGTTTTATACTATGTAATGATTACGATCTAAAGTGTAGTTTTTCACGTCTGCAGAATGCCGCTAGTCTTGAAACTGCTTTCGGCAATAAAGTACTATGCAAATCCACTGTTTGTAATTAATTTGCAGAATTTTAACGTCATCCTCAGTAACGATCTCAGTGAGACAACAAGAGGCTGTTGAGAAGTATGAAAAGCATGTTTCTGAGGTCAGTAGTGACACAAATTATTTCAAAATCGGTTTTCTCGTGGGAAAAGCTATAGTAAAGTATAATCTTAGTATTTTTTCATATTTATTTTGGGTTTTTTTAGTGCACCTCACATATTATGTAGTGAAATAAAGTTAGAATTAGTAAAGTGAAATTAACAAAGTAGTTACATTTCAGTTTACACTGGAGTTAAAGGATTTCGTGAAGCGTGACTTGATTTTCGTCATAATTTTTTTTCAACTGAAAAAACTAGCATATTACATTGAATATCGAAGAGCAATCGTTTTAGACGGTCTCAAATTCCTTGGCTTGAATAACTGATTTAGAATCGCATATATACGCATGACGAAGCGACAAAACCGGTAAAAAAAAATCGTACCTCGTCTGTCAGAAGCGGGGTCCATCTCGGTTCGATATTGTATGGTACAGCCACCTATATAAGTGTCACCCGATGGGGACAAAACTTTAAACGATCTAAGAAGTATGCATATTATGAAAGCCTTGGTATTTAACCAGGCTCGTAACCAATGTAAATTGAGATGTTATGGAAGATGGTACGTCCAGCCAAGAAATTCTAATTTGAATTCACATCTACACGTTTCAGTAACTTTACTTAGAAGGTAATTTCATAGGTCAATCCCAAATATTAACGAGTTAAAATCTTCAGCCATACAATGTATAAACAATGTTATAACACAATAAAAAAAACCCGCTCAAACATCAAAAGTCATAATAGTAAAATTTATAACAACGCTAGAACTGTTACATGACTGAAAATAGGCACCATTAAAGAGTAAAAGCATTTGGCAAAGTTAGCACATTTATATATTTTTTCATATGTAACTCGCCAAATTGCCAAATTTACAACAGTATCCAATACGATATAATAACGAAAATATGCTTTCAAGCATATTACATAAAATATAGAATGTTAACAGAACTACATATATTCAATGGAAATTTTAACCGAAAAAAATATATAATGTTGAAAAATGAAACTCATAAATCGAAGAGAATATTCCGTGGCTCGGTATTCGGAGCGTTTCGTTCAGCTACAGAGCAAAATAGTAGAAAGGAGCGGTATAAAAGCTTTACCCTTTTCTAAAAACACGTAAATAGAAACGCAGAGCGTTCGTTCCGTTCGGTTCAAGCCGGGCGGCGGCGGTGGCAGCGCACACACACGCTGCCCAGATACATACATACGGGGAATAAACGACATGAAATGGAAAAAAAGACTTAAATATGTATGAGTGCGGGTAAATATATAAATGAGTATATAGAGGCGTTTATATAAAATAGATGGAGCAGTGCGAGCGGACGGCTGTTCTCCGTTCAGTCGCGGCCGATCCTCCCAGCCGCCCGACGCGCTCTCATCTCAGTCGGTTCGGCTCATCTCAGCGCTACATCGTTTTAGCGCAAGTTTCACGTTTATTAATACTACGAGTAAATATCTAATTAATTCACACAACTTTTTAAGAACAACTTTTAAAGTGTGTCTGTGTTAAATTACTCTTTTGTAATGAGATTGTTAACCGGAAATTTTCTAACTTAAGATTGGGTAAGTGTTTGTGAACTTAACAAAAGTTTATTAAGTAGTAAATGAGAACAAATTTATAACAATGAAGTATTGTTTTTACATTTGAAATTAATTTTAGAAACGAAGTGTATAATTTATATTGTTATGGTGGAACACAAATTAGTATTTTAATTTAAAACAAATCAAATAAGTTATTGTTATTTTTTTTTTATAAAATTTTTTTATTTGCTGTTACTCAAATAAATGGAGAAATATTATATTATCTAACCAGTAGTTCAGTTTGTATTTCATTCAGGTTTCCTCTGAATTTATTCAAAATTCCTTTGTATACAGTTTTTTCTATAAGACAGATACGGTAACAGTTAACAATTTAAAAGGAAATTAAAGATCACTATAGTATGTATGTAGTATTTTATGCATTGCACATCTATGTGACAATGTTGTAAGCTCCATTAATACTCCGTCCGGAGTAAGTTTGTATTGAGTGCACATATTTGTAGCAAATGAGTATTTATTCATATTGTATCTATTTGGTTGTTTCCTATAATATAATATGTAATCCGTCCTAGCGCAAACAGCTAACTGTCTGTCTATTCGAACTAGTTCCTATAATTAGTTAGGTACGATTACTATTCTCTTAATTACAATGAGGAACGCAATATATTGTTTCCATTTGTTTGGACCGCGGGCTTGTTCGACTGACAGTTAAATTAGAACCGCAAACAAATGAAACATTCACAGATGATGTTACGTTTAATTTGACATTAGATTTTTTTTTTTAATAGATTCCATTAAAACAAATGATGGTAATTCTTTTTCACCGAGAACTACAACCGGCAACTAATAATGTTTTAAATTTAATTTAAATCTATTAGTCGTAGGTTATATTTAAATATAATATATATTAAAATTAATAATAACACTTTATTTAGCAATAGTTAAGTATAAATTTAGTTTCATAGTTGTAGAACTATTCATTAGAATTTATGTATAAATTAGATAATAACTCAATTTAAATCTTATCAAGTAAATGAGAAGTTAATGGAAATAATAATCTAAATTTTGTAATCGGAAAGCCCTGGTTTATTTTGTCACATTAAAAAAGGTAAAATGTATAAAACGATACGGTTGTAATAAATAATTTGAATCAATAATTTTAGTACTACTTATACGTTTCCAGGTACCGCTAAATGAACCTTTGTGACTATTCAATGAGATTCAAATTGTTTATTGAATATTTTCCTATTTCGTAATAATTTAAATCATCGTGGTTATTATTATTCCTAGGCATTCGTTTGTATTTAAAAATGTCTATGTTTTAGGGAATTACAAGTAATATAATTTTGTTAATACCAGTAATAAAACATTACAATAAATATGTCTTAGCCGGTGTGCAATAAAATAAGAACACATTGAAATAAAAGAAAAATTCAGAGACCTCCGGTTTAAAAGCCCATTGAAGATCATATGAAATTGAATTCAGAGGTAGCTATAGTAACAGATGACGCATTCCCGAGAGGTTTCATTCCACTTTGATACTCATTTCAACGGAATAACTTTATTAGGAGCGAAATATTTTTTGATATTCTGCGGTAATATATATTTATTTTTTGAAGTCTGTATGAGTATTACATAAAAAAATTATCTAACAGGCTAAGTATGATACATATCTACGTATTAGTATTATAGTCTTAGCAGAAACAATGTTTTTTGTTATTATAAGCAGTTCTATTAATATTATTGCTGTGAGTATATTACGACCTATTTCTTTGTTCTCGTTGACCACTTTATATTTGCGTTAGTAAGGATATAACATATTAAGTGTCTCTAATTTTATAAAACTATTTTATTAATTATTTGCATCTAACCAACAAGCCTTAAGTAAATGGCTCTGATAAGTAACTTTCATTATCCCTATGTGTATGTATTTTATAAGTCATAGAGTCTTTACAACATGACAAAAGGAGTATTCAGAGACCATAGAACAGTTAAATAAGTAGTGTAGTTAAATAAAATAGTGTAGTTAAATAACTACAGTAAAGCCCAAATACCAGAGCATGCTGATGGGATTACCCACGAGATAGTAATTTTAACATACTTTTTGTACATACTACTCAAAATTTATACAGTTCAACAGTCTAGTGGAATGATCTTTAAATCTCTTGTGGTATCAATAAATTGCTTTTAAATATATTTTTTTATTTATTTAATGTACCTTCTGTTTAACTGTTAACGCCGGAAGTATAATCTTCACTGTTTGTCCATTGACTTGTAAAATTCAAATAAAATAAATAAATAAAACAACCAAATTTATCAATCAACATCCAACTCTGATAACGATCCTAACTAATATTATAAGTCATCATCCTTACCCTTATCCCATCTAAGTAGGGTCGGCACAACATGTTTTCCTTTTCCACTCTCCACACATTTTTTTTTCACACTATCCATCCATACTTTTTTCGGTCTTCCTCTACTCCTATATCCATCCACCATCTTACTCAAAACTTTCTAGTTACATTGTATTTTGTATGTTGTACATACAATTAATATTATAGGTATGACGGTGAATTTGTTTGTAATGCTGTCACGATTTAACTTAACATTTGTGGTTTCATTGATCAACATGAAATTTTGCATACACGTTGCCAGAGGTTCAGAAAAAGATATAATAGGGTTTTCATTCATTACAATATTACTATTCCCGACAGATAGATAACATTTACGTTAACACAAGCGAAGCTAAATGCTAGTCTTTTTATGTTAATGTTCACTCGTGCTATATAAAAGCCTGAACATAATCTATTAGAATAGATATTATGTATTGTTACATATTTTATATTTATTGACAAGACTCTTTTTAAAATTACCTGAATTAATGACCTTTTCTTTATTTCAGACTCGGAAAAGATGGTGGCAATCCTAATTGTAGCTGTATTCGGTAAGTTCTGTTTGGTTTATTACCATTGTTGATATTACTATCTCTTTAGGTGAAGATAAAACATTTCAGTACCTTTTTCTTCTCTGTTTTTTAACCGATTTTCTTTTCATTTCTTTCGTAGCAACTCTCGAGCTTTAGCGTCAATAATACATAAAAATTGGGAACCGTTTTTAAAGTTATACTTCTTTATTTCCTTACAAACGTCGAGTTGAAGCCTTTGTTACGTCTTTATGTCTTTATACTTCACGATCAACACTTCCGTAACTAATCTATATTATTTGTTCACTCTATTGCACTCTAACAATATAATTAATTTTAAAATTAATAAATGATTGTCGAATTTATTAACATATTTTCTAATATAAATTTAGTTGTCTTATTATGTTATAACAAACACAATTAAACATCTTACCGGTTAGATACGTTCATGACAAACAATTTGGATTTAATTTTAAGAGTTGAATTTTGAACTCGCATTTCGTTAAATACATTAAAATACACTATAGAAAATATCTCTGTTTTAAAATAATTATGTTTAGTTTCTTTTGGTCAATATTTTCCACGTTCTCCTTGAAGCTCATGTCATGAGCAGAGGTCTCGTTCGCTTTGAAAGCAATTTATTTTCGGGAACATTTTGTGATAATGACGCAGCGCTATTGACCTAATTTGCAAGCAGTTTTTTTATTATTTTTATATGGCGTTACCCAACTATATGAGAGTTTTATTTGTAGCGAGAATAATGTGTTAATCTTAGTAGAAACTTTGAACATGTAAGAACTTTGTACAGTTATAAGTTTAGTTAAGTGCTTAAAAGTAACTATAAATGAAAATAATTTTAAATTACTTATTTACACTGTGAATATAAACAGTTAAGGTTATTCGTTATTAAATTGTTTAGTTTTTTTTTTGACTTAAATATGGCTTTTGGCCTTACGGGCCTTTATAGCTTTAACGCACTTTTTGGGCGAGTACATATGGCAATCAGCTGTATAGCAATGACCTTAAAGGGACACTTGCTTCTGCTTCTGCTATTGTCTTAAATACTATATCGCGTATCGATGTAAACTATTCCTGTACGCTATTCTATCCACACCTACCTTCAAATTTGCTTCACGAGCCGTACACGTATTTTGAACCTAACAATTTGGCTAAAGCTAGGCAACCAAAAAACTATATGGGAAACAAATTATAAAAATTCTTCCATGACATGTGTACTTAACGTATGTGTGCACGTATATGGGATGATCTGTGTTGTGTATGATGAACTAGTGAATATAGTGTACCTGTATCACGCTAACAGCGCATTTGAGGGCTCCACTTCAGGAGTTTGGACTAAGGCATGAGACGCTTCCGAGGAGGGTCGCGACGAGTGTACGAGAGCGAAATTGACCACCATACCACGTCGGCGCCATCCTTGGTTACGCGGGCGTGGGTGTGAACACGCTCTGTCTAGAGAGATGGATGGGTATGAATCGTTCGCTGCTCTTATTTTATCGAGGGGGTCGGTGAAGATATATTCTGTTCGTCTTATTCAGTTACCTTTACATAGAAGATAGATACTTATAGTATATACATAATTGTTGTAACATTGTTCGTTTTGCTATAAAATAACGCAGTAAAAACTCATAACGACCCATCTCTGCTGAAAAATATGGAACAGGGGGTTTTGATTATAACACGTGAAATTTGTTCCTCAGAATTACAATGAACACCGTAATATACTTGTTTTTCCTAATTTTTACAATACTATGATAATAATCATAGCTCGTAGTATTTTGTACCAGATGTAAATTTTGTTACTTACTTAATTTCTTCAAACTGTAGTTCGCTGTTTAAACGGATATAATTCTATAAAAGTATTAGTTAAATGTCTTAATAATCGGAAATGTCGTAATTGGTAGTGTTCCTTATAATAACGGTATAATATAATATTCAGATATAACCGATAATAATGTTATTTTAAGCGATATCACATACTGGTCATGTAGTCCTTTTTACTTATGAAGATCAAAACCACTGGTTCGGAAAACAACCCAGTCAACAAGAAGAACAGGAAAGAAACTTGATCGGGTTTATCTTTTTGACGTACATATTTTATGATACATTAAGTTACAATCGTTTTTAGTGGATGCAGAGGGAGGGTTTTTAATTTCAGACATCACCATCGTTACTGTATTGATTCACCCTAGAATAGCCTTTTGACATCAAAGCCCGCTTGATACGGCGCGGCGCGGCGTTTGAACTTAGAGTCCGGCAGATCAGTAATATGCTTTGGGACTTTGTTTTCAAATATATCTATATATATAGATATATAAATATATCTATATCTTACCTATGTTATAACTCTATAACCTAAAAAACGGTTACTAGTCTTACTGAATCTGAAAAAGGGATGACCAGCTAGCGCACTTTCAAAATTGTTGAGACAAATATTAAAAAATAGTGTAGACTAAATAAGCAGTCGTGTAATTTGTTTTACTAAATTATGAGGATATTAGAATATTAAAATCATTTTGATCTATTAAAAGGGAATGCACCGTTTACTTTTTTTAAACATGTTCATCATACAATTTTCCTATTATGTAAATACTAGTCTTTATCGCGGTTTCGCTCGCGTTAATGTAGATATGTGACCTATCTCTAAGGAACCTGTGGCCCTGACCACGTGTATTGAAATTTAATAACGATCGGTTCAGTACTTAAGGTGTGAAAGCGTAAATAAACAAACTCACATTTGTCTTTATCATATTATAGTAAGGATAAGGATGTTGTTTTGATTCGTGATATAAATAAACAAATCCATATCCAAAATCCTTAACTTCTCCTATACGAACATGTGTGCTCATTGAACATTTATAATGAATAATTTAAAGCGAATAAACGGCTAATTAAACCACTGAACCCTGCACGTACACCGATAACATTAAACAGGAGTAGAGCGATCGTTGCCGACAAATTGCCTCTTCATGCGGTACCGGCGTTTCATATTTCTGAACGAGAAAACAATTTAGCGGCGCTAACGTTTTCATAGTTGGTTTTTTAAGGCTGAAATTGATGAAATATTTATTGACATAAAAAAATGGGAAATGATATTATAATTAACAATTTTTGTATTAATTTAATTATACAACTAGATTCACGTTATTTGAATTAACAATATTATATGTTCTTAAACTAAATCAATAAAAAATGTATCGTTTCAAAAAATACCCATCCATTAGAGACACTATCAACTGTTAACGTTCTGTTATTTGCAATGATTTCCTCTTTTACCATAGCTTAAACTTTACATTGCACATAAAACATTACTGCAATATTTTATTTGAATTTAATTTAACTATCTAATTCTGACTAATACATATGTATTATTGTTTATCACGCTTTCACGACTTAACTGCTCACTCAACTGACTATAACGAAGTCTTGCATACACATTCTCAGGTATATAGAAAACGACATAGGATACCTTTCACTCAGAAAAAAATCTATTATTCCCTAGGTACTGATCAAACCTACATTTACGCAAGTAAAAGCTAGTAAAATATAAATCTACTTCAAATGGATTATGCTCTTCACTAAACTGTAAGCTTTAGAGAGATCTGAAGTCTTATAATTTTTATATTGTTAGTATATTTATTAAGAATATTATCTTTATTAAAATGAAATATCTAAATATTAATATCAACGGACATGCGAATAAAGCGACCGACTGACTAGAGTTAACCGCAAATTTGAAACTATTGTGAAACCACAAATGTTAATACTCCGAATCCCTTTTATAGCTTATGGTTGAAGTCAATACTTTTAATAATGTACTTGGAAGGGTCAACAAAATATCATATCTTTTTACACCGTCAGAAATGTTGCATAAGTAGCAATTCTCACAGGAGAATTCACTGATAGGTAACATCTATTTGTAACGAAATTCGAGTAATCAGGAGTAATAAGCAATACGTATTATGTAACAGATCGATGTTGACTTGTCGGCAGCTGTTGACAAATTATCTTCCGGAATCGCGGGCGTAACATGCATTGCTACATTCTGAAAAAATGAGCTCCCATTATTTATTTATTTGTTTTGTTCTGTCACAGTCGACAGTTTATTATGATGGCAAGGTGTAACGACTTTCAAATTTTATCACAAAAAGAAAGTAAATCTTAAAATGTAAGTACCTACTTTTTTATCTTTAATAAAAGGGACGGCTCTCGTTTAATATAATATAAGGTTTGGATGTAAAAAAGTTTTAACCAATAGATTATCAAAGTAACACTGTAAATTCTGCTGATTTTGAATAATTTGACAATACAGTTTTATTATATTTCATAAAAGTGAGGTTATGTAATTACTTCAAACAAACGACAAAGCAAATGATTTTTGAAATGAAATTGGTATGTGTTATGTTTTTAGTTATGTATACTGCATTTATGACCTGGGATGGTTCTAAGAAATTCACTAATCATTGTATAGCAGTACGAAATTATGAAATGAATGATCTATAAGACTACAGATTTAAGGTACTGAGTATTGAATTGGAACACTAAATTGCCATATATCAGCATAGACTAAAGATATAGCGACTAATCAACAACAATTCAGAGAATATAAATCTTCAATCGATTTCTAAACGTCGGTCAATTCTAGGGTTTATTCTTACTTTGTATAAATGTGTATTTTAGAACCTAATATTATAATTATTATGAATGATAATAATTCAGTCTATTGAAGTCGGGACAAGAAATACTCATTTCCTTTATTGACGTTTATTATAATTTAGCCACAAGAAGTTATACGATGGACTTTAGTGGTTTTACCAAAAGCTTCGGTTAGGGTATTCGGCTTAAGCAAACATTTGTGACCAATCAAATGTTGGTCATACCGATTTTTTCAGTTATTTACCTTAGTTTCTGATAGCTACATAAAACTTTAAATAAGTACATTATTACATATTACAAAACAAAGTCCTCTGCCCCGTCTGTCTGTCTGTTCGTGATAAACTCAAAAACTACAGAACGGATTTTCATGGGGTTTTGACCAGTAGATAAAATGATTCACGAGGAAGGTTTAAGTATATAACTTGTCAAGGTTTTTTTTATTATCAGGGCGGGACTACGACCGCCGGGCCCGCTTGTAAAACATATTTTGAGATTATGAAATTATATTCGTTGTTTTTTTTAAATATTATTATAAAATTGTTTTTTTATTACAACATAAAACCCTATCAAGACCGAGCATTTATCTTGACTAATATTATACATAAAAATATGATATGTTAGTTATGTGTTCGCGCCTGTAGCAGGTAACGTTTCGTAAAATATAAAATTTTGCGTACATTATACGTACGTACATACATAATTATACGTACACCATTTTAAAGAACCTATCATTACATAGTATAAAACAAAGTCCCCTACCGCGTCTGTCTGTCTGTCTGTTCGCGATAAACACAAAAACTACTAAACGGATTTTCATGCGGTTTCCACCAGAGGATAAAGTGATTCATGAGGAAAGTTTTAGTATATAATTTGTCAAGGATTTTTTGATAGTCAGGGCGGGACAGCGTCTGCCGTGCCCGCTAGTTCTATATGAATAAAGTGATGCGGATTTGTCGTTAGGCGCCGCGCATCACTCAAAACCTATTGGATATATTTCGATCATTTTTTTTAGTTTTACTTCTTAGTCACTTGTTTCTTATATGAGAAATAATTATCACGATAGCCTCATTTAATAAAACTCCACTAGTTTAAAGAAACTATGAGATTTATAAAAACTACGCGGTCAATGATCTCTTTTTTTTAATGCTGGCAATCGGTCTGGTGCTTATGTTTTTTCGCCTGCACATTAAGCATATTAATGAAATAGTAAAGGATACAAACAAAGTCGCACGTATCAGCTAGTTTTCAATTATTTGTTTATCTTTTATTTAATCTTTATTCCACATTGTTTCATAGTCTTGCTATTAGTCCATGAAGCATTTTAAATATGTATTTTGTATTATTTATTGTTTCTGAACAAAAGTTTCAATTTCGTGTCCGTACCAGATACTACACGTGGATGAAAATAATTTAATTTTAATGAAAACAATTATATAAATCTCCAAAGCTCATTTTCTGTTGTAGACAACATTGTGACCCGCCTCCCCGTTCCCTCATTAGAGTTTTAATTGTCTAAAATATGTTTAACATTTGTTTTTCCTCTCGGTTGCTGTGCAAATGTCGGGTCGTTACCTTTTTGTGTTATTTTTCCTTTTATTCATCAGATTTATTCTACCTTCATGCAGTTTAAAAATCCTTTCATTTTGTTTTCAATACATATTAAAAATATTTGAAGTGCTTTTTTTTCATATCATAGGAGGCAAACGAACAGGTGGGTCATCTGATCTTAAGTGATCCACCACCAGCAACACCAGAGGAGTCGCAAGTGCGTTGCCAGCCTGTGTTGGTGGGGAAGGGGGGAGCGGGAAGGAGGAGGGAAGGAAGGGAGAGGGGGAGGTGGGCCTCCGGTGCTCTCACTGACCGAACGAAATGCAGCAATGCAAGTGCTGTTACTTCACGTTGATTTTCTGTGGGTCGGGTGGCAGTATCCCGGACGAGCTGGCCCGTGTATGCTGAAACCAGTTATAGCTTCTTGCTTTTAGCGTAGTTACTTTAGAGTTGTATCAAAGGACTAAACAGAGTTTTGATATTTTACTAACAGATAAATAAATAAGTACGAGTAATAATATAATAGCGTTACAATTGGCAGAATATTATTAGAATACTAAAACTATAATTAATGAAAACTGACAGTGGAATAAAATATATCTATTTTATGTCTGTTCCAGTGAATAACTTATACTATTGTTACAGTTGTTTATTTATATCTGTGAGTTATTTGATAAAATGGCTATAAAAATGTTTAAAATCTTTTCGTTATTAATAATTTTGAAGTAATCTTGCTATCGTCTAAAGCTATTAAGATAAATCTAGTTTACCTGCTATAATTTTATAAATATTTCCCGAGGTTGCAACGTGCATGTGGCCAGTAATTCAATATAGTTTGAACGTGAAATGTACGGGAAAATAGGAATTTGCTCTGATGAAATAATGCCTTACCTCCGAGTAGGTAGGAACGTTTAATAAAAGGAGTAATATAAAATTCTGTTATATGTGAATGCGTAGACTACGTAAGACATTGTTTGTTGCAGGTTTCATTTGGTTATTTGGTATAAAATACAATCATAAAAATAAATCGTAGTATATTTAATCAATAATGGGTACATAATCCCTAGATTTTTTAAGTGGAAAATGCATCAGTGGCGATGAGCTATTAAAAAAAATGGTAGTGGAAAAACTTATGGGTTCGCATCATCGATGACCTCGATATTCTCGTGACGTATCGCGCTTGTGCCAGATATTACATATACTTGACTGTATCATATATACGTGTCTCAATTTTTGGATGGGTAGAATATTGTGATTTCGCGTCACCGACCATCAATGATGACGTCAACATGCTCGTGACGGTTTGCGCTTGCGTTAGACTAGCGACGTGTAGTGACCAGATTAGGCCCCCCTCGGCAGCGGCTCAAGCCAAGGTCCTTTCCCTCGGCGTGGAGCACTTGAGTGCATTGCTCGCGCGATACAATGACACAAAATCTTACAGCACTGCGACAACATTACACATATCACCTCCACACACGTGCACGCATACACGCTTACACATGAAATTGGAAGGGTTTTATTTTTTCCCTTATCAAATTGAAATAGTTTAGAAAATTATCCGATACGAAATATATACAAGAGTTGTTGAGGTATGTATGCTTGGAGAGCGCCGGAGGACCAACTCCCCTACCCTTCCCCTTTCCTCCCTCCCCCCTCCCCCCAAACACAGGCTGGCAACGCACTTGCGACTCCTGTGGTGTTGCAGGTGTCTGTGGACGGTGGTGACCACTTAACATCCGGTGACCCACCTATTCGTTTGCCTGCTATGATATATAAAAAAAAGAGAAATATACTCATTTTTTTAGGATGAATGACATCCTAAACCCTTTACATTTTTTTTAATATACACAATGTAAAGGGCGTGCTTAGCTATATTTTAATGAAATAAAATTTATTTTTATATAGTTGCAATATTTTCGCTCTATCCATTCTGTTGTAACTGTAGAGCAACAACTTCTATAATATTCAACCGATCACCAAAAATATCTGTGTGACTTTTTTTTATACCGCGACGGTAGCAAACAAGCATGCGTGCCGCCTGATGTAAAGCGGTTACCGCAGCCTATTGACGCTTGTATCATCAGAAGTGTCACAAGCGCGTTGCCGACCCTGACATGTAAAATATTTATACAATACTAGCGGACCGGGCGGACGTTGTCCTGCCTTGGAAACAAAAAAAATCCTAAAAGTCGATCGCAGCGCCACCTGCCGGGTCCAATTGTGAATCTAAACCATTCTCGAATCTCCACGAACACACACAAAAAATTTCATCAAAATCGGTCCAGTCGTTTAGGAGGAGTTCAGTCACATACACACGCACACAAGAAATATATATATTAAGATATATTTTGTTTTATTTTGCAATAATCATGTTAATTTAAATTAATTACAATTAAATGAATGAATTTTGTTATAACGTTATTATAACAATCGTGCGAGGATCCGTGGGCCTATCTAGTATAATATTTAATTGAAAGTATTTTTGTCATATAGTAAATTAAATACTCTACGTCAATCTTCTATGTAAGAGAAGACTAGAAATTATAATTTTGAGATCAAATTGTCTTGGTTTATTTCGGTATGATTTTTTAAATTATAATACCGTGTTACGTAACAATGAAATACGACTCTAAACTTTACTCGTAGATTTCAATGTACATAACATAGCGTAAGTTTTGTATATCTGTATATGTGGAGATATATTTAATCCAAAAACATCGGTAGGTTGAATCTTAACAATTCACGTAGACATAAAGAACGTTCTCTGAATTTTTATTCGAACCTGGAATCGAATGTAGCAAATATTTACGTAAGGTATTGATTTATTCACCATGGCCGCGGCACGGCAGTCTGCGCTACGCATAACAATAGCAACATCCGCGGTACGAATAATCGGATATCATTTTTTCTAGTTGGCGTGATGTAAACAGATGACCGCGGGTTCAAAGTTCTCGTTTCCGCAGGGGGCGCGCCTGATGGAAACAAAAGACGCTCGTTTCCTCCGGCACACCGCGCGGGGTCGCGGGACCGAGCTTGCAGCCCTACAATGGAGGCATTGTTTGTGATCGGTGACAGGAAAAACTCCGACCTCCGTGTTTCTGTGCATTTTTTATTTCTATCCTTAGTCTGCTTTCTCTTTTCCCTGTGAATAAAATCCTTTGAATATGCTCGGAGGAAATCAAAGTCGTTATAAAAACACTATCTTTGAGATATCTTGCTTATATAATTTTCATTGTTCTTCATTTTTTTGCAAGCGCGTTGTAGCCTTTAGGCTTATATAAAACTAACTAATAACCGCGAGTTCGTCTGTGTTGTTTATTATCTTATCTATACGTTTTATGTACAGATGAAAAAATATAAAAAATGAAAGCAAATATATCTTTGCTTACAAAATTGCTTTAGTCTTTTGAAGTGCTTAGAAAAATTATAGTTTCCTAAACCTTTATACTAAATGAAGATATCGTGATATAAGTTTCCTACATATAGACAAAGTATCTAAAAAAATTGAGCGAAATATATCCAGTATTGATTTCGCGATGCGCGAACAACGCTATTCAATTTTCAATTTATTTATATAGATTGTAGGAGTAAAGCATGTGATGTTGTTGGTACAGTGTTTTTATTCTATAAAAACTGAACATGCGGTGGCTTCCAACTGTGTAATACAGTGGTCAGCTACCGGCGACCGGCGACCGGCTGTTGTATATCCACCGGATGAACTCCCCTCCATCCCGCACCCCGTCTGAACCTTTCCGGTCGCACTCGCCTCTCAGGAATCCTTATTTACCCGTTTTTCCTTATCAAGGCGCACCATTCGCAACACATTACGTAGGATCTTGTTGGTGAAATTGAGGTAGCTCCATATCTATAAGTAGGGCGGGAATACGGGATTAGGGTATTGTTTGGACGCTATAGATTTTCGTAGGAGCTCATATATTTCGGGCGTCAGGACCTCTTTAACAATGGTTTGGGCGTGATCGTTTAGTCTATTAATGTTCTATTCTGGTATATTTTATTAGGACTATTTCTTTGTAGCTATACTAAGGACTAAATTCCTTCTATATATTTTTTAGTTCTATATAATTTTGGTATTATGTGGGTTATATACATATATAGGTAAATATATTTAATATATAATGTATTGTTTAATACATTACATAATGTTCATTAAAATGTATATAACACCGGTCAACACGATTTTTGGGTCTAACATCTACATGTTAAATTTTGGTTTCTCCTACAACAAAAAATAGGAAAAAAAAAATTTTCCGATTAAAGTTTGCTTTTGTAGAAACTAGAACAATTTTTCAATTTTTCGGCAAAAATTATTGATTTTTATATTTTTTCTACACTTACACTGTACATTATAATTAGAAAACATTTTTTTAGATACAAAAGTCATTTTTGTTCAAGATTTGTGATAAACAATAACATATAGATGTAAAATAACAAGAAACTAATGTCTAAAAGTGAATATTTTTCGTATTTCTTTATGCTCCTTGTTCTCCGTTCGTCCGTCCGTCCGTTTTCCTTGTTCCTCGGAGTAGGACCCCATGTTGTCTTTAAATTCGTTCAGATATAGTAGTAATCTTTTGTTTATGAAATAAATTAAATCATACTTATCGTCGTAAATCAGACCAAAGCAAACTTTATGAACTAAATATGAATATTTAAGTGTTTTTCAATGTCTAGAATCAGAATTTAAGCAAGAGAACAGAAACCCAAAAAAAAATTTGTTTTTGTTGAGCTGTGTAATTATTTTATACACCGTTTATTTTAATATAACAATGATAAAGCACTTAAATACGTTGTTGAAACTATTTACGCGTAATCGACATTAAAAATAATATTATTTCCATTTCCTATTCGTAGTGTAGAGTTCAAGTATATAACGTTCAAATGTTACATTTGCGATATGTTTTTATTATACGCCATATTTAATGTGTTCTAAGAGGTCGTACTAAATCATTTGAGACATTATTTGATAGTTTATTTATAAGTTTACGAGAGATGCTTGATTGTTTCCATCCCACGTTATGAAAATCTGAATTCTAGTGTATACTTTGATATACTTTTTAAAAAGATTATTCAACACCAACATAAGCGCACTATGAAATAACACATCTAATTATAGCTATACTCATGCGCAATTAACAACAAGATAAACCCTTGTAATGTAGTAAAATATCAATTACTGTTTTTACAAAAGCTTCATTTAAACAAATCTATATTTTTCAGATTTAAAAAGCGTATTCTGTTGACACCATTTTATATGAGAAAAAGTCAAACGGTGCCTGTGAATAACAACGCCGAAAAAACGTAATGGATTGGCCTCGATATTATAATTAATGTTTGTCAAGTTGTCACAATGAATTAGGGCAAAGGAAACTCAAAAAAACGTTCGGCTGAACCCTGTACTAAATTTATTCTATATTTATTTATTTTATATTAATATCAATCTGAACGGTTCCAAACTTACAGGATATTGCGTATTGATTAAAGAAATGAAATGCTTACAAGTATAGAGAATGATTGAAAGCATAAAAACTGCCCAAATATTTGTGAAGTGGACTAATTTATGTACTAACTTGTTGGCATTTACTATATGAATATGTATTTTCGATTAAAAATTAATTATGTTATCTACAAAACTTATAAACGAATTACAAAGAACATGGTTTTCTATTTACATTTATTCAACGTATATCGCCATATCGTGGCATATCCTCTTGGGACTATCCTGTATTTGGGCGCCTTATATTATTTCAATTTAATCGGCTGAGTGACTTAAGCGCTCGCCTTAGTAGTCCTGTAGATAGATAGATAGATTGATAAATAGCGTAGTCAGTTCGAAAAAAAAAAACATTTCCATTTAATAATAATTTAAAAAATATGTAATGTAATATATAATATATATATAATATCCATGTAAATAATTATATCGTCATTGTTCAGAATTATTCGCATCATACTAATGATATTCATAATAACATTTTAATTTTAATAAAGTTGTAAAAGACATATGTAGAAAGATGTCAAAAACAAAGCCAATATTACTACAGTGAATGCATACATACATTCACTCAGAACGAATGGTTAAAACGCGCTACTTATGAATATGTCACGCGGCAACCCCGCGGGGCATTGTTTCCAGAATTCAACCTCTGTGACACGGATGCTTGCCTTAAGTGTACCCTTTTAACTTTTTAATGGTCTCACATGTCGATATTATGCCCCTTTTCAATTATGTAACGTTACTGTTTAGGCGCCATTAAATACTTCTGAATTGTTTACGTATATGTTTACAAAACAGAAACAAAAGAAAACTGTATACATGTATAAATAACCATTGATATATTCATTAAAAAGTATTGCATGCCGAGTGCAAAAAGGATTAATTATATTTTTGTTATTGGCATTGAATATTTTTTAATTATATGTTTAGAAAACGTCTACAATGTGATTTATAATAAAACATAATAGTTTGGCCTTTTTGTTTTCCAAGTGGCGCGTAAATTCATATATGACTTTTTGTATTTGGAACAAATATAAATAATTGATATTAATTAGAGTTCGTTACCGATTAACCGGTCGCTACTTGGAACATTTAAATGTGTTTTTCTTCACATAGAAGATTTTTGTGCTATTTGTTTTATGTATGTATATATTTTACATATATGTGTGCATTAATATATACGTATATAGTTATATATATTCTAATATAATATTCTTATGAATTTATAATCTACAATATACTAGCGGGCCCAGGAGACGTTGCCCCGCCCTAATTATAAAAAAATTCTTGACAAATTATATACTAAAACTCAATAAACTAATAAAACTAATAAAAAACTCAAGAATCACTTTATCCACTGGTGAAAACCGCATAAAAATCCTTTCAGTAGTTTTTGAGTTTATCGCGAACAGATAGACAGACAAACAGACAGACAGACGCGGTAGGGAACTTTGTTTTATACTATGTAATGATATAAGAATCTAAAGAAAAGAAATTCACACAAATATTACTAGACGAAATTTAGCGATATTTGGTAGGGTAATAAAACCATTACATAAACATAGTCCCGAGTATATGTACATATATTATATTTTACATAGAAATTTACATATACTGGATGCTGTAGTGCCACACTGAGTTTCGGATAACACACTTATTCATAAAGCGTGAGGTGCGATGTTGAGTTTTACTGCACCTATAATTTTGTTAATCACTGATTTTATTGATGAAATTCCACTTGGACGTAGTTGCGAGCAATGCTAATTTGTATATCAAATATCATAAACGTTAAGATAAAATTGTGTTAGTAAATACTTTTAACGCAACCACTCAGTTCTGTCAAGCAGTCTAAATGATAAGTGCTACATATCATGCCAACCGCTTTCTTTAAGCACAAGAGTACACACGTATATAATATACTAGCTTCTGCCCGTGACTTCGTCCACGTGGAATAGTTGTTTTGGGCTAACGCTAACACGCAGCGGAAGCTCTCAAAAGAAGAGAAAAAACCCGATTTTGAAACATTCTTCAGTGGTGCTCCGCTCCTATTGATGTTGGTGTGATGATATATAACATATAGCCTTCCTCGATAAATGAGTTATCTAACACCAACATAATTTTTTCAAATCGGACCTGTAGTTCTTGAGATTCGCGCGTTCAACCATACAAACAAACAAACTCTTCAGCATGTATAGATTGTACTCAACTTTTATTATATTCACATAAGAGGCTACACCTCGACCACCAACAGATGTATATAATATATTAAGTAAGGATGTGATCGAAGGTAACATATTTGATTTGATAAAGGAACTGACATTCAATCGTTAACACACTAAGAGGTACTTTATGTTAGACGTTCTTTTCTTTTTCTTGAAGTTATTATCACATGTAAAAATCCCGAACAGTTTTCCGATCCTACGCAAAATAACCATAATATATGTAGAAATAACGAGGATATGACAGGGTTTTTGTGCCGCATCATCGGGTACGGTGTGAAATTGCAAATAATGGAGGAAAATTTGACTTAGCTTGAAGATCGGGGCCTACGCTCAGCAAATATTCTGCAAAATACGAGTATTGCTTTGGGATAAGTACGGTTCCAAGAATATATGCGATGTAGCAATGGAAAAACAACATTACGGGCTTCTGCGTGGGATTAGTACCTACTGAAATTATTTTTTATTCCTACATACTCTGTTGTGAATCTTATTCGCAGTCACTCTTATTAGCCAAAATAACTTAGGTAATTAAAAAAAATTAGGTATTTGTTGTCTTGGAAAGATTAATATTATGCAGACGAGTTATATATTACGACATTTTGTTTAGTATATTTTTTCCTATTGTGTTAAACCATTGAGATTGAGATGTAACGTAATGACAAACAAACTATCTCACAATTCTGATTCTTACAGTTACCATTATCTATATATATAAAAAAAATTGTGAAAAAGGTAATGAAAGTTTGTATGAAGATCCGTTGTTTTTGAACTTCAATACAGAAAGCAAAAAGAATAAAGAATAAAGATATCTTATATAGTCTGCTAAAAAGATACAAACGCAGGCAAAGTGCTACTATTCTATATTTGATTTAAACTAATTTTCATCCGCGTGGTAGAACAAAAATTCACATAAATGTCGTCTTTAAAACAGACCGCCAAACGCAATAAGTAAAAAGCTTTTATCATTAGCCAATTGCGTTAACCGCCCAATAAAAATGAAACTGCAAGTAAAGGATAGACAACATGTAACAAAAATTACACATTAAAGTGAATAATTAAAACATTTTATAAATACACAAATTTAAATCATTGAACAAATCATGAGTAAATGAAATTTGGAAAATTTGCAATATTTCAATGAAGAAGAATTTGGACACTGTAAAGGCTGTATAGAATTATTCCAGCAATTTCGAAGAGCGAGGCGAGTGTACTTCGGCCCACCTCCCTATATTCACGTCCCCGTGATTTTCAATGGACCCCGCACTCGTATTTTCGTCTCTTGTCGTCATCAGCGCAGAACGTATTATATAATATGATGTGAGGTACTTGTTACGCAATTTACTTTCAAATATCTACCTACATAATAACTCTTAATTGTGTTTACGAACAAGTAAATTAAATCTATTTTTTAACGAAAGTCGTATTGGTATTATGCTGTAATTTTTGTATTTTAGTTGTTTTGTTAAAATTTAACTTTCCAATATAAGCAGTTCCTATATTATTTAGCTAATATAACTGAATGTATATACTTAGGTGCCGAATTTATGTAGGTAATATTGTGGTCGTAACAATACTGTAATCCGTCTTCGATCTAAGATATTATTAAAGACCTGGGAAATTATTCATATATTTAGTTACAAGCTTCTGCTTGCAGCTTCGCTCTCCTTATTGTCGATTCGGTCTCTCATTTGGGAACTGTAAACTTTTCTGCGTGAAAGGTTTCCTTTACCTTCTCTGTGGCCCAGACAATGTGTATACATAAATTAATAACGATCGGCTGTGTAGTAATATAAAGTAATATTACTTTATAATATTTTATATAGACGAATAAATAATTTGTGCTGAATCCAAATAAACAATTAAATCGTCATTTTACTATACAACATCGAAATAAACAATTTTCTTCTGTTTGATCTCACATAAAATAAACTATATGAATGGCAAATCAATTATTATCGAGGAGATATAGGTATATGGCCTCCTTGGGGTTTAATTTTGTCGTTATTTTTAGATATAAGGTTGAGGATGTAAGAAACGAAATTTTGATTATATTATGTTACATGAAATGTTAAGTGTAGTTTGTTTTCGTTACTACTCAATCATTAAATGCATAACTTTTAAAACTGTTGTATTTTATAGGAATGAAGTCATAGATTATGTAACAAGTAATATTAATAATAAAACATCAGGTAATGTGGAGTATTTATCTTCAAAAAAGTTGTATATAAACTTTTGGCAGCATATATACAATAAAATGTTCACATGTGTAACATGATACATTGATAGTTTACTTGACAACAGACAAGAAGTATTTTTTTTTAATTCGACAAATCAGGCGTTTATAGGAAACTTGAAAATAGAAAATATCTCTCTAAGAAACACCCTGAACTTCTGCCACCACATTCGAATGTCAATAGAATAGGTATATAACTTACCTGCCAAAAGTAATGTCAACTTTTTCTTTCACAAGTAAGATATTCTCTATGGTTTTACGTGCTTTCAGAAACGCACACACTCAGGTTATTGAATGAAATTAAGTGGAAGTGAAATGTAGATAATTGGCAACAATATCTATTTCAAAGTTAAGTCAAAGGTTCTTACAAATATTGTAAATGTGAATGTCAGTTCGTTTGTTTGTTACGCTTTGACGCTTTAACTACTCAACCATAATGACATTTCGTATAAATGTTGCCAGCGGTACAGAAAAGGACATAGAGTACCTATTATCTAGAAAAATGTACTATTATTCCCCATTGATAGTTCAAATTTAAATGAACACGAGCGAAATCGCGAGCATTAACTATAGTACACGATGGATATCACATATGTTTTATAGAAATAAACTATTGATGCGTAATCGAATAACAAAGAAAATGTATTAATTATAAACGAAAATAGATATATTATGACAATAAAGAAAGATTGAAAAGTAATAGAAACTTCCCAAATATCTAAAAGCAATATCTTATTCGCCTTTTGCATTTCCGTCGGAAATTGATTTCTGTGATTCTTACCTTCCATTATCGTACCATTTCGCTGAAAGCTCCTCGGGGAGATTTGAATATTAGATAATATTATAAATGATACAACTGCTAAAAATATCGTATATAACCCAAAAATAAGGAATTTAGTACCTTTACCATTTAGTATTCATTTACTTTCTATTGAATACTCACCATACTTATTTTTATATACTTACAAATGATGACGTGTATTGTGATATAATACGTCTTTGACTTTACTCATAATACAGTTTTTTATTTTTATTTTGTCGCAGTATTATTGTTTTGTTTAGTACAATTAATATTATAAACCATGTAATTAATACAGTATTTGTGTTATATCAGTTTTAATTATTTATTACACAACGAATTAATTATTACATCCAGAAATAAATCACGAGTATTCATCAATATATATATTTTATGTGATTGGGGCCACACGTAGTTGCGAGTCACCTAATTTTTTTTTTATATCATAGCTGGAAAACGAACAGGGGTCACCTGATGTTAAGTGATCACCACCGTGCATAAACACTAACAATATCATGGAAATAGAAAGTGCGTTGCCAGCCTGTGTTTGGGGGTAAAGGAGGGAGGGGGAAGGGAGAGGGGAAGGGAGGCAGGTGGTCTTCCGGCGCTCTCTCTGACCGAACGAAACGCAACAATGCAAGCACTGTTACTTCACGTTGGTTTTCTGTGAGAGGGTGGCACTACCCCGGTCGAGCTGACCAGTTCATGCAGAAACCAATAATAGCTTCAGGTAAAATGGTAAGCGATCACCGTTGCTCATGGAAATCTGCGACATGACGGACACAGATGCTTTGTCGGCCTTTAGAAAGGAGAAGGGTCGTTTCTTGAAGATCTGCGAGAATTAATGAAAGAATGTAATTTAAAAGAATCTACGTACGTGGAAAAAAATACCCGCGAAAACCACAAAGTAGACAAACTCCAACCATCAAGATAACATGAATGGAGTTTCGATTTGTGGCGAGTTCGGTAATGGAACTCAGCTTCCGGTAACAATCCGAACAACTCTTCGGAACACTCACCGTAGTAAAATTTGTAAAAGACGCAATATAACGCAATGTCCCTACGAAACGTCAAATTGCCAAGTCTTAAGGAAAGCCCCTTAACATTTTAACTGAAAGGCTTCAAAACTAAATATCATATTTACAGCCTGTAAATGATGAAATGTAACACGCCTGAAACTTCTGCAAGCTTTAATTCTAGATACTGTACAAGTTCAATTCTGTGAACGGGTAACTTTTACCTGTACTTCGGAATACTCATCTCATGTTCACGTCAATAATTGGAGCAGTTGTTCATGTGTACTTTTTTTTATTTTTGCAGCGGTGCTCTCGCCAGGTCCGCCGCATTGTTCGGGTTCATCCTCCACAACGCCCCCTACCCTGACCGCCCAACCACCCTACGCGAAACGGTTCGTATTTCTCATTGCTACTTTAGATACTTATAGGTTTTACTTTATTTATGTCCCCTATAAATCCTGGTAAAAGACAAATATCAGTGGAGTTGTCCGGTTTTATCACTGTTTAATAGTTTTTGGGGAACTAAGAATTAGTGTTGTAAATCTTCTACATATAAATCGACAAAAAGCTTAGTACCTTTTTAGTTTTCTTAGTTCCCACTGCAACACATTACACATACCACCTTCACACACGTGCACGCACACATGCTTACACATGGAAGTGGAAGAGTTTTATTTTTTCCCTTATCGAACTGAATTAGTTCAAACAAACGCGAAATATATATAAGAGCTACTGAGGCATATATGCTTGGTACATACATGTCTCACTAACGTATATACGTATGAATATGTAGCTTAGCTTAGGTTAATTCAGTTAGGTCGCGAATTACATAAACTAGGCCGTGCACCCTTGAACTAGTTGTCAAAATTAAATCGGCTGAGTGCCTTAAGCGCTCGCCTTAGTAGTCCGGTGAAGCTGTTAAGGCCTTACCAGGCCGATAGCTCTCTTTCTGTCTAGTAGCCATTGACGATCTTTAGTCATAATCAATATAAATTATAAAATGGTTTTTTTTTCGATGCTATGTACGAGTCCAAGCTTTTATTAATATATCTCTATGCATTATACTTCACGTAATTTACGCCTACAATCTAAAATATATGTACAACGATTAATACAGTTTTCACTATTTAGAAAAAGAAACAGGATGTATCGTAAAGACACACGATAAAAGTGAAACTTTTCTATTACTGGTAAATATTCTAATTTAAAAATAGAACAAATACCCAACGCCACGCGGTGTTCCCAGACGGTCACCCATCCAAGTACTGCTTAACTGCGATGATCGGACGAGAACCGTTATTTTCAACACTCTATCCGATACAGTGTTTAACCCCACCACTTTTCGTCACACAGAAAGGTTGCAGATCAGAATTTCAAAACCCTCCTATAAGAGATTTCACTTCAAACATCAAAAAGAAATATCTTCTTCTATCTATACATATAATAAGAATGTAAATCTAACGTGTCTGTGCTTTTCAGCCCAGAAAATAATAAAGCATATCCTCAAGTAAGATATAGTCTTGGTTTCATTAAAATAAGTTCACTCTATCAAAAGTTATTGAGTTTTAATGACGACGCGACTAGAGTGCGGGAGAAAAGTAGATGAGTGAATGGACTTAATACATTCAGATGATTTTATTTGTCATTGTTTTTTTACATTAGGTTCTAGGCGGACGCAGCCGCGGGCACAGCTAGTAGATAATAATACCTATATATTAACACGTGGACAAATAATTTTATTATTTTTATAATATTCCACTAAAAATTGGACATAAATGTATATATGTCATCTGTAACTAGTTCAGATAAATAAATATGAGAATATAATTTAATGTACCTACGGCTAAACTAAGCAATGCTTTTGTATGGTAACTGATAATGTATAGAATATTTGACACCACACACACACAGAACTTATATATGCCTATCATATAAAAGTTCATTTTTATGCGTCGATTGAACCACCAAATTTTATTGAATACTGACTTTTTCCCGCTGCTTTGCTCACGTTAATGTAGAATTGATATAATCCCCGGGTATATAACGTGTATGCAAAATTTCATGTTGATTGATTGACGAGTAGTTAAGGCGTGAAAGCGTAACAAACAAGCAAACTCATTTAGCATTTATAATATAGTTAGGGGTAGAGTTGTACTAGGATTAATGTGGTTCTTTTGTGTTTAGAAATATTTTTCAATTATTTGTGAAATGTAGCACTTGATCTTCGATTATTTTATTATTCTTAAGAGTTTATGAATAAAATAGTACATGCCATTAGAGTATAATGAAAAATCATAGTAATAGCGGTAGTGTGTCAAGCTAAGCTGAAGCTAATAGAATGGCGAGGTACCGTGTGCGAATGGGTATCGTGTGTAATATTACAGAAACCATTTGGAGCCACTTTTGACCCCGTAATAACTCAAAAACTATTTCACATAAACATGTCAAATTCGACTCATATATTGACACCTGTGAGATACATATGTCTTCCAAATTTTATAAACACACCTCAAACAGTTATTTACATATTAATGTCCAAATATCGTCATTTTTTTCAATGACCTTGGTCAGATCTTGGGCTTCAATATATTGTCCTAAGTTATAAGAAGAAATGATATTTTAAGTTGTTACATATAAATTTCAGGACTGACCATTGAACTTGGCACCCATTTAGGCAACCAAGGCAAATTTACAACCAAGGCATATATCATATTGAACTAGGCTCTCATTACACGTTTATGTTTTTGATGGTATTGCATTTTACTGTATAAATGTAAAAATATCGACAATCGTTTTTGGCAAAATTTAAATGATTTTTTTTCTGAGAATATACATAATATATCGTATTTATACCCATAACGTAGAAACAGAAATTTACATAACGACGGGGTGGAAAAGCCCTTAATCTTGCTTTTCATAGTAATTATGCCCGATCCATTGTTACGTTCACGTTCCTCCCCGCAGGTGTGGTATGCCGCTTCGAATAACGCCAATTTCGTCTTGCTGCACTTCTGGTGTTATGTTCCGATAATAGTGACCGACGCCTTAATTACCATACCGTAGTTACAATTTAAAGACGTGGTGGTCGAGTAGTTTTGACTGTGGAATGTCAATTTGATGTACAGAATTTCGAACAACGGCATGTAGCAAGGAATTTTCCGAAATTAACGTACATTCACTAATTGAAATCGATAACACTATCGACTGACAGTGAAGGAAAATATTGTGAGGAAACCTGAACCTGAAAATGTTCTTGTAGTACCACAGTATCTGAGCGATATAGAAGTGTGGATTTCTCGGAGTTTGAAATTGCCATTACGTTGTGGACTGGCGTGACCATTATGCCTGCACTTTCCTTTGGGAGGTGGCCTGTGACTCTGCGGTAGACTTCTAACAAGCATATATTGTGATGATGATAATGATCATCTTAATTACGTATTTCGCATGAGTGGTACATAATAGTAATAGTACTAGTTATAATGTAAGTCAAGTGTGCATTCACCTCTGTATACTCACTTGTAAGAAGAAAATCTTCTTATGATATTTACTCGTATATTGACGTAGCGTTGCGAGCGCTTAGTTTACGCCTGGAACATAATGTTAATTACCTATTGTGAAGCCGAAATTGATTAATTTCTGCTATTGCCTTGGTCTTAGTCGGTAGGATTATAGGTTATTATAGGTACATATTTAAAAAGTCGCTTTAATAATATTATCATAAAATATGTGTGTATTATATAATGAAAGTTCACATAAAATAATATAAACATTGTCTAAATAAATACTATTTTTAAAATTAAAGAAGACCACCTGTTTACAGCATTTACCAGTCACGAAACTATTTTCTAAAAATATGTTTCGTACTTTCTGCATTAAACTATCTCAAAAATTTGTGTCACGTGGTTGACCTTTATATTCTCGTCAGTTTTTATCCATTAAAAAACTATAATGAAAATTTGATTGCAGTTGTTTTAATTACGATTAAAACGCTCCAAAATGTAACGTGAATATAACCACATAAATCTTTAAAAATGTTTCTAAAGCCCGGAAAGCCAGTAGACATGTGTAAGCGTTTGGACGCACGTGTCCGGTGCGGCGCGACGCAACGTGGTTTCATTCGGCGAGGCAAAGGGATTCCGTTACGCCGGCTTATCTTGTTTCCGTTGATCCCGTGCACACGATTCGCTCAACGCTGGATGAGAAGGCGCCAGTATTTTTCACTTTATACCAGGGCTTCTTAAACTTTTGTCATTCACGACCCCATTTATGATTGCAAGTTTCTTGACGATCCCATACAAATATAAAAGAAAAATAAATTAATATTTTTTGATGATTTATTTATTAGGTAACAATATACATATGAAAATATATAGTTTTAGAATTCGTTTTGAAACATACAAAAATCTAAATCTCTCGCGACCGCAGAATTTTGCTACGCGACCCCGTCTGGGGTCGCGACCCATAGTTTAAGAAGTCCTGCTTTATACGAATCATAGAACAGAATTTATTCACAAAAAAAGTATTACAGAATCGGTTTATAAAACAACTAGCTTTTTCTCGTGGCTGTACTCGAGTTAATGTGGTTTTTGAAAAAAAAAAAAAACAACTCAATCAATTCGTTGATAGTGTAGCTTTCTTTACTTAAAAGAATTTAATGTATGTTAAGTTTATCCATTACAAACAAAAAATCATACCTTTTACTCTTTTTGTTTTATAATAGTCTAGATTATAGATGAGCAACGCAAAACATTAGCAAGAAAATAAACCAGTATATTATTACTATTTGGTGGTTGTTTTTTTTTCTAAGTTCACAAGTTAAAAATCTGTATAGCCAAGCAACTATAGGTGTGTTCGGGCAGCAACACTTGAGAACCAGTCCCTTTCTAGGTTTAGCGTATTTACCATTTCAGACCACATAATCTTTTAATATCAGATAAGACAAACGCTAAAACCTTTAAGTATTACGTAAGCAGAATTTATGTAATTTCAGACCGCCCCCTCCCCCTGGTCAGCAAAAGTAAGCAATGCTCTTACTCCGCCCCCCCCCCATGCTTACGTCAACATTTATCTATACCTGTTTCAGTTTAATAAAGAAATTTTGCTGTCGTAATCACTACCCGGACCTCCATCCCCTATGTCATCAAAAATAAGCAAATCAAGGATGCCCCCCCCCCATCCCCCCATCAGTGCTTACGTAATACTTGCATGGCCCCTAAAGTTAAAAAAAAACAATTAGATAAACCAATATGTTATTACAATTTGGGATATAATACACATGAAAAAAAAGTGTGTGTGTACTTATGTACACGCATTAGAAGTTATACTTCTTTGGCGTAACAAGATAAAAATCTTTTGAAAAATGTTATCTTTCGCCTTATTCTACGTTTGTAGAATAAAACATTTTTACAAAAAAAATAAACCGCCTTCGATGTGGAAAACTAATAAGGCACTAAAAAGCGAAAAATAACTGAATTATTAAATTAACCAAATTAAATAAAAAATATTGATATTCGCGCTACCTAATTATATATTTGAAGTCGATGCCAACCTAAATTCATATCACCTACATACAAAGTTTTGGTCCACTCTCGTGTCCCATGATTTATATCTGTATAGTATACATATTTTATTACCTGCAACAAATTTGTAATGCTGGTTGGCATCGACTTCAAATATGTAATTAGGTAGCGCGAATATCAATATTTTTTATTTAATTTGGTTAATTTAATAATTCAGTTATTTTTCGCTTTTTAGTGCCTTATTAGTATTATTATTATTATGGCTATGTGGTTAAGTTATACGCGGTAGAAGTAGGAGCGAGAGGTATACCAGCAAAATCTCTCTACAACCTTCTGAAGGACCTTGGCCTGTCGAGAACTGCAGTAATTTCTATTTTAGAACGAGTATCAAAGGCTGCACTAACAGGTTCCTACCAAATTTGGCTAGGCAGGGCGGGAAACTCGAGCAGTGAAGGTGAGCGTTGATGCGCATCTCAAAGGGGGCCTCTTTAAACCTACACCTGGGTCGCAAGTCCTGGGAACTGCTCTGAGTTTCTCCCTCTGCCACACGATGGACCCGGCACCCGCACGGTGAATCCATGGAAGGCTAAGAAGTTCGTCTCTCTTCACATCGAAGGCGGTTTATTTTTTTTTTGTAAAAATTTTTTATTTTTCCATTTTTAGTGTCCATAAATATATCTGGTTTCTAATGGGTATAATAAATCGGTTCCAATTTCACGAAAATACGTAGAGACGAAGTGGGTGAACATCAAATAAACGATATTTCACCCCCTTAGGGGTGGAATATTTTCTTCAAATTTATATGGGACCACTTCTGAATATAACCAATTCAAATAAAAAAAGAATCATTAAAATTGGTTCATAATTGACGAAGATATCGATTAACATACATAAAAAAAAAACATACAACCGAACGTAGTAACCTCCTCCTTTTTCGAAGTCGGTTAAAAAAACGACACTAACAGTAGAAAAAAGGTATTTAATACATTGAAAGTTTTAATACAAAGAAATACAAAGAAACAAAATGTTCACTATAGCTAACTTCAGGGTGTCGGTTATTCATCACGGTGTGCGCGCGCGTCGTAAAAATTTACGCTCATGATTTTTCTCTAACGCGCCAAAAGAAGTTTATTTCAAAAATGAAAGGCGTTACTAACATTCTAGTCGTGCCAATTTCACTCTCCCGTCTTCGGTCCCCTACCAGTATCGCGCCATTCGATTTGTCCACACTATAACTCCGTAATTGCTTAACGTACTTTCTAACATACAATTTATATGGTAATTGCTCCGTTCCTAATGGTATTAAATAGCCTATAAACTTCCTATAAATAGGCTATACATTTTTTAAATGTGACTGGTAGTTGTAGGGATTAACGCGTTCAAACAAACTAAAACCAACGGATTTTAGAAGAAAATATTCGTCCTGTCTCTAGGTTAAGATCCAGTCTTACTTGATTTGAGTTAACATTGTTGGCAAATTCTTATTAAAGTCAGTAACTTACATTTGTTCGAGCTAAACTTTACTACTATAGAGGTAATGAGTTTCAAATGATCAAGTTAGCAGGTTGTAAAATCAAACATTGTTATGTATACGAGTTATGAGAACAGCAATATAGTAGCTCTGCAAAGCAATATAAACAAACCTGCCATGATTTCAAATATTTTCTTACTTTCTATGTTTGTTTTTTGCACACAATATAAATTAATAGACAATTTAAATAAAGTACCACGTACATCAGCGATTCTCAAACGTTAAAATGTTCACATAAAAAGTGCCGCGCACTTTTTTGAGGCTAAAGAATCTTCGGGGCTATAGTTAATTTTAGCATGATGAATAAAAATCTATTGAAGAATTTCTCATTATGTCCATTGTTTTATACAGGTAATTTAACTAATTATACACTCCATTCACCTGAACCAAATAAATGTTCCTACCTTGTGTTAAAAGTGTCATAAATTGTCATTGAGAAAGTTATAAGAAAATAATCAGACGGTGGAAAAATGTGTGAGATATGGATAGAATAATTCTCTCATAAGTGGAGTGAGAACGCATTTATTTTCTGCAAATAATACAGCATTATATGAAAAACAAATGGCAAATATACGACAGATGTTTCTTTTATGATTCCACAAGACATTGTCCATGTTATTACAGAAAAGTTAAATACGCATTGAACTCTTACTTAAAAAAAGTTTGATCACATAAGAGTGTCTTACCTTTGTTTTCAGATGGACATTATTTTCATTAAAATATTCTCTAACACTTGTCTAAGTTGACAGTTCTTATTCTATTGTTGTAATTAGCTGTATCTCTACCGGCAAAAGAAGTAAATAAATTAACCAATTTTAGAAATTCACAAGTAAATCATAACAGTACTACTATTTGACAATATTGACATCTGATAGTGTATATAATCTGTCATTATACTGTTGTTCCTTATGCACTTGACGTAAGATATAAATCTTATAAATTGCTTATTTTATATATCATTTTCTTTTAACTAAAATATCACAATAATAATAACCAATTTAACGTAATAGTAAGTACATTTTCTTAATGAAGATCTGAACAAAAATATTATTCATAAATTGAAATTGTTTGCAAAATATCTGTTTTTGAACGATGAGATCGAATTAAACGAATGCTATTCGGAGTTGCTTGCCTAAAAAACCTAAATCAGATGTTTAGCTAGAGACCGCTTGGACACGCTTTTGTAATAAAGTATTTTAACATGACTTCAACTATATTTTAAATTTTAGGTACTGTTTAGTAAAACTCGTGATATACGCGTGTTCATTTTTGTTTTTGTAATAAGACCGTCCATGTTTATGGTAGTTTTTTTAATATATGTTATTTAATAAGGCATATAAGATAATTGTTACTAAACTGATAGTTAATTTATAACTTTTAGAAAAAGATTTTGTGACGATTTAAAGTACAAGAATTCAGACAGACGCGGTAAGGGACTTTGTTTTATACTATGTATTGATATGTGCAAATACGGAAGTCTTTACAATAAATCTTTTTGAGCCTTTGTCACTTGCACTTGTATAACAATTGTATTGGTTGATTTTGAGAAAATATTTAAAAAATGGCGCGACTTCCTCCGCATACGCTTACATTAGCCAAGATGCCGCCGCACCCAGTTTGAGATCCCTTGCCGTGGATAACTATAAATTTAATTACAATGATCATGATAAATATTTTAATGATAATACATCGGTAGCATATCGTGTATTTATATATCTAGTGTCCAGCATAAAAGTAACTTTTAGTTGTACTAAAAATATGCATTTTTTATTAAATTATTTTTTCTATGGCTGTTCCAATTACTAAGCGTGTTTTAAATTTGCACTAAATGCTAAAAAATCAAAGTTCTTTTGGGAATCGAACCCGATTTATACCATTTTTCTACTGTAACATCAACATTATTCTGCTAAAAATGTTAATATATTCCAAATAAATAAAGTAAAAGTAATTTGTGCTTTGAAAATTATGTATTTACCAGTTTATTATCAAAAACATTTATTAATATCCAATTCATATTCATAGCGATATTAATTGAAAATTTTGCAGTAACGACAAACGTGAGTAAACAGTTTTAACGCAGCACCCTTATTATAATGAAGGTCTATTGAGTCCGGGTTAAATGTAATACATGATCCTACCTTTCGTGCACTAATTATTGTACTTTTTAAATTAATGATTTTCCCCACGGCTTCGTTCGCATTAATTTGAACTTTTCCTTGGTAGCAATGAATTTTTTAGACGAAGGTTACATTATGTTCATTTCCATATTCCTAAGACAATGTATGCAAAATTTCATAATCGGTTCGGTAATAACGGTTGAGTAATAATGGCGTGAAAGCGTAACAAACAAAGAGTTACATTTACAGTAATAATATCAATTAGGATTTCTAATGTTTCCTTTTCATTTTTAGCAAGCAAGTTAAATTTGCCATCTTTTGTGTGATAATGTATAGCAGACAAATTATAAATATAACATTTTAGGTAATTTAAATTCATATTAAAACCTACTGCGCCTCGCGATTTCTCTCCTTTTTCTTTTTCCCGTCCTTGATCTGTGATACTCCGTCTTGCGGCCCGCCCGCACTAACTTTGTTCTCACTTAATGTACTCTCGTACTTTGTGTGGTAATTGTTTCGCTCCTAAGTATTGTAACGTAAATTTAGATAGCCTTTCTCAATAAATAGGCAACATAACACAAAGAGATGTTTTCAAGTCTGATTGGGAGTTCAAAAGAATACATAAAGCCATCTCTTCAGTTTTATACGAGTATGTCTCGTAATATCAGTTATCTATACTGTTGAAGATATGAAAAATAGTAAGTATTTATTACTTTTCATAAAATTGAACTTCTCGAGAGATATGTTTCATATTGTCTGGTTAAGAAATATTCACGTACGTTACGAATTTTAAGCAACTTGGAATTCTAACCTTGACATATTATAATAGTCCATATTTGTACGTGTCACGTTCAGGGATTAGCCAGTATATAACATACTAGCGGCCCGTCCCGGCTTCGCACGGGTGAACTATTGTTTTAAACATTTGGGTTAATAAGGTTAATAAACATAGCGGACGGCGAAAGAAGAAGATTTAGGTTAAACATATGTGGATTGGCTAAAACTGATCATAGTCTTGAAAATCTTGTACCCACGATCCAAACCAGAATCGAAAATCTAACAGAAATAAATGTCTTCTGTTCCAGGGTAGATGATTGTGCTAACCTAACAAAATGGTAGGATAAAAAAACTACCCGGTGAATTCATCTGTTTTGGTGCGTGATAGCTTAGCGGGAACTACTCTTTACTGAATCTGCCAAATTAAGTCACAGTTAAGCTAACACTGGTGAAACACGCCACAATAAACACGCCATCTTTAAAAATATGAACGGATTATCTGTGATTATTTGCCAAAAAGGCTTTTTATTGGTTCTGATGGTTCTTCAATATTAGGAAGAAGTACTTTTCCAGATGCGCAGCACATACCATTTGCTTCATCACTCCATTTTTTAGCATAACATTTAGTACAAATCTTATTGATTGCCCCAATTTGCATATTGTTCTGATGAACATAATCAATTTGTGGATTGTAACTGAATGCCGAACTATTACTATGAACTAAAATTCTATTGCACGAATAAGCCGCGCGGTTACCTACGCTATAGATGTGCAACATATTTTGTTTAGATTGACAATTTTAAACTCGTAATATCTTTTGAATGCAATGGCCGATTTTAATAATTCAAAAAGTTATCTAGAGGTACTGAAACAGTCTTAAATTAAAAATAATTTATTTGGATAAGGATTACTATAAAGACATGAATAACATGGTCTTTTAGGCATGGTCTGTTTTTTGTTAAGATTTCTTTCAAAAATGTAGTTATATTGACATAATCACAATAGCTGGACATATGGTACCGGCAGATTTTTTATAGATATTAATATGTTCTTTAATATTGTACAACATATTTTTGTTCTATCATTCATAGTTTCCGCAGCGCATGAGATGAAAGTCATTTTATGGCAATATTTTTCATACTTTGGATTACATTATTGATATTTTAGTAGGGGATCCCTTTAGTAAAAAATATAACCTATGTTACTCAGAGATAATGTAGCTTTCTAATGATGGCGAATTATCGAAATCCGTTTAGTAGTTTTTGAGTTTATTCGTTATAGACATACAAAAATACAACGTTTCCTCTTTATAGTATTAGTATAGATTATGCAGTAATCAAGTCGCATAGTAAGATTCTGGACCCGACAAAATTGGAACCACCACGTACAATGTTATAAATTC
This sequence comes from Antheraea yamamai, assembly GCA_036509395.1. Classification (NCBI taxonomy): domain Eukaryota; kingdom Metazoa; phylum Arthropoda; class Insecta; order Lepidoptera; family Saturniidae; genus Antheraea; species Antheraea yamamai. The sequence continues at coordinate 9,243,438 of AP028448.1, read as the reverse complement.
ATCACAGTGACTCTATTTTAGATTCTCGCGTTTCCAAATCACCCCGCGTATATCAAGCTATCAAGAGACGTGCAGTTAGCCTCAGCCAAATTATGATACTCAAAATACAAACACGCGCCCGTGAGGCACATACGAAGGCATGTAGACGCATATGTGTCTCATCAACTCATACACTTATGGCTAGATTAGCTTGTATTTATAGCTAAGATCGATACGCGATATAGCATGCAGAGCAAAAGCCCAAGCCGGGACGTATCTATATGCTCTTAAGCTCCTTGTCATACGGTTGAGTGTCTTAAACGCTCGTCTGAAAAGTTCGGTGAATATGTAAAGGCCCGTGAGACCAAAAACTGATAGTCAGGTGGAATGGGCAGACGCTTTTGGGTGTATGAAAACATCTTGATTATGTAGGTGGTAGAGCCATGCTGAAGTTATTACGGGTTTCAGCATGAATGTGTCGCTCATCCGGGGAAGTACCACCCTCTCACAGAAAACCGACGTGAAGTAACAGTGCTTGCATTGTTACGTTTCGATCGGTCAGTGAGAGCACCGGAGGCCCACCTCCCCTCTGCCCCTCCTCCTCACTTCTCCCCCTCCCCCAACACAGGCTGGTAACGCATTTGAGTTTCCCCTGGTGTTGCTAGTGGCTATGGACGGTGGTGATCACTTAACATCAGCTGACCCACCAGTTCGTTTGCATCCTATAATTAAAAAAAAATCTTCGTCTAAAACAGAGGTTCCCAGACTTTTTTTCTCATAGACCACTTTCAAAATTTATCTAGTTCCATATTCCCAAAACTCGACAAAAAATGTGAAGATTAGATCTAACCAGGCCTTTTTTATCACTTCTTTTTTGGGGGCACGCTAACTTTCGAAAATTGTAAGTCTTTAATTTTTTTATAACCTCTACTACCGACACAAACCACAGTGCGACGCGGTAACTGTTCAAGAAAGATAGATTTGATTTTGTATTTGGATAACTGTGACCTATTAAAAAAATCCCTCACAAAAAAAGCTCTGGATCTCACTATTGAAATTTGCGTTCATGTAAGTTATTTAAGTAAATGTCAAACAAGTCCATGCAAGATTGCAAGCATACACATCACAAGTCATATTTCGCACTTGTGTTGACTGTGTTGCCCTGGTGTTGCTAGTGGCTATGGACGGTGGTGATCACTTATCATCAGCTGACCCACCAGTTCGCTTGCCTCTTATGATATAAAAAAAAGTGATAAAACATGGTGGTAAAGCTTTACCTATGTCCTCCTGTCTAGCCCTCACCATCGAGTTCAAAATCTGTCGCCAAGTGTTCCGGCAACTGCATTTCAGAACCAGCCCCTAGGTTTAGCTTGCTTAATATCTTGGACCTCATAGTCATCGTATGTGTCTCATAACACCAGGTTAGATTACAATCATACGCTTAATATCTATAAAGTATCTTAAAAATGTTTTCTGCCTGATTATAAAGTATTCATTTTGTCTCACGAACTTTAGTACTGTATGCTTTTTACTATACTGGATCTCCTGAACTTAAAAGTTATAAGACGAAAGGTCAAGTAAAATCGAAGTCTGCTTGATACCGATTCGCAGACTCGCTGCTAAGTATACTCGTATACTTGATCATAATTAAGGAGAATTAATAGAAATTTCATTAACAGTAATGAAGTGGTTTAAATTTAATTTGATTAAATTATGTCTCTACGTCTACTGTGAATGTTCTTATGTAGTTTGCTAAATCTTTATAATTAAATGAGGCTAAATGCGTTTACCTACAATAAAACTTTCCGAATTTTATTTTGTCAATATTAAATATACTGGAGTGCTGCAATTATAAAAAAACTTGAATCTCTTATATATGTTCACTAGCGGACCCGTGCCCACTTCGTTGGGCGGTAATAGGCATTATCAAGCTACAAAATTTTTCTAGAACTCAATCATATATCTCTCATCGTTAAGGCAGCGTTCGTAAGAAACGTTTTCATATATAATCTATTATAATCATAATATAATTAATTAATAGCTTCTGCCCACGACTTCGTACGCGTGGAATAGTTATTTTGGGCTAACACGCAGCGGAAACTCTCAAAAAGAAAAAAACCCCGATTTTAAAACATTCTTCCTTGTTGCTCCGCTCCTATTGATCTTAGTGTGATGATATATAACCTATGACATTCACAATTAACGTGGTTTTTTATTGGTAAAAGAATTTTCAAAATCGGTTTAGAACTTCCTGAGATTACCTCCTACAACGTCACAACGTCACAAACTTACAAACTTTACCTCTTTATAATATTAGTATAGATGAACTGAGTGTATTTGACTAAGTATATTTGAAATCTCTTTCGACATCGTTTAAAAATCAATATGAAAGTTGGTACACCTAATTTTTTAACTAATTTCAAAAAGAAGGATTCGGTTATGTTTTTTACCTCAGAATTTCGTTATTTACAAATCGATTCGCAAAGTTCTTGAATTTTATCTGAAAGAGAATATAATATTTTCAAGGGGGTCCCATTTTAATTTAATTAGTATCGGATGTGGGATTTCGAAGATACACCAGGGAAATCTTCAAAATCGAATAGGAAATTTAAGTGATTGGTAAGTATATGACAATCTAATACTATGTAGGTACTTACCTGATCGTGGTCAAAGATGTTCTGGTGCTTTTTTAGAGTACATGTTTTTAAACCGGCTTTATTTATTGTTAAAATTTTCATGGAGAAGGTTTTCATACTAACCATTTCACTATAATTCGCCACTAGATGGCGTTAAGCTGACTATTTTTTTAATTAATTTTTATAGGGAGCTTGCTAATAACTAAATGAATAATGTATTTTTAACTTTTGTTTTCGCAATCCGATACTAAGAAAAAAATAATTTTACTAAATGTAACTGAACATATTATCAAAAATCAACTGATTATGTACATTCGTTACGTGCTGGCCATATATTTGTGAGCGTGTTATTCAAACAGAAAATTCCTACAAAACATATATTTTTGGATAATATATAATTTGGCACTGGTTAGTACATAAACTTTATAAAAAAGTTTATTAAAAATGTGAACAGTAAAGTACACTTAATTATTTTGTTCGTACTTAATTACTTTGTACTTAAATTAGTATGCTTTGTTATTTCGTGAGAAACTGGAATAAGTTATACATTATTCTCCCGCGTCCATATATCATAGAGCTGTCTTTGAGTGTGCCGCCTTATATTACATACATATATCGATATTATACTTTATCTTCACTTGGGTGAGTATAATTCACTTATATATTTAACTCCATAACATATAGCTATATAATATTTATTAGATATACTAACACCACATATTTTACATCAAACAGTTATTTATGTATTAAAATACATTGTTTAAGTACTCCTTATTGTCGATTAATTTTTTGAGTATCAGAGGATTTTCATGAAAATGATAAAATACGAGTACTGCACGTTATAAAACTTAATTTAAATTTAAACACTAACCTTTTAAACAATATAAAAGTAAGCCATGGTCGATACCTTTTTTCCATTTTTTATGGTATGATATATCACTGACATAGGCATTTACAATTCGGCTCTTTCGGCAATACTCGATTCTCGTCTGATGGGAAATCCAGTCTGATCCTATTATACCTAGTGCCGCATTATACGGCTCGCCTACACAATTGTTGTTCTCATTTAGTGTACTTTCACAGTTATACTTTTTATGATAATTGCTTTGCTCCTAAGTGTTGTAGCGTAATGTTAAACTATAAACTACTTCAGTAAATATGCTATAAAATGTAAAGAGAATCTTTCACACCTGACTTGTAGTTGTAGATATTGGCGCATGTAAGCAAACAATCCCTTGAGCTTTAGTGGTATAGATATATTCGTAATCCGACAGAATTTAACGAAAAAAATCATATACTTAGGTATAAATATAATACCACGTTCCTTGCGACTGAAACGTGTGAATAATGAGTAAGTGATAAATTGCCACGTCGAAGGCATTTGGTGTTCGATACACTCTGTGGATATCCCACGTGCATCATCAATCATACGAACCGTCTATATATTTGACTTCTCCGCCTTGTGAACAATGAAAGCATTTATACTAACGGGAAATAATATATAAACATTATAAAGAGATGAATACGGTGCTACAATTTTATTTTATACATTTTTATCGTTCATATAATTTACCATTTGAGACATACTGTGAAGTAGACAAGTTTTGCGCAAGATAATGGTTTAGCAAAATTTATTAAAAACTTGCTCGGTCAGCTGTTATATTATTAAAATTAATGTGTTCATTTTCCACTTGGAGTAACAAAATTTGCCGGGTAGTAGGATACAAAAATTTCATGTACGCCTGAATCGCGACCTTAGAATCGAAATGGTTACAGACAGTCCAGCTCCAGAAGTGTTTCCTCCCACGAACGCTTCGGTTGTGGAATGAGCTTCCCGCTAACGTTTTTCCAGGTGACATATAGTATGGGGTTCTTCACAGGAGTAAACAGGTTTCTAAAGGGTCAACAATGCGCTTGTGATACTTCCGGTGTTGCAAGCGTCCATAGACTACGGCGACCGCTTACCATAAAGTGGCCCGCATGGTTCTTTGTCACCATCTTGGTATAAAAAGTACTACCATGTACGAGGTGTAAGGAGCACACGTCACAATGATTCTCTTGGTTTGTCACATTTCAGGATAGGCAAGTGTATATTGGGCTGTAGAAACGCTACCAGGCTGACATGACAGCGATGAATGCCGATGGAGTGTAGATTTCTAGGTGGTCGCTGATGATCTTGGATTATACTCTACTTACCATAAAGTATAGAGGGGTTAAGATGGAGCCATAAAATTAAAAAACAAAAAAAACACATTACGATTTTCTTAACAAAATGTTGAAGTAATCTAATTTGACTATAACATATGTATGTAATTTAAAAGTACTGGGAGCAACAATGTCTTTCTGTAATAAATATGGATAGAGGAACAGACTAGTTCGTGCTAAGAGGTTCAAGTACCGCCGTTGTCTAAGGTGACAATGTATGGCCAGAAAGGTTGTTACTTATGGCTTTAAGGGCACTAGTTAGACCATTATTTTAAAAATACATTTGTCTATTAATACTACGTTGTTGTAGTAACGAAAGGTTTTACTTTCAAATTTTGTTTTACGTAAAAGTAAAGGATAATTTTTTTAAATATTATTTTTTTAATGTTAACTTTTCGTAGTAACAATTATTTCTGTTGTGCTAATGAAGACGGCGATGCTTAGTTTTTAAACGACATAACTATGTAATAAATAATCCGAACATAATTAATTAAATATTGTGTATTGACCCTGCTTGATACAACGTTCTGTAATAAAAAAGAAAAAAATGAAAGTATTGATGAGTGAGTACGATGTTATGACAAATTAAATAGATAAATACAATGTATGAACAAAGAATGAATGTGCTAATAGAAAAGGTATCGTAGAAAAAATGCTGCTATGTTAAAAAAAAATTGTTATACCTATTCAGTTTCCATGTACATTTAAGACCTAAATTTACATACGTCACTGGTAATAGACAAATAAAAATTAAACTAAAAATATGTTTCTTTCTTTTGTATAAAATTTAGGTAACAAGTTCTACTAACTCGACTTTAAATTTTAAAAAAACTTCTAATAAAAACAATAGCCACTTGAATCCTTATTATACTACTACAGCTTTTATATATAATGAATTTATAAGGCTCCGGACTACAATAGCTTTTTATGTGTATAGTAAAAGTTGCACAACCTCTTGTGAAAATGGTGAGAGCGAGGATCCTCTATTGTTTAAGCTGACAATGTATCGTTTGAAAGGTCCTTTCCGGGTCTTATTCTATCTAAATTTAATATAGAAAGCATTTTAGAATAAAACGTTTAAACTTTATTACTTTTTAAGTTTATAAGTTAGGTTCTTGGTATTATTATTTTTTTTTTATACCATAGGGGGCATACGAACAGGTGGGTCACATGGTGTTAAGTGATCACCACCGTCCATAGACACTTGCGACACCAGAAACGTCGCAAGTGCATTGCCACCCTATGTTTGGTGGAGGGGGGGGGGAGTGGGGAGGGGGAGATACGAGGGGGGAGAGCGAGGGAGGTGGGTTATCCGGCACTCACACTGACCGAACGAAACGCAACAATGGCAAGCACTATTACTTCACGTCAGTTTTCTGCGAGAGAGTGGTACGGGCGAGCCGACCCATTCATGCTGAAACCAGTAACAGCTTCAGTGTGGCTCAACCACCTCTACTCCAGTGTGGCTCTACCACCTCTAAGAAAGTTATGCCCACAGTTATAGTCGTACAAATGCCAATTGTGCAGACAGTATATTGCGTAATTTTTAATAGAAACTTACTTCCTATAACTTAAGAAAACAAAGTTTTAAATTATACAGAAGCGATGAATTGCATACACAAAGGTGTGTTTTTTTTCTCAGGATCTCATTTTTTTTGTTACTGTGATTAAGTTATCAAATTGTTATAGTATATATTGAACTAATCTATGTTAGTGGCTTCCGTCGTATGAAATTTACGGTAGCTGCTTGAAGGATGACAAAAAAGTAAGGAGACATTTTTAGTACCTGCCTGGCTGGAGCATTTATTATCATCTAACCAGCCTGTAAGAGTTCAATTGCAGGGTCATAGACCTCCTACCGAAGGAAGGTATGGGCATAACCACCACGCTAGTCCACAACGTATTAGCGATTTCAAACTCTGAGAAATTCACAGTATTATATTCTCCCACACGGAGTGGTACTACAAGAATATTTTTCTGGTTCCGGATTCCTCAGGGTGTTTTTCTACAGCGTCACTTGATATTATTACCAATTTTTGAATTATTAAATGTACGCGAATTCCAAAAAAATTCGTTGGCACATGCGGTAATCGAAATGAAATTCCACCGGTCAAACTACTCGACCACCATGATTTATATCTGACGCCTGCTGCCCGCCCTGAAATCGATAATCTGGTGATCGATAATACTTATCTGAGAAGTACCTATAATTTAGTTACAGTAGCTCCACCAGGAAATTGGTTCCTCTAGGCATAACTTGTTCTTAATGAACATTAGGTGAGTCCGTGGTCAAGCTTTAAATCTATCATAGGAAATATTAGAACATTTTTATACATTATCTGCAAGTCTAAACATAAAATTTAATATTTGGAACAATGAATAAACCCACACATCCACATGAGCATTCAACCAATTTTATATGATAAACGAATTATTATCCAAGACCTTTTTCTGAATACGCTCTTATATTATATAACAATCTATATATCAAGATCTCGTTAATTTCACGTCTATGTCGATCTCTTTTCAGTTAGGACTTCTCATATATAACAGACACAATACAATTGCATTCAAAAGAAGGCAGTTCTACAAGATCGTCAAGGCGCCGACAAATCGCTTGAAGCGACGGGTATTCGCAACGGTCACTTAACTACTATTACGTGGGTCGAAGACCTTTTGGGCGTATCTTTATTTAATAGAAAGGAAGGAAGCCTTCGTGAATTATCGAAAAGCAAGGGAGTAGAAACGTCGCTCCAAGCATTTCTGTTTCAAATACATTGTTGTGACTTACCTACGTCAGAACTGTCTACTGGTTTGGAGATTTATTATGAATTAGTGGTGTAAAATTTTGTTCTAAATCGTTAGCGTTACATAATTATAGTATATTTTATAATTGTAATATATATACTTTATATATCTATTTATTTCTCAAACATCTTCACTAATATTATAAATGAGAATGTGAGTTCGTTTGTTTCGCTTTCACCTCTTAACTACTCAACCGATCGACACAAAATTTTGCATAGATATTATCATGAGTACACAGGGAACTTTTTATCTAGACAAACAGTACTTTTCCCCGAATGATATATATATTTTGAGGTATGCTTTTTAAGATTTCCTCTCGCCATATCATGTATTTCTTTTCAGAAAATATAAGAGAACGCTGTACGTGACAAATAATGCGTACATAAAAAAATGATACCGTAATTACTAAGTACTTACGTATAAAAATAAAGTATACAACCGTGTTTTCTTTGTTTAATATCAACTAAATATGAACACTTTATTTATTCCTATCGTTTTATCAGTTCCTTTAGATTTATTCGCTAAAATATCACGTACGTATCATAACATGTCTTTCTACTAAACTAAGAAAATCTAGCTTGTGAATAAAGATTACATTACGTACATTTATCACGTTGCATCATGGTAGGGATTTTTCTAAGTCCTCTTGGCTAGCTACCATCATCTAGTTGCAAATCTATCGCCAAGCATTTGTTCATGTGTACCGGCAACTGCACTGAAGAGCCAATCCTCTTCTAGGCTTATCTATCTCAGACTACATTATCCTTTAAGATCAGATAAGATTGTTGTCAAATGCTAAAAACCATGAAATATAAAATAATGTACATTATATAATCAATATTGTATATTTCTGGTTAGTGGCCACTTTTAATTCGAAAATAATAGATCCAATAAATACACCGAGAACATACATTAGTTCATTAAAATTTCGATATTAAAATTTATCTAAGCAATCAACGCATTACAATATTTATGAAGGTATCCTTTGTTCACTAAATGTAATTTTCTTTAGATGTCGACGAGCAGCCTTCGGTGATGTTGGGCTCATATATGAAGAAAATGGTGAGTATTTAATTAACCTTTTTTTGCACTTATATTCACTTTAATATTAATTTGAAATTTAATTTAGTTCAAAAATTAACTATATCTGTTTTATGAAAACAATACTTTAAATTGATCGACGAACGCACGATTGGCAGAATGGTCGTCTGACCGCTGCTTTCGCTGTGGTTGTGGCTGTGATTCACATATAATTGTTTCTAGTCCAGGCGTACTTTGTATGCGTAAAATACAAAATACGGAGATAGTATAAAAATAATGTATCGAATTTTGTAAAACAAATAATAGACCATTGCGATCAAAAGTTATATCAACGTAATAAAATATTATATGGAAGTTATTAAATTTACATTAAATATTTCGTTTTCTTCTTCATACCAACTACTCAATTTAAATACCAGGTGGTGCCCGCGACTTTGTTCTCACGAAAATGGTTTTGTTATTTCATGGGCAGAACTTGTTTCATCTGGATTAATTGCGAACCGCCTTTTATTAATTGAAATGTAATTTTATCATTAACCTCTATAACGCATTTACCAATTTTAAGTAACTGTGAAATCTATGTACATATAATAAAAATGAAGTGTTTGTATGTAATATCAAAATAAAAAAAACTGATTGGGTATGAAAGTTTACACGCAACTGGTAACAAAAATGCAATTTTTAAAATTTTTGTCCGTCTGTCTGTCTGTTTGTTCCGGTTAATCTCCGAAACGGCTGGACCGATTTTGACGGGACTTTCACTGGCAGGTAGCTGAAATTACAGCGGGTTACTTAGGCTACTCTAAATTAGACTAGCTATTAACCGCGGCTTCTTCTGTAATGCTTTCTCCAAAATGGTTAGACCGATTTTCATGGACACGTTTCACCAGCAGATAGCGGACATTATAGCAAGTAATTTAGTTTAATTTAATTTAGACTAGCTGTTAACCGTGGCTTTGCCCGCAGTGCTATCTCCAAAACGGTTAGACCGGTCTTCACAAAACTTTTATTGACAGATATCTGACCTTATAAAAAGGCATTCAATCAATTTTATTTTATACTAGCTGTTAACCGTGGCTTCTTCCGTAGTGCTATCTCTAAAACAATTCGACCGGTTTTCAGGAGACTTTCACTGGCAGATATCTGACTTTACAAAAAGTAATTTAGGCAATTTTAGTTTATACTAGCTGTTAACCGTGGCTTCGCCCACAGTGCTTTCTCCAAAACGGTCAGCCCGATTTTCACGGGATTTTCACTGGCAGATAGCGGACCTTATAAAAAGTAATTGAGGTTATTCTATTTTAGAGTAGCTGTTACCCGCGACTTTGTCTGCATGAAATTTAGCAAGATTTCCACTCTTTCTTTATTTTTAATAAGAGAAATAAATAATTATCAGCTTATTGTTTACAATTCGACATTATAATTATTAATAACTTTAATGATATAGAGGTCTTCCTAATAAGATCTTAGATTATAAATAGATTATAAAATATAAAATTAGAATATAGACAAGCGTTTATTTTTTGTATAGTCACAAAATCTTAATAATAATAATGGCAATGTATATTAAATCTAATGTAAATGTTAATCTTTATAATAATATTTTAAGTTATTGTTTCATTAGTTCCTTATACAGTGTAAGTGAGCACTGAGGTAGTTATATAGTGGCTTAAAGTTCCAAATATGTTGCTGATGACAAACCTCATTTGGCACGCTGTTAGTATTTATATATCTAATGTACACGTTACATGTTACTTTTAGTGGCGTGCGCGTCGTACCTACAATTGTCTTTAAAAAGCGTTTCTGTAATTGTACATAGTCTCACAATTTTATAATTCTTTAATACGATTTCAAAAAACGCGTGTGGAGCTGCGGGTACAGCTAGTTCTATAATAACTAGGTAGTTCCTATAAAAAAGCGTAAAAATCTTTTGAAGCGATGGATTTTCCTGGTGTTGTTAGTATCTATGGACGGCGGTGATCACTTAACGTCAGGTGAACCGCCTGTTCGTTTGCCTCCTATTATATAAAAAAAAGAAAGATTAGTCTGTACAAACATTCAGTTACTTAATTGTATAATACAATTTATATAATAGGAAACAAACGAACACGGGGTTCATCTGATGTTAAATGATCACCGCCGTATATGTATATAGATTTGCAAGACTTTTATATAAGCAAAACAAATGTTTGAAAGTTTATTGTATTTATCGATAGAAAAATGATTAATCTCAATTACTTCATTTGTTAACTAACAAACATCCGCGACTGTATCTGCGCTTATATCTTTGTAAGGGATTGTATTTCCACAGAACTCAAAATTTTGGTCTTCTACAATAGAAACATAAGTTATTTCTTATAATATCAGCTATCTGCCAGTGAAAACCCCGTTAAAATCGGTCCAAGCGGAGATTAGCCGGAATAAACAGACAGATAGTTTTTTTTTTGTTATAAGTACTGTATATCCTTCATATTCATCATTCATTTAGTAAAATTATAAACAGATACTTCAATTTAATTTACTTGTATACCTATAGATAATCAGAAGCCATTAGGTTTGTACTTGATCTCCTCTTAGATTTAAATACAAGTAACAATGATTTACCAAATAAAAATAAAATTCAAAAAAATGTGTGTGTACTTATGTACACGCGTTAGAAATTATAGTTCTTTGGCGTAACAAGGTAAAAATCTTTTCAAAAATTTTATCTTTCGCCTTATTCTACGTTTGTAGAAAAAACGACACTAACAATAGAAAAAAGGTACTTAATACATTGAAAGTTTTAATACAAAGAAAGAAAAATGTTGACTATAGCTAACTTCAGGGTGTTGGTTTTTCGTGACGGTGTGCGCACGCATCGTAATAACTTCAGGGTGTTGGATTTTCGTAACGGGGTGCGCGCGCATCGTAAAAATTTACTCTCATCATTTAATCATCGCGCCAAAAGAAGTATAACTTCAAAAACTTGTATAAGAATTAGAATTTTCCGACTAATCAGTTACATTTTGTTGTACGAGCTATTGTAAAAGTTTCGTCGTTTAAACGTTTTAGCTGAATACCTCGTCGCTTACTCGAGTATTGTTGTGATACTTTACAGAGAAATTAAATACGGTTTTATTTCACTCGTATTCGTTGTGAAACGCGTCCCATTATATGAGATGGAAATAAATTGGAGCAGACTATTTGTCGAACACTTGGTTACGAACGCTCGCGATCCGATTCAATTGAATTTGCCCCGAATTTAATTGCATTTGAAATGGTCGGGCAAAACGAGAGCCGATTGCGGAGATCATCCTTTATCGGATAAAAACATTAATTATCTGATTAATTTGTTTGATTGAAAATATTGTGACGAAATGCGTAGAATATATTAATTCAACAGTTGTCATGCCATTTCACATTTCATGTATATCTATATTAATTAAATAAATACGAATTAAAGCTTATACGTATTCAATCTTGTGCTGGCATTATTATGCTTTTATTAAGTACATTGAGTTTTTTTAGTTTTTTTTTATATCATAGAAGGCAAACGAACAGAAGGGTTACCTGATGTTAAGTGATCACCGCCGTCCATAGACACTAGGAACACCAGGGATGTTGTAAGTGCGTGACCAGCCTGTGTTTGGAGATGGGGGAAGGGTAGGAGGAGTGGGGAGGAGAGAGGAGAAGAGAGGGAAGCGGAGGGTCCGGCGCTCTCACTGACCGAACGAAATGCTCTAGCACTGTTACTTCACGTCAGTTTTCTGTGAGAGGGTGATACTACCCTGAGCGAGCCGACCCATTCCTGCTGAATCCAGTAATAGCTTCAGCGTGGCTCTACCACCTAATACACATAAGTGTATTTATTATTTTGGACATTAAATCACATCACGAAAGTTATTTGTTAGCCTTTCAACCCCTAACTACTTAAGCGATCATCATTAAATTTTACATACAAGCTGTCAGTGGTATAAAAAAGGATATAGGGTATATTTTATCTTAAAAAAGGTACCGTTCCCGAGGGCTAAGTTAAATCTACATTGATGCAGGCGAAGGCGCGAGCAAAGACTAACCTTTAATAAGTTAAAAGTTATTTAAAAAATCCGTATTTTCCTAACGCTTGTACGCAGATTACTTCGGAACTGCTGCACCTATTTGCTGAGTATTTTTTTGTTGTATTTATAGTTGTTAAAACAAAGTTTGTCGTAAAGAGAACATTTGACAAATCGTACGGAAAATTTAAGCGTTTGGGTTAAAAATTTCCATATAAAAAGTAAACTATAAAGTGAGTGAGTGAAACCGGAAACGGTAGAGAGATGTGAAAAAATATTGATAGAATTGACAAATTGACGTTCAGTTACCGTGGTAAACATGGTCTTATTATAAAGCGTAGATTTAATCTTATCTTCTTCTTTAGTACCGCCGTGCTAAAGCCGGGGATGGCAGCTAGTTCGTTATAAAAGTAGTCTTGCTCATATATTTTTTTCTGCAAATTCACTTTCATTTTTTTTGTTCACTATGGTAAACTTATTTGTGATAGGTGGTATATATCATAATGTATCCATTTCTTAATTGTAAATGTATTAGTAAGATTATGTTTTAGTCCTGTCAAAGCATTGCGTGTTTTGTCGCAGATTTCAAGAACAAAGGGCATACCAGTACTCGGGCCTTGTTGCACGGCAATAGAGAATCTTACTCCCTTTGTTTACACGACGAGAAAACCCGGCTAATAAATAAAAATAAGGGAAATGACGTCAGGTAAAAGTTTTTTTAATTATTATATTGACTAATAATAATTTAAATTAATGTTTCTAACATTTTCACGTCTAAATTAAGCTTCTTAATTTACAGAGATTTTTTTTTAATCCCTGAATTATGAAGCCTCTCATAAATGAATGCAGACATTATGATACGCTGGTCAACAAATTGTTGGCAGGCTAAATTAAAAAAAAAACTAGGTCTTAAAAAATCAGCTGAGGGGTCAATATGTTTTTTTTTAATAATATTAACTTATGTTTATTAGTTTCCAAAAATTCTGATGTAAAATTTGGTCTATTTCATTTGGCCTATTAATGGGTGTTTATTTACAATTTGAAAAAAAAATAATAACAACATGAAATTTTAATTCACTAAAGTATTTATATATCGTGTTTATGTTTAAAGAAATTGCCAGAATCTTATAACCCGAATTTGAGAATCATTGATTATGATATAATATTGGAATGGGCTATTTTATTAACAGTTCAATTTTCGTTAGGATCGTCACCTGGAAGGCAGCACCAGAAAGAGGCATGCAAAATATAGGTAAGTACTATTCAAAAGTTTATTAAGATCTCTTTATCGTGCCATAGCCTCGAAATCAGAGCTATAACGTTTTTTTAGCTTTCTCCAAAGTTCGTGATGTGAAAACACTGATTTATCATTTGAACTCTCCCTTCATTGTTAGATCTCTAAGGAAAACGTAATCGTAAAAAGTTCAAAATAAAGTGGATACATTTGCTCAAATAAAGCGGAAAAAATACTGAGGTTTCTCACTGCCACACGACACCCGTCTTAAGTAATCCATTGCCTCTTAATGTGGTTTAATAAAACATCATGTTTGTGTAACACCGAGGACAATAGACGAACCAAACGTTTTAACGTTAACGACATGCCACAATTTCTTCTTACTCTGTCTTTATTGCTCGCTCGTAAGATCACACGACAAATGAAAGACAAAAACGGTTTTGTTTCCCATTGTTACCAGAGTCACGTCGCGAGACTATCATTAGGGACGCACAGAAGCAATTAGCTCGTGGCAGAAATCAGATAAATAACGTGAATTAGTATACCAGACAACCTTGCAATATATCAGGAAGTGATAGACTAAAAATAGTTATTCATAGTAGTACTGTGTTTGGTGGTAATCGCAGTTCAATCTAAGAGCATCGGTATCTGTTGAGAGACCTATCGTCAATCGACAATCTATCGTCAAATCTCAACTACAACTACTCCTTTATTATATTTATATTGGCTGATTAAGTAATGCGACAACTTAAAAAAGATTCAGTATCAACATATATCTTCATGTATCAACAGGGGCATGATTATTGTTACCAACAGGACACAGATTCCTACCACTCCGTTATTGGATATTTATTTATTATATATTTGTATATATATACATACATATTATATATAGGATATTTAGCAACGGACAGCAGATCGAAGTGCATACGCGTACTATAACGGGAGTGTTACATCTCGGGACAAATAATGATAACCCACCACCTCACTAATATTATACTAACACTAAACTATTATTGAAGTACCTAAGCGTACAATTATGGGAGTGTTACATCTCGGACTAAATTACTATCCCGACCATCTAGCATTCATTACAACTATGCTAACACTAAACTATTATTGAAGTACCTAAGCGTACAATTATGGGAGTGTTACATCTCGGACTAAATTACTATCCCGACCATCTAGCATTCATTACAACTATGCTAACACTAAACTATTATTGAAGTACCTAAGCGTACAATTATGGGAGTGTTACATCTCGGACTAAATTACTATCCCGACCATCTAGCATTCATTACAACTATGCTAACACTAAACTATTATTGAAGTACCTAAGCGTACTATTATGGGAGTGTTACATCTCGGACTAAATTACTATCCCGACCATCTAGCATTCATTACAACTATGCTAACACTAAACTATTATTGAAGTACCTAAGCGTACAATTATGGGAGTGTTACATCTCGGACTAAATTACTATCCCGACCATCTAGCATTCATTACAACTATGCTAACACTAAACTATTATTGAAGTACCTAAGCGTACAATTATGGGAGTGTTACATCTCGGACTAAATTACTATCCCGACCATCTAGCATTCATTACAACTATGCTAACATTAAACTATTATTGAAGTACTTAAGCGTACTATTATGGGAGTTTTACATCTCGGACTAAATTCTGATATCCTACCACGTACCACTCACTACAACTATACTAACATTAAACTATTATTGCAGTACTTAAGTATACCATTATGGGAGTGTTACACCTCGGACTAAATTATTATTATAATTATTTACCTAACGCTCACTACTATTATACTAACACAAAACTATTATTGATCAAGGTTTTGCAACATTTCTAACATTTACATAAATACTAAATAAGACAACTACTGACAGATTAAAATTAATGAGTATATATATTCTTGTAAATATATGAATTGCTTTGTGGATCCGACGAATGTCAACAATTTAATGGGATCATATATTTACAATTTGGAATATTTATATCAAACAGGCATCTACGCGCGGAATGTGTTTGACAACGTTCCTTAGAATAGATGATAATATATCAGCAATATTTTTTTTTTGGCATCCTGTCTTCGTTTATACTATTACTGGCATTGTCAAGTGAGTAACAATACTACAAGTTTCTTGATATAATTTCAATGAACTAGCAAAATGGTGGCCATCTTGTTTGAACTTACTAGGGAGTTTTTGTGGCAAGTCAGAATCCATGCTCCGTGGTATTATTTCCGATCCACTTCACTTGTGTACAATACCCAAACTATATTACGTAAAACACAATCAACATTACACAATATAGAACCAAATAACAAATGATTATGGATAACATATAAAGACCATTACATGCCATTCCAAGATCCCGCCAAAAACTCCCCAACATTATATTACGCAAATAAAATATATGATAAAATTTATATGTCACAATTACGATATTATAGTAAGAATACCTATAAATTCAGATTATAGCAAAGTAATAACTACGAATATATCAATCAATGTAGAATAATATAAAACACAACAATATACATTTTAGTCTTATATAGGCACTTGGATAGTAAAAAAATATTTTATTACCGTTGTTAATGTATTCATTGTAGCGTTTTCAAGGAAGAAACATCATTAGCAGGCATAAAATATTGTAAATTACTCTTCCTTGGCCCAGTGGTAGGTAATAAATAGGTTATATTCATAAAGTATTTATTTTATACATTACCTACATTAAATATTTTTTGTTTGTTTATAGTACGTAATAACTGTAGTGTAAAGATATTTTAATTAACAAGGAATTTCCACAAAGTATCGCTTTCATGAATCAATGTGTATGTCGTTTTATTATAATACGTCCTTGATTGCTTCCATTGATGAAGACTAAATTAATAGAGTCAGATTTTTAATTCTTTTTTCATTTCGTTCTGTATAGAGTACTTATTAAATTTCTTTATATTCTGTATTCTAATTATTTCATCTGTATTTCTGATCATAATTCGTAAAATTGTCTTATACGTGGTTTTAGTTTAGAAAATACATCAATATTATATTATTCATAACAAAATAAAATAATAAGAACTTATTTTATGTATGCCTACGTTAGCATTGTGACATAATACTTTTCTTACAGTAGCCGAACGCAATTTTCTCACGAAGCGCAATAAAAAAGTAACATAAACGTAGCGAGCAACATCCTAACGTTGTCTGTTTATGTATTTCGTTTTTAAAAAGATATTGCGCTCTACGCTCGTATTTGAAGAACAAGAGTGTAATTCCCCAAGGTTTTGTCTTGCGGCAACACATCCACAAATGAAAAGACACAGGCGTTCAAAGCGAGCTCCATTTTTAAATTGTATAGCGGCCAGTCCATTCCCGGTAAAAGCATGTGCATTTAACAATCAACGCTTTTACAAAACATAGTGGTGGCATCTCTATTGACCAAAAGAAAACTTTTTATGTACGTTTTTTAAATGAATATTTCCTAAATACCAGTACTTAGTACTTACTACGTTAGTTAGTTAGTAACGTTAGTACGTACTTAGTAGTTAAGGCAACCAAAATTCAAAATTGCTACATAAAAAATACTAGGAATACCAAGATAAAATATTTATATATTAGCTGTACCCGCAGCTCCGCACGCGTTTTTTTAAATCGTATTAAAGAATTATAGAATTGTGAGACTATGTACAACTACAGAAACGCTCTTTAAAGACAATTGTAAGTACGACGCGCATGCCACTAAAAGTAACATGTAACGTGTACATTAGATATATAAATACAAAGAGCGTGCCAAATGAGGTTAGTCATCAGCAACACATTTGGAACCTTAACCAACCATATAACTACCTCAGTGCTCACTTACACTGTATAAGGAACTATTGAAACAATAACTTAAAACATTATTATAAAGATTTACATTTACATTACATGTAATATACATTGCCATTATTATAATTAAGATTTTGTGACTATACAAAAAATAAACGCTTGTCTGTTCCGCAAGAAATTGTATTATGGAACTCTTTACGTAATACGTTTATAATCTAAGATCTTATTAGGAAAACCTCTATATCATTAATGTTATTAATAATTATAATGTCGAATTGTAAACAATAAGCTGATAATTATTTCTCTTATTAAAAATAAAGAATGAGTTGAAATCTTGCTAAATTTCAAGCAGACAAAGTCGCGGGTAACAGCTAGTCTAAAATAGAATAACCACAATTACTTTTTATTAGGTTTGCTATCTACCTGTGAAAGTCCCGTGAAAATCGATGTAACCGTTTTGGTGATAGCACAGCGGGCGAAGCCACGGTTAACAGCTAGTATAAACTAAAATTGCTTAAATTACTTTTTATAAGATCAGCTATCTGTCAGTGAAAGTTATGTGAAGATCGATCGAACCGTTTTGGAGATAGCATTGCGGGCGACGTCACGGTTAACAGCTAGTATAAACTAAAATTGCTTCAATTACTTTTTATAATGTCCGCTATCTGTCAGTGGAAGTCCCGTGGAAATCGGTCCAACCGTTTTGAAGATAGCATGGCAGACGAAGCCGCGGTTAACAGATAGTCTAATTTAAAGTAGCCCAAATAACGCGCTGTAATTTTTTCTATCTGCCAGTGAAATTCTTGTCAAAATCGGTCCAGCCGTTTCGAAGATTACCCGGAACAAACAGACAGACAGACCGACAAAATTTTTAAAAATTGCATTTTTGTTATCAGTAGCGTGTATACTTTCACACCCAATCAGTAAAAAAGTTTTATTTTGATATTACAAACAGACACTTCATTTTTATGATATGTATAGATATAGATTGATATAGATTACTTTTAGACTGTTTTCAGCTACAGCAAACCCCAAGTTTCCCTATCAAAATTCATAAAAAGAATAAGTTCCTTTAAAAAAAATCATGCATTAGAAAGTTCTTTTTTTCGTGAAACATCTACTGGCGCGCCTTGACAGTAAAATCGACTTGTATGCCGTCACGGTAAACGGCGTGACGCTCAGTTGTACCGTCACCACCGCTTACCAGTTGCACCGTCAAGAATAGATTGATTTTATTAATTAGATATTTTTATTATTGAACTCCATTTTATTTATTATTTTTTTTATTAATTACTAACGCACACACGCACGCGTTTCATTATTGTATTAAAGAAATATAAAATTGTGGGAACATGTACAATTACAGAAATGCTCTCTCAAGAATATTTGTAAGTACGACATGCACGCCACCTACCATATGTAACATAATTTGATCAAAAATACAATATAATTCAAAGTATTTCCATATAGTGAAGTCGCGTGTAACAGCTAGTGTAAAATAAAATAACCGCAATTATTTTTTATAAGGTTAGCTACCTTTCAGTGGAAGTTCCGTGAAAATAGATCCAACCGTTTTGAACATAGTACTGCGAACGAAGCCGCGGGCAACAGTTAATGTAAAATAAAATAACGTATGTCACCCCTTATAATTTCAGCTACCTGCCAGTGAAATTCCCGTCCAAATCGGTCAAGCCGTTTCGAAGATTACCTGTAACAAACAGATAGACAGAAATTTTAAGAATTAGATTTTCGTTATCAGTGGCCTGTATACTTTCATATCCAGTCAGTAAAAAGTTGTTGTTTTGATATTCCATACAGACATAAAGATAAGTTCTAATATTTATCATGAATATTCCACATCTGCCCAGCCTTCAGTGATGGCCAACATTTTTTATTATAATAAAATATAACAAGGTTACAAATAAACAAAGTATTATTAATTAATTATTGTTATATATGTATATGTATATATATATATATAAATATATATATATATATATTTTTCTTTATATGCCGTTCTTTGTTGACGTTCTTGTCGCAAATGAAGTCGATAATTTTGAAGCATTACGCGGATTTCTAAATTTTATTTTTATCTTGATTATGTATGAACAATCATATTCACGGAAGTTGTCAAATATTATTCCTGTTTCCCTGTACTGTGATCTATTAAAGAAAATTTACCAAACCATTAAGCGTGATATCGCGCCTTCTAATTAATCATCCATCATAAACTAAATCTTGTGGCATACCCCCTACACCCTACAGTCAATTGAAGATAATCTAGGGTTTTCCGTATCACACTTTCAAAAACTCTCGGCTAGGGCCACGCGGAGACAGTTGTATATATTTCTAACATACTAGCTGACCCGGTCATACGTTGCTTTGGCTCAGCTGGTACGTGTTGAATTCAAATTATGATAAAATATTTGGTATTAAATATATTAACGGAATACGTGCTCCATACAATAAACTGGTGTTCAAAAAGAAATTCTACATTCAAACGTGGCGCCACCTATGATATATCTATAACAGTCGGTCCTACAGTTGTTCGAGACTGATGAAACGTGCAATTAATAACAATTGACAATCATTTAATTTGTAATAAAAAAATATTGAGGCCATTAATCGAAATATAAATTATCCTATCTCTCAAGTTGGACCAGATGATACGTAAATGCCAACTTTTATAAGGATCGGTTGAATAGTTTCAGAGTTCATCGTGGACAAACATCATGACACTCGATTTTTATATATTTAGATTAAGATAGGAATAGATTAACTCAATACTGAATACTTAATTACAAGAATGAAAGTATATGAATTATATGGGACAAGTACGTGAGATATAATAAATATAATCTGAAATTACGTTTTGTTAATAAGTTACAATTAAATTTAAGTTCAGATAACGATCGAGATATTCCCGAATGGTCACAGCTCATAATGTTGCAGTGATGATAATGAAGAACCTGAGTTGTCGCTGATGGTCGGTGTGTTTTTGTTATATGTAAAACCTAGTAATAGCACAATTCGACTGTTTCCATGCATCACGACGGTGTAACGTGTGGAAGAATAATATGGATTTGAATATTTGAAGTCTTGTTACGATTGTGCTTCTACTTACGTAAACTTCAGAGTTTAATGAAGAAGATAAAACTGATTCTTAGAGCTCTGATTTTGTGAAATTATTTAAGGCTACGTATACACGGAGCGATTCTTCTCAGAAATTCAGTACATTTCAAGATTTTATGGATTCGCGTCACCGATGACCTCGACTTGCTCGTGTCGTATCGCGCTTGTATCAGACTAGTGGTGCGTAGTATAGCGAACTGTTTACATGTAATATTGATATTTTGTATTGAATTTGTGCAGCCTCTCATATTTTTGGATAATTAGTAAACCGTATGTAATCATTGCTCGGAGTGCCAATATATGTGAAAACCAGACCGATGTTAATAATTGGAGTTTATGTATTATTAAATTTAAATAATTCAGAATATATTTGATTTAAAATTAAAAAAAGAACACAGTTATTCTATTGTTTTGAGTCTTCATTTCTGTCGGCAGTCCGTATGATTGCCTTGACTTTTTCTCATCATGCTTATTTAACTTACTAAGAAGAATAAAGAATAATTCGTAATAATTTGTTCATGAATCTTATATTTTTAATTCGCTGTGAAGTACGCATGATGTTACAGCTCGTTTTTCGTGTGTATCCATGGCGGTATGGGACTTAACTGACAGTATCGATTGATCTATACATATAATAAGAATGGAAATCCATCGTGTCTGGACTATTTAGATTTTTGTGAAAAAAAAATGTCGCAGATGTCTTGGAATAAATAGTAAAATACATTTCAATCGTTTTTAGAAATGTCTGTCTGTCTATTTATTCAAACACTCATCACTGCTAAAGTACTGTGTTCACAATAAAACCTCAAGAAAATCGTAAAGCATATCCTTGTAACATTTAATCTCGGTTTTGTTAAAATCAGTTCACTGTATCAAAATTTATTGTAAATTTAATGAAGACACGACTTGAATACGAGAGAAAAGTAGATAAGTAAATGGAATTAATACATTCAGATGATTTTATTAGTCACTGTTTTTTTACATTAGGTTCCACGCGGATGCGTTCGCGAGCACAACTAGTCGTAAATAAATCTGTCAATTTTGGGTCTTTTCACGTCCAGCTGTACCACGAATTATGAAATAAAACAACTACTCCTAAAAATCGCGGCTGAGAACCGCTCTGCAAGTTATTAACCTTAGAGCCTGTCCAGACGAGGCGTTTTACGCGCGAGTCGACTCGCGCGTAGATACTCGCGAGCGCCGCGCGCCTCGAGATACTCAGGCCCCATTGCTGCGTCCATTACTACGCGCGAGTCAGTAGCGAGTCGACATAGTCGTCAGTCGTCTATCCGTACGACGTATGCGACGTTTCCTAGGGTAGAAACGAGCGTAAAACGCGGTATCTGGACGCAATATATTTTGAAGCGCGCGAGTCGACTCGCGCGTACATCGCTTCATCTGGACAGGCTCTTAGTTCTCGTATATTCGCTAGCGTTTAGTTTTAATTTCACTCTCGGGAAACTAAATTTCGTGCCAGACGTAGTGTCGCAGTGTCCTCGCGAGATTTATTGCAAAAGTTTATGTCTTTATATACCAACGGGATGCTTAAAGTTAAATGTATGTACTCAATGAATAAAACTAGTAAATTTGTTATAACATGAGTATTTATTTACATTAGATGTATAGATAACATGCTTGACCTATCCCTCGGGAACAGTACTTTTTTTCTGGATAAAAGTAATTTTCTCTAGTACTTACGTCGCGTCGTCATTAAAATTACAATAACTATTGATAGAGTGAACCGATTTTAATGAAATTAAGACTAAATGTTACTCGAGGATATGCTTTATGCTTTATGAGGAGTACGTTAGCAGCGATGTGTATTCATACAAACAGACAGACATTTCTGAAAATGATTGAATTGTATTTTATACCTATTCTATTCCTAGACACCTGCAACATTTTTTTTCACACACATGTTAGATTTCCGTTCTTATTATATGTTTGTATTTTTCATATTTTTGTGCATTTCTGTACATTTCAGATTCGAATATTATAAATATGGTCGTAAATTAAAATAATAGCGTTTTTATTTTTTCAATTTTAAGACCAAAGCTTGAAATTAATCTCAATTGATTTGTAGATGAAGAAAATGTTAAGATATTATACATAGAAAAGTCGTCATCTGTAGCTATCGAAATACACCGTTGGGTGCTTGGAGATATACATCAACCTATTACTTATAGACGTTAGTTGGAAAGCGGTCTAGAAAATTGCCTACCAACGTACTTTACTTCAAACATTGCGTTTATAAATATTCTAATGCCACAATTACTCTAAACCAGTATTAGTACCTCCGAATTGTCTCGTTCGAATTGAATATTTATCACATGTTTTTAAAGTTTTGAGTTAGGTAGAAACTTAATTTTAAATTACTTTCCTATTTCTGTGACAATATTAAAACATATGCCGTATTATTACAAAAAAGTTAAATACGTATTGAATACTGGTTTTAAAAAAGTTTGGTTACAAAAGGTTATCCTACCTTTGTTTACAAATGAGCATTACATTTTAACTTTAGTTTTCGCAACCAATCTTTTAGATTATTACTGCCATTGTCGAGTAGTTAATAGTATTACAAGTTCTTCTTCCATTCCATTATTGGCAACCAGTCTTCTAGTAGACTATTACTGCCATTGTCAAGTTAGTATCGATATTACAAGTTTCTTGGTATAATTTCAATGAACTAACAAGATGGTGGCCATCTTGTTAGAACTTTCCATTAAATTTTTGTGGCATCTCAAAATTCATGGTCCGTGGTATTATTTTTCATTCACTTTACTTAAGCACAATAAACAAACTATTTTACATAAAACACCACTAATTTTACACAATATAGAGTCAGGTAACACAAGATTGAACGAACACTACATGACAGACCAAAATCCCGCCAAAAACTCGAGCATTACAAATTCTAAGTATTCTCTAACACTTGTCTAAGTTGACAGTTCTTATTTTATTCTCTTCTATACTATTATCTTATTTATTCTTAACTAAAATGTCACAATAATGATAACTTATTTAACTTAAAATAAGTAAATTTTCTTAATGAAGATCTGAACAAAAATATTATTCATGAATTGAAATTGTTCGCAAAATATCTGTATGTAATGGAATTTTTTGGATGATGAGATTGAATTGAACGAATACAATTCAGAGTTGCTTGCATACAAAACTTAAACCAGGTGTTTATACTAGACACCGCTAAATCACGCTTTTGTAATAAAGTATTTTAAGTGTGGGTTCAATGACGTTTTAAATTTTAGACACTGCTTAGTAAAACTTGTCTTCATTTTTGTTTTTAGAATAACACCGATTAATTCCTCTGTTTTCGATCTTAATATGAACAGATGCTTTTAAAGTTACCTGAATCTTAAGAACGTTTCAAAAATTTGATCACAAAAATCCTCTTTTATGTATTTAAGTTGTATATATATATATATTATTGCGCTACATAAAGCAGTTTTGAATTAATACTCAAGTTGCAGCATCTACTGTGTATTTAACAACAGAGAAGCTAGGGAGTAGTTTCAACAACGCATTCGCAAAGCTTTGAGGGATGAGACATTGCGATTCATTCCCGCATTTAAAAGCGACGCTGTAATTTCACAGGCCTTTGTCTCGGCCCGCACGGGACCGCGTCGTTTTGCAGGAAAATATGCGCATTCAAAATGATTTTTTATCGCTTTTCAAGTGCTATGTTTTGGATAGATCCGAGTTTCTTGACGGCCTATTATGATTAATAATTATTAGTAAATTTACGACTTTTGATGATTACAGTTATTTGTTTAAAAAGGCAAGACGTACCGACGAACGTTTAAAAATATGATAACAGGTATAAATAAAAAAATAAAATAATTATTGTAATATAGTGAAATATATATTTTAACATTTTTAAAACATATTGTATTTTCAACTCTACAAGTATTTTCATAGCTATCATAATTCCACAATAAGAGATTCTTAGAATAAATAGTCTGTAAGAATTTAGGAATTTATATGAGGAATTTTATTCTTGTGAAGCTAAGAGAAATTATTTTATATTTTCTGTTTATTAGTTTGTTTTAAAAAGCAGTATATTATTTTTTATTGATCATTATTTTCTGCCATTTAGTCTTGTATCTAAGTTTGTTTGTTTTCTTTTACTTTTCATTTTCTTGCATTGTCATCAAATATTGTCAAACAGTTGTTCAAAATGTTTCTACAACAAAGGAAGAACAATACTTATGCATTAATAAAAATGTAATAAAATACATTTATTTAGATACTAGCTTCTGCTCGCAACTTCGTCCGTGTGGAATAGTTACTTTGGGTTAACGCTAACACGCATCGGAAGCTCTCAAAAGGAAAAAAAACGATTTTGAAACGTTCTTCATTGGTGCTCCACTCCTATTGGTCTTAGCGTGATAATCTATAGCCTATAACCTTCCTCGATAAATGAGCTATCCAACACTGAAAAGAATTTAAAATCGGACCAGTAGTTCCTGAGATTAGTACGTTCAACCAAACAAACAAACAAACAAACAAACCCTCCAGCTTTATAATATTAGTATAGATGAAGTATAACGTACAGATTATATGTGTATATAAGCAGTGAAAATTGTATTTGCGGTTTAGTTTTTTTAAATTCTTTATGAGTTCTTAACATTTGACTACATTATGATGTGATCCAAATGGTAAACGCACTAAGCCTCAAGTGCAGCTGCCAGAACGCACCTATAGATTCTTTACGACAAATACTCAGCCTTGAGAGTGGTAGCTAACTAGGTGGACTTAGAAAAACACCTACGACCACGCTACGATTTTATCACGATCTTTTCCTTAATCGAAAGAAGTTGTTCATTCTAAAGGATTCGAGTTGTCGTGGTGATCTAGGGGTTTGACTGGTGGTACATCAATCTGACGTCCGCAGGCACGAACCCCGTTATATACCAATGATTTTTTTGGAAATCACGTACAGTTGTAATTGGTAACACGGATGACGATGAAAGAAAACATCCTGAGGAAACCTGAACCAGAGAAATGTTATTGTAGTTAGCGGTATGTGAGAAAATATAGAACTATGGATTTGTCGGAGTTTGAAATCGACCATATAAGTCATGGGATGGCGTGGCGATTATACCCATGCCTTCCTGCGGAATGAGGCCTAAGACCCTACTGTGTTTCTCTTACAAACTGCTGATGATGTTGCAA